>VZSC01006105.1:72944-155466 GCA_013398225.1 Steatornis caripensis | reverse complement strand
AAGAAGAAATTTATTTTTTAATTTAAAATTCCAAACTAAATCCAGGGTTTATTTGTTTAGCAAAACAATCTTATTTAAGCTAGAATCTATCAAACCTACCAGCTAAAAGTTGGAATCATACTGTTTTCCCTAAATTTATGAATAAAATACTGCTGTAGACTGATTTTCACATATGAATTACCAGCACCTGTAAAAACAGGAAGATATGTTGGATGTTTAAGGTGAACTGGGTTTAAAGTAAAAATGCCCCCCAAAACACAATAATAAAGTCTTTACAATTTTTTCATGATTTAAATGTATGAGGATGATAAACGGCAGCGTTGCAATAGAAGAATAATATTTCCAATACAAAATGATGGAAAACCATTTTTATTTTAATAAATTTAATTTAATGTCCAGTTCAGGAAATAATTGACCAGATGCATAGGAAGGTGGATAGTCCTGCTAGCTTCATTTGGACTATTAATTGATTTAAATTTCAAGAAATATGTGCATGTTTATATGATAGCATCCCTAAGCAGAAATAAAATAATCTGGCAATAAATTGTCACTTTAAAATGATGTAGGTATTGAAGAGCTAAACAAATTTGTGCAAATCTAGGAACTATTTAAGAGAAGAGAAGTAAGACTAGAGGCAAGCCTTCCTAAGTGTGTTCACATGAATGCATAGCTGGCAGAATTGGTGGGCTAGAAAACAAAACAGAAAAGTTGGTTTTTAGGCACCAGGAAAAGTGAGTCCTGTGAAACACAGCTGTGAAAGTACAGTCTCCTGCCCTTCATCCTGGTTTGAGTGACCAGATGCCATGTGTTCATACTTCCTCATTTATTCCTCGTTTGATATAAAGCACACCTTATTTAGGTGACATGTTATGACACCTTCTATTTAAGTACATCAAGTATTAAAGGAAAAATATTAGGATGTAATTTTTGAGAATTTATTCTTTAATCTTGAGTGGGGAATATACTGTTTATAAAAAGCTTGGAAAGCACTCTTATGTAAGCCTTCAAGGCGGGAATTGATTACTCAGTAAGCTTGAGTGTCTGGGAGTTTGGCTTCTGTTTTACCTTCATCGCAATCATTCTCTTGTATTAATGCGTGTCTTCCAGTTGCATGTGTCAGATCCAGTTGGAGGTCTGTATTGCGTTCCTGCTTGTACTCTAAACCTGCTCGTGGTTCTGCTGTACAACAAATTCAACATAATTCATATTTAGTGTTTAGGCAGACCTGTGTTTAAATGTGTGAGAGAACGGAAGTGTATATTGTCTATAAACAGATAATCTCATTAGATTAATGATATTCTGTGCTGATGATGTTGGTAATCTTGCAATGCCTGCATTACCTGGAGTTGCATCCTTTGCTGTGAATGTGTGTTCCATGTTAACAATTTCTGCTCTTAATATTCTCTTTGTAAAAAGTATCAGACAGGCAGTACACGCAGAATAACTCTAAACTTAGACCTTCATTTCTGTTAGTAAATGAAGTTAGTTAAATCCCTAAGTGCTTGGTCTTGTTTGCCCTGTGTGGGAGACGGTACTGACTATACTGCTGAAGCTTGGTGTTGAAGATTTGCTTGGACTGTAGAACTGTGCAATCTTAGTTCTACTGAAGTGAAGACACCTCGTAGTTTTCCTGTGCAGAAAAATTCCCATTGAGGCTGGGATCCCAAAGTCCAAGTAACTAAAGTAACAAGAAGGTTTGGCTAGATCTCCTCTCCCTCCCCCTCCCCAAAGTTTTTCTGAATGCATATATTGAATTACAAAGGCATTCCTTTATTTCACTTTTAGAAATAATGGAAACTGAAGGATAAAGTTATGTCTTGGTTTTGCTATAACGCCTACTATGATACCTGTTGTTCCCTGATTAGTCACTGAGATTCTTTGACTGATTTGGGAAATATGGCTCAAAGATTAGATTATGTGAAATAACTTGTAAACATCAGAGTAGTGAATCCCAAGCCTCTTCATTTTTTGATTGCACAAATTAGACATGGATGCAGCAGGCCGACAGAATGATTTTAGCACAGAAGTGGCAATAATGCTAGGTTAATTTTAAGCATATTAAATAATCATTAAAATCTGGGAATTTCATCGTGCTCGCAATCAGTGTTTTCTCTTCAAAACCTGAAATGGAAATTACATGGGATAGAGTGTTGGAGTTGTCCTTTGTTGCCAGCCTGTAGGGCAGTAGCTAAGTTTATGGACTGTGAATGGGTGGACCAAGAAGGTTTTGAATATGGTTGAGTTGCAAAACCCCACCTCAAGGACCATGTGTGCATTAAAAGTTAATGCAGTGCATTAGCATGGAGCTGTACACCATCCTCCTCTTTCTGTTGCTCCTCCTGGTTACTAAAGCTTTCCTGCTTCTGTGCCTCCTGCCTTCTTGCTACCCTCTTCAGGATTCTGCTTCTGTTCTCTAATAATATCCACTGCTAGCAAAGAGTATACATGGCTGCTCTCTGCAGCAAACTGACCACAAAATTTTTCCCCAAGTCTGTGATGTTTTCTGACCATGTCCCAAAGTGGTGGCACTGTTCCATTTGATCAGTAAGTACTATATGTTGTGTTTGGTTAAAAAAGCATAGGTGGAAAGCAGAAGGGATGGCTGTATCTTAACATTTTTTTGGGTGCTGGACGCTAAGAGGGAGGAGGAGATGTAGCTCTGGAGCACCCTCCAGAGGAGTGGCTGCTTTTTTCCTTTAGCAAAAAAACAAGCACGCTGGTATAACAGGAGCTTACAGATCAGAGGGTATGGTCCGTGTATATCTATTTTCTCTATTCAAAGAATGAAAATACCCTACCCTGTTCCTTGTCATAATACACAGTCTTTCTAGTGTGCTCACAGAAGCTGCACAAAGGTGTATTTCAGAGTGCAAACCAACTTCTGTCAGGCTCTTGGGGACTAAGCACGGGGTTACGTGTCTTCTAGCTGAGAACAACCAGGCAGCACACACACTTTCTGCTTGTCTGTCGGCCTTTAGAGATGCATGATTTTTTTCTTCTCTCTTTTTTTTTTTTTTATTATTGCTTACCTGCTCAAAGGGTAGCATAAGCCTCTGGGCAAACTAAACATACACACAAACTGCCGCCTTTGCTGGCATTATGATCAGATGGCTGTTGTGGTTGGGTTGGCTGGGTTGCAATCACTGGAGGTCTCCATTGCACACTACTAACAAGTCATGTGTTCATTCAGGCTTGATCCAGGGCCTGATTTACCTTCAACCTTATGTAGTCACACTTGGAATTAAGAAGAGCTTAGATTTAATAATGACTCATGTCCATCTCGAAAAGAGTGTTGGTAATTGCAGTCTGGAAGGTGAAGCTGAGCCTTGCCTGTTTGCTAGGCTGGGTTGTATCTGTTGCTATCAGGGGTCTTTAGCAAGTTATGTAAACCTACCTTAAATTTCTGTTCTATCTATAAAATAATTAATGTTTATCATAAAGCTTGTGGAAGGAGGCATGCAGACAGGATCCACTTGGTGATTTTCTCTTTTACTATTTGTTTTTTTTTTTTTTTTATACTATTCCTTGTACTATTCTGCCTTATGATGATTTGGACCAAACCGTGGCGTTTCGTCATGTGTAATACAGTTTACACAGCTTTAGCCTGTATCAAATGACAATGCTAATTTGATTTAGGAAGCAATTCACCCTTCCAGAAGAGCACATAGAACGATGAATGCTGATTGAGCATTTTCCTTTTTTTAAACAAACAAAAAATCCCTCGTGTAAACAAGGTGAATGTACAATGTAAATTGCAAAGATAAGAAATCTGCTTTCCCTTGTGTTGGAGAGTATGTACTAGCAGATCCTGAATATTTGGCATTTAGCCTGATGTTGAAAAACCCCCAGAACATATCAGAAAGTATTTAATAGATGATTGCTGATGACCAGCTGCCAGTCAAATGTACAAAAACCAAACCAAGCCGGCAGAGAAAAAGGTTCTCAGTAGCTGTATCTACATCTTCTTATGTTATGTTAGACCAAATACTAAACAGGAGGAAGGAAAAAATGGGGTGGAATGGAACGGAAGAACTAACCATTACTTGTTTAAGGGAGTTCCTAACTGTTACCTGTATGTGTCTTGGGTTGTTCATCAGAAATAAAATCCTAGTTCAAAACGTGTAGTTACAATAGGAAGTAGGTTTTATTTTAACTGGAGTTTTGATGCCTGTGGAATGAAAATAAGTCTGTAGGGTTTCTGTGACTTGGGGGAGGGGTAGGAGGGAGATTTTCAGGCAGTAGTGTTCTTTTCAATAATTATGTGAAGACTAGGATATGTTACGGAAAAAAATAATCAGGTGTTCTGAAAAATAATAGAATCTGCTGTTCAATTGCTGCTCTACAATAGTTTACTTTTTAAAATACAGCAGTTTACCACACTTAAAAATGCTAGGGAAGGATCTCGAAAGCAAGCATGTAAGTTTGTATTTTAAAAGCAATGTCTCTGGATTGTCCCAAAAGTAATTCTTGTTTTGATTTCTCCTTCTGCACTCCAAAATGTAGCATACCTTCCGATGGATTTGTAAGGACTTTTTTTGTCTTCAGAAATGTGATATTGCAAGATACAAACCAGGATCAAGACACATAAGTTGGACAGTGGTCTGGGGACCAACTTGACCTAATAATTTTCAGGAAAACTTAAATGCTAAATAATTCTGTTAATTTGTGGGTTTTACAATATGGTGGCATCTCTTACAAGGTTTCACAACAAAGACCTTACTTTGGCTACAGTGGCAATTCAGAAGGAAACAGAGTAATGATCTGAAGCTCCTGAACGGGGCTTTGCCAGGGGTGTTGTAGCTTTACGGTTTCTATCAGGTGCAGCGTTATCTTCAGCTTATTTTTACGAGAGGTTTGGTTGGTTTGTTCTTCATGTGTGTGTAAATGTTGGTGCATCATTTATATATACCTGTAATAGCTGGGTGGTCTCTGTTTTATCCTCCTTTCATGCATGATTTCTACTGACCCTTATGTTTCCATATTGAGTAAGTTTCAAGTATTGCTGGATCAGAGTTTTTGAGACACATCAATTATTTTGTGATTAGAAAGTCAGTCATAGCTGATGCTTTACTGCCAGGCCTGTTGGGCTTTGTGTCTTTTTGTTGTTAGCATGCTTATGAAATAAAACTAAATGTTCAGAAACTTGTAATTAGGCTTTCTCCTCTATGTTAAACAAAGGTTGCTGTTGCCTTTTAAGGGAGGGTGGCATGTTGCTCCCGTGGAGGCACAGTGGAACGACAGAAGGAGTCAGTGGTGAGGAAAAAGATGATCATCAATTGACATCACGTGTCATAGGAAAGATACCTTCAAAAGACCGAGCTTAGTGATCTACTCTGAAAGGGCTTAAAATTGCCAGACACTGGAAACCGTAAGCTCTCTATGTGCTTACAATGAGGTGCATAAAACATAAAGCAATATTACTTTGTATCGTCACTGTTTTACAAACTACTTTGTCATACCCACCCCAAGCACCAAGAGAAAGCTTGTGGTCCCAGCTGTCTCATTGATCATATGCCACTAGTCGTTGCAGCACACAAAATTGAATTGCTTTTCCCTCAGGGAAGCAATGTCTCCAGGTGTGCTAATAATAAAATTAATAGCTTAGAGAAACTGCTTGCCACAGCAGCTGTGGCTCTACAATGAGAGGATCGATTCCAGTGTTTAACTGTCCTAATTCCATAGTGGATACCCGACTCAGCCACCGCTGAGATACGTTCAGTCTCACAGTTAATCAATACATCCCTGATTTAAAACAAAGAGCCAAGATTCGGGATTAGAAGTCTTTCTGAATAAAAGGATGTAGGTTAAAACTGTCAACACCCTTCAACTATTATCTTAACATAAAAGTTGGGAGTGCTTTAGCTAGTGCCTCCACAGGAAGTAAACGTGATACTACTGAATATATCGTACTCATTTTGTGAGACATTCGCTTGTAAATATTAGAATGTAAAATGGCACTTAAATAATCCTGAGCTGGCATTTTGTAGAGCTTCATGAATTTTGATTGTAATTGAGAATATTACTTCAGTGCAGATAATGTATGTAGTCATACACCACAGTTATTACTGTCACACGGTACTGCTGTCAGGAGCCGCAGATGTGACTGCCAGCAATGTGTCTTGATGGGCACACATGCTCTTCATATTGGATTTTGAGGAAATCTCAATTCTGAACGCTTATAAATGTCAAGGTTTGGCCTGTATATGAAAGAAAATATGCATTCTTATAAGTTGATAGTAGGAAGTGAAAGAGCATTACACAGTACCGTGTGGGACAGGGGGCTGAAATTTCAGTGACAGCTTCTTAGTTGCAAGAGGAATGAGAAATTTGTTAAAAATCACAGCTTGTTTGCCAGAGCTTTCTTTTTTAACCTATAATTTGGTCTAATGACAGCCATTATTGTTACTTGCCTTGCTTATATCCTTAGATGATTACAAGTTCACCACAGCTACCTACCACAACTTAGTACAGTTAGTGAGGGAGGCAGCTGGAAGAGGTCTGAGACATTTGTCAGCCATTAAGCATGGCAGTTCCCTGCAGAGGGAAAATAAATTCTCCTTTCCTCTCCCTCAGATTTCAGTGAAAGGAATCGAAATCAGCTCTCCCTGTTGCATTCAATACCACCAGAGGAGTGTGGCTTCATTTGATCCTTTAGAGTTTAAGGAATCTAAGGCTAACCATTAGAAGAAGTTTGAGAGTGCTGCCCTAATCTGGTGGAGGCTTTCTAGGTAATGGGCAATTCGAGATGGTACCAGGCCTGAAAAAAAGAAAGGAGTTAGGGAAGGAAAGGCTTCTAAACAAATGTAAGCATTACAATGCTGTTCATAACCTAGAAAAGATTGATGGATGTGGTATGAAATGTGTGGAAGTATTGCTGTTACTTTCTTTACATCACCCACCCTCGTGGGTAGGGAGAAAACTCTCCCGTAACAGAGCTGTGACTGAGCTCTGAGCCGCACCATGACACCATCTCCCAAAAGATCTCACCACCGCTCTCGTACCTCAGCTGCCCTGCTTGGCAGTAATGTGGCCTGGCAGGGAAAGGTGAGACAAACGAGAAAATCCCTTACAAAACCATGTTTAGAAGAGGGCTTCGGCCACCTCCTATTTACACCAGCAGGTAGAACATCGCTTATGTGGATGAGGAGCGTCAGCGCTGGCGGGATTTGCAGGGCTGCGAGGTGCACGCTGCACTTGTCTCAGACCTGTTGCTTTTTGTCTCAAGACTCTGGCCTTTTTTTGCATTAGTTATTATGACAGATGCGGGAGGGGCCTGTGCTTCTGTTTTTATCAAGTGTGTTTCAGTGACTTTGCCTCATAATAAATTGTTTTCATTTTTTGTCTCTTACTGAACGAAACAACGTCCAGAGGTAAAATGTCTCAGGATAAGTAGTTTCAAGGGAGTATCTAGGGCCATGACTGGATCGCTAATTAGTTGTTTCTTCTTTTCTTGTCTGTCCCCCAGTGTCGCACACTTTGTACACAAAGGTCGAGGGCCCGAGATGAAGATAAATTTGTTAAGGAGCAACAAACTTCTTCCTAAATGGGGAGCATGGCCTAGTTACGAGGGCAGGCCGCGTGTGAGAATGAGGCTATGTGGCATATTTCTGAGGCAATTAACTTTAAATGCTTGCTGGGAGTTACTGGTAGGAATGAAAGCAACCCTTTGTGGTTTTGATTGTTTGAATAAATAAATCTGTTAGGAAAAATGTACTTTGAGTTACTCGGATACGCTGCTGGACACAGGCTTCCAATAGGGAAGCTCTTAAAGGTGCAAATTAGAGTTTGGTCTGTTGCTTCAATGCATTTGCGAGTAGCGGGGCTGAGAGTCTGAGTAGCGTTAGGAGATCTGTAGGATTGTGTTCTGGAAGAAGCCCAAGGAATTGGTTTTATCTGAAGAACAGAGTTCAGATAGGAGATCAAAGAAATCGTGCTTCTCCTACCATATGAGGGCGTTGGTCTGAAGGAGAAGTCTACGTTAGGGGAGAAACTTAGAGCTCCCACTCAGAGAGACCAATTTTTTTTTTGTGGGGGTGTCATTACAGGTGAAGTTTTTCATTGATCTATGAAAAAATTGGATTATATTTTCAATCTTTTCTCAACAGCTCCAAGCATTCAGCTCTTTATTTATTAAAAAAAGTCATTTTCGAGAAATGAGTGCATGCTGTGGTAGCATACCTAAATTGTATATTGTTCTGTGCTCTGAACTTGTGCGCTGAGGCAGGAGTCCCACTGACCAAGCTGATACATGATTGCTTATTTAGGAGTGTAATGTAAGAAAAAAAAAATCTGTTATGCAGTATCACAACAGCTATTTTGTCCTTGGTTATTTCCAGTTTCATTAGTTCTTTTCAAGACATACATATTAAGTGAAATGTTCTCTAGAACTATGTTAGGTAAAGTGTATCCTTCCAACATATGACTCCAAGTCGCTTGCTCGCTCCAAGATATATTGATTTTTATTAAACAATGATATACCTGTTAAGAATCATAGTTACGTGAGTGAGTTTTTGTATCTGAATTTTTTGCGTAAGATAAGGTAGATGTTTCAGAAGTGGTGTGCAAGCCACGTAGAGGTAGAGCCTGTTGATAGTACTTGCCTAAACATTTTTTGTTGCATTAGAAAATGCCTTCGAGTTTTTTATTGTGTTTCAAAGTATATTCAGCTTTAAGAGAACTAGTTCCGTAAGCTGCAGAGGAGCATCAGTAACTGAATAATGAAGAGAGACCATTTAGTTTTCATGAATATTACACTTACTAGATTAAAACAATGAATTTTTATTAAATAGACTTACATAAGAAGTCATTTCGATTAAGATGCTGTTTTTTCGTGTAATGAATGTTGGTTCCATACAGGGTAACAGATGAAAATTGCCTTCAGAAAAAAAAATTTAAAAAAATGTAGAGAGAGCGGGAAGCAAAGGTTTTTCTTCATGGCTTGCCAATACTCACAAACATGATTTAACAATTCTTTTGTCTGCTTTTAATTTTACGGAATTAACAGTTGGCTTAGGGATCACGATGTATATTTGATTTGTTAAAGCACTTCTTTAGATGTTCTGTTTTACACCTAATCATTATGTTTTTTCAATGTGTACCTAATCTTATGCTTTTGAAAATAAATTTTAACCAACTAGAGAGTTTTAATATCGTGGTGTAATCTTGAAAGATTCTAACAGTATATTTAAAACCACAACAAAAAGTCTAGTGAGTTGCATTGGTTCATTAGGATTGAGTGTCTACCTGTAAATAAGAATCAGCGTGTGGATGCGTGTATAAGTTAATTGCAAAGAGATGCCAAAAAGCGTAACACATCGTATCGTACACATCCTTAACAAACCCTGTCAAGATTCTCATCATACAATGAAACCTGAATTTTCTTTGCAGTTGAGCTGGACTTAGGCTAGCTGGCATGGAAGGAAGGGGAGCGAGCTGGACAGCAAATGGAGCGCTGGTGCCTGGTTTAGGGGACATCTGGAGGGGTCCCTTTATGTCTCAGTTCCCTCGTCGTGGTCCTGAAAGAGCGCTGCTTTGCGTCTTGCATGGAGTAGGAAGAGGAAGAACAGCTGGTGCTGCTGCTGGTACAAAGCTGTGGGTTCAGTTCTTAGCTTTTACATTTAGAGAAGGCAGCAGCTCTGCAGGAAGCTTTTTCCTCCTGCCTCTGTCTGTTTGTACCCCCCTCTGCATTCACAAGGCCTCGGGGTGGCAGAGAGAGGACTTGTCTTGAGAAAGTTCATCCTAAATTGTCATCATTCCTATTGTGCTGGAGACTTCGGTGTGCAGCCAAGAGAAAGAGGTGGAGAGGGGGAAGCAAAATTCTGTGCTAAAGCTCTACTGAAAATAAATAAACTCTCATAAGGGGAAAAGGAATGTTTTCTTTAACCCTTAGGCTATCTCCTTGATAAATTTCAAAGGTTCGCTGTGAGCAACAGAGGTGTTAGTACTTCCTAAGTAGCTTGTAAAATGTGAAGCTAAGCCTTGAATTAAGATGTTAAGCTTTGTACAAGCCTTCTTATCAGTCCCTCCTGTAACATCCGAGTATAACTTTCCAAAATGTAAAGTTCCAATTTGTGATGTCATTAAGAAGATAGTGCCACACAAGTGCAGATCTCTGTCTTTGATTTTATTTTTTTTTAATAATTTATTTAACAATAATCTAAGCGCCTTTTGTGGTGTGAAAGAAAAGCGTGTTGTTTAGAAAAGAGCATTTCCTTTCATTTATAGGCTTGGGCTCTAGTAAGAAGAAGGTGTTGTCAGGGATTAATTGTAATCGTATTCAAACTCTCATCTCTTAAAAATTAATTTGACAAATGAATCCAGGACAGACTATATTTTCAGTCATTCCTATAAAATGTGGCTTTGTGTCGCCATTCAAAGTATAAATACCTATAAGCTACAGTTCTATAACACAGGCATGGAAAAGGAATATAAATGCATAATAATTCAAAGGCCATGGACTTTATTATCCTTTTAATGAATAGCTGAATTACTCTGCAAGTTTATAAGCCTTCTGTGAATATTTTGCTTTCTTGCACAATGACTGTTTAGTCTCACTTGACCTCAGTGAAGTTATGTGAGAGTTGAATCTGATTATTAGTTACAGTCTGAAATACTCTTTGATCAATTTTGACAGCTTTACTTTTTCCCGTGGGACAGACATATGTTCCTGAAAATGCCCATAATACTTTTATAGGTTTTGGGGTTTTCTTTTTTTTCCTACGTTTTCAAGCGCTGGAGACTCAGAACTTAGGAGAGGGAGGGATCTTCTCTCCATCCCTAATTTCTTTGCCAATTGTTTTACTTTTATTCTGTGATAGCCCAATGCTATTGCTTGATAGCACATCAGAGCTTTTGTCTGTCAAAATTAAAGGATGTGTAACACATGCTGTGCTGGAATGAATTACAGGAAAAACAGCATTACAAACGTAGATGCTTAAAAGGCAGAGATCCGAGCTGCTAAGTTACTGGGAAGAGTATTTTTTAGACACTTAGATAAAGAGAAGACGAGTGTAAAAGTAATTTTCAAAGAATAGTAAGTAATACTTATTAGATACTTAATGTACAAAAGATAAGGCTGACATTTCATTTCATAGGTGCATTCCTAAGACCACAGAACATCAGCATCTTAGGAAGGGAAAATCATTTATGTGAGAGCTTTAGGTCATAGATGTGAAATAAACCCTCTCTCTATCATTAATACCAGGTGATGTCAATCACTTCTCTCATGCAAATAATCACTATAAATAGAGCAATTACTACATAAGCAGTAAATTATAAACTGTTGCATTGTGGAAAAAACCACAATACATTGGCTTGCTGTCATTTTCGAAAAGGGTTTAACCTTTTACTAAACAATAAATAAGTAATTATGATTCAGTGGGAAAGATCTAGAAAAGCTGCTAAAAGGGAAGAAGAAAGTCATGTTACACTTGCATAGGAGTTGGAAAGTTCAGCGTTACTTAGCTGAGATCTCTTTCTTTCTAAGATTATTTAGATTGAGAAGCTAGATGGAAATGAAAATCCTTTGTCTTTGCAGGGCCACAGGGGCCACAATTACTGTTTGACTAGTGAGAGGAAAAGAGGTTTTTTGAGAAGAATGTTCACAGCTGCAGTTCAGTTCCTCAAGCATTTGTTCAGCAGGGTGGCACAAGACCAGCCATTACAGGACTGACTCAGCTCTTCAGCAGATGTGGATTGTTTACAAACCTCTTCTTTTTGTTCCTGAGTAACTTTCTCGTGTGCCTTAGAAGGATTCAGGCAGGCATTAAAGTTACTGAGTGATGAACCACAGTTGCAGCAATTAGCATTCTTATATGTAAATGTTAATATGATACACCAAAATCGAACCACCCTCTCTGTTACTTGACATTTCTGCAGATTGTACTGTTGTTATGGATAGGTAGCGTCATGGTAAGTAGTTCTTATGTGTTCCAGTGATGCAGTTAGTTTCTTCACAATGTGTTGTAGAATTAGAAACAACCAATATGTGTGTTGGAAACACACTGACTCTGTGATTGTGGAGGATCCGTTAGATATCTTTGGACACCAGAGTGTCCATGTTCTGCACTAAAACCCCCCAAATCACCCCTAGAAATAAACGGTAAGGTCAGTTAGACAGGGAAACTGTTTACTGGGGCAGGCAATGGAAGCGATGACATCAGATATGTTTGTAAGTACACTCGGACAAGTTTACTTCTGATAGCGAGGGAGTGGCCACGTGTCCTCTACTTTCATCTTTAAGTCTCAGTGCTGTGATTTTGAGGCCTGTTAATTGACTAGTCTGCTTTTTATTGAGTTGGGACTCTGTACATCTCAGTTAATACTCTGTAATGAACACAGTAAATATATGTGCATCATTAGTAAAATCTAGGAAGAGAGATTTGATACCTCTTCGTACATAACCAGTGATTCTCAGGTCCTTAACAGTCTGTTTTACAGTAAAAACAAATATGTTGTTCTTGTATTAATATTATGTTAAGAGCTCCTCTGTATCCCTATTTGGATGTGTTTTTAAATGAAGAAGAAATCCTCGCTGTATTATTTACATACACTGCATAATATATAAGCAGTACTCACAGTTGAATAAGCTGAATTTAACTGACATTGTATGTTATGGTAATTACTGTAGTCGTAACAATACTGAAACTTTTCCGAACAGCTTTCTGCCATTGATGCTTTTCGAATAGGCTGACTTACCTTACTTGGGAAAGCTTTTTTGAATTGTACTTGAAGTAACTGTGTGAACTGAACAAGTTTTCCTTCTGGAAATAATCATTATATGAAGGGAGACACATTCCCGAAATTCTGTATAGGAGAATATGTGTAACATTTGATCATCTGTGATAGCTACAGATAATTATAACTACTCTGTGGTGAACATGTAACCTTGTTAAAAGCAGTAGCATTGAAAGGGATCAAATGGTTAGAAGTGAGCTCTTCAATCAAATACATCTTGAGACTAAAACAGGCATTAAAAGTACATACCTCAAACACTAGGCAATTCTGTTTCTGAGATGCAGATAAAAGCAAGGTCAGAACCTACATAGAAATTAGAAATTGTGTAATACCAAAGAATAGGGGTGTAATACTGCAGGGTGGAAACAAAGTCTGTCTCCTAATTTGTGAGCTGTTTCATAAAATGCTGCCATGCTAGAACACAGGGTTGCAGGTAGGAAATTTAATTTTGAGACCTTTGATGTATAAGGAGTATAGTTCTCAGAAGGTGAAACTAAAGGGGAAAGAGAGATCTGTTTGTTGTTTAAATTATTCTTCAAAATGTTCACGTTGGTTTTTTTCTTGAAAAATGCCTGAAGTGAATCAGATGCGGTGAAGAAATCGTTGGGGTTTAATTACGCAGTACTGCCACCTAGCATCAACTCCTGGATTCGTATGTGTGTTTGGAGATTTACAACTGTATCGCTCTCAGGCCTTTACTTAAATTTATTTTTCTGTTGAACCTTCTTATGAGCTTTAAGAGTATAAATGTCTGTCCTGAAAAAAAGGCATTCCTTATACGGTAAACCTCATATTAATTTGGACAGATGGGAACAGGGGTAGTAAAAGGGTTTTTTGTAAAATAGGTGTAATATTATTATAGCTAATATAGATGATTTCCAAGTTAGTCTTGGTAGATGCCATGTTTATTAATGTTACTATTTCAGTGAAATGTTGCATTTTCCATTAGTGATGTCCCTCCAAAACCAAGCGGAAAATGGAAAATTAAGAAATCTCCTCATGTTTTTAGGGCACATACCCCAGTTTTACGTGTTCCTAAAAGAAAAATGTCTGCAGGGTGGTAATAAACAGCATCAGAGTAATCAAGACACGACGGATTCTGTATGTGGCAGCAACTAGATGGTTTGTATTTGGAAATTTGCGAGAGATTTGTTGAGATAATTCATTCTGACATACAAGGGAGGTACCAGCTTTCTTGGTCATATATTCTTTTAGTATAGCACAGTGTGAAGTCTTCCATTATATTACTCTCGAGAGTAGTGTGAAGTTAACGCATCCAATCAAAAAGCTACTTTACCTTAATAATCTTTTAGTGCTTTGTTCTATTTTATTTCACTTTATAATACATCAAAGACATACCAAAATATTACACTTAGATTGATGCTGTATTTAATAAGTCCTTTATAGGATGTAATACCAAGTGTTAATCAATAGACATGCCGGAATAACTTCCACTACAACCTTGTAGAGTTTTTAAAATTAATTCTTATGAAAATTATTGACTTGTTGTGACTTAGTGGGGTTGCAACTGGAGCAGTTTTTCATCCTAATTAGGAGGTTAGGTTCCACTGCTCAAACTGCAGATAATAGTGTAATGATTGTCATCTTGAAACATAAAAATCAATGTGAGATACTATCAAAATTTGCTGACTGTCACAAATTATGGAAATTATTCAGGGTTTTAAAAACACTGCTAAATAGTGTTTCCTTTTATTCTTTATAACATATTCAAGCACAGCTACTCAAGAGAATATCTATTAACATAAAGCAAATATCAAGTGGTGCTCAGATAGTTAGGGCCACCTCTTAATATGTGATATAATTTACAAATATTTTAGGAGAGAGATAGAATGGTCTTATTTTTAAATAGTATTAAAACCCAAATATTTTATTACAAATTATGTAGCAGGATTATATTGTAGTTAACACTGTGCTATGCTTTCTGGTCAATTTTATTTGTTTATGCAGTAAATGAACTGGAATGTGACGGTAATGACCATACAAGTGCCTGTACATTTCCTTCACTGGTAACACCATGAGAGTTGGAAAATTTTAGGTCTCTCTATAGATACATATTCCGTCTTTTCCTTTACTGTTTTCACACTGCTATGTCAAGGGGCAAAAATGAGAGAAAAAGAAAAAAAATGTTAGTTGTCACTGGGGCTGTGCTTCAGTTAGAGGTTATTTATAGTGAGTTCGTTTTTAATATTTGATGTACACAGACCTTTCCATCTCAGTCAGGTGTAAATCTGAAAACCTCCTCTGCTGTAATTGCCTTTGGAGGTCTATGGGAGGTTTTAAAGCCTCCCATAGTTTCTGAAAATAATCTGAAGAGATATTTTCTATCTATTCAGATTAAAAATCCATCAAGTAATAACAAACTTGACGATTTTTTACTAAAACTACCTAGAATCTGTACTTGTAGAAATAAATAAGTATACAAATACATGAAAGGCACAGTTAGAGAAGTGACCATGATACATGCTATTTGATTAGTCCATTATAAATTACTATACGTTTTCCCTTTCCATCTGCCTCGTCCGCAGAAATTATTCTCCCGTCTTCTTATGTTCCATATGAAAAAGGAATGTTCTACGTTTGAATGTTTGTGTACGTCATGAATACGGGGGAATGAGGAGCAAAACCTTTGGATTTGAAAAATTAATAAGCTAAAGCTTGCATGCAGATATTCACCAAGTTGCTTCCATGTTGATCCTTGTCTCCTTGGAAGTACCTTAAAGCAACTAATTCCCAGTTTTGTAATGGAAGCACTACGAGCTTGGGGTCCAAATTTTACATCTTACTTTGTATGTCCTCTTCATCATCTGTGTACACAGGGAACTGCTGACAATTCTTCGTAACGGTCTTTTAAAAGAACGTACAATTTTAGAGATAAAAAGGACAGAATCACAGAATGGTTGAGGTTGGAAGGGATCTCTGGAGGTCATCTTGGCCAAGCCCCCAGGTTACGTAAGACTTCTCAATTTTCTTCTTACATTTTTGAAGACTTTCTATTAAAAAAACAAAGTCCATGCCATTTTCAAGAATGTTCAGTCCCCCCATGATCAAGTATGGGTTCCAGAGCGAGTTAAAATGAACAAATGGAAGTGGTTCTTCACACAGCAGGTAGGATGGTTTTGTGAGCCGCTGCACCAACACGTACTGCAGCTGCAAAAAATTGACATAGGCTCCAGAGGAGACTGAAAAGTACTTTCGGCTTGAGTTAACGCACATCAGTTTGAGTAACTCCTGAGCTACGAAGATGCTAATTTTGGACATATCAGTCCTACATCCTCTCTTCTTCTCTTTCCCTGGGTTTGTACTTATTGCCACTGCTGCAAACAGGATGCTGGGCGGGATGGACCTGTTGTCAGAAACACTTCTGTCCTCCTTAGGTACTTAGTGAGAAGCAGTAAGTGCGGGGAGAGAAGGGGAGGAGGCCCCGTGTGTGAGAACTGCAGGTTTCAGATCGTGATAGAATTACCAGCTGCCTTAATTTTAAATTTCAATAGTCTGTGCTCTAGCAATGTCCTGTGGAGAAAGAAGCTGACAAACTTTCCATTGCTGATTGTATGGTATGAGCGTTGTTTTGCTGTGTGTTAAATATATTTGAAGTTTAAGAAATTGAGGGGCCTTTTACAGGATTGTAGACTGGGGTGGGATACAGATCTTTTTCCTGACAAGTGTACGTTTCCTTAGATTATTATGTAAGGCAACACACCCGTTCACAACTCTCCAGTTTTTAAATGTGCATACGCTTGAGTTTGCAGACAGTGAGAACATGGCATACGTGTCCAGCGGCGTTGGGATTTTATTGTTCACTGTTGCTGACACGTTTAGAATCAGCTGATACGTAACTCTATACTGTGATGAGTTGACTGAAATTCTAAATGATGTATTTACATTTTAATGCAAATGTATTTTTGACAAAACCAGAACTTTTACTGGTAGGCAGCTTTGTGTTTTCACTGAAGAAGAGCTTTCAAAATGATGATGCTAACCCTGCTTGGGGGCAGAAACTGGCAGAATTCTGAGCTCATGCAGATCAACATAACTCCATCAGCTCACCGGGGGTGAAGTGATTTATAGGAGCTGCAGAGCTGATAATCATCATTATCTTTGTATGAAGAAGATAAAACTGGCTCTGAAGATCTACACAGTAGATTATGACATTATTTGAAAAGCGTTATATTAACCTTGCACTGTTAGACAGAAAGTAGCTTCTGGTATCTGTTATAAGAAAAGGCAAGATTTATAACACTTGAAAAGGAAACAATAACTTTGGCCTTCTCATTAACATTACTTATAGCTTAAAACAGTTATGCCCATGGTTTTGTAGGCTCTTGAAAACACGCCATTGTGTCCGTATTTGGATTCAAACCTGGACATTGCTAGTGTTAACTCATATGTCAGTAATTCTTTGAATTGCTTGGATGATGAAACAGAAGTTGTTGGGAGAAAGCCTCTTCTATCAGCATTAATGCCATATTCCAAAATTTAGGCCTTAGTAAATTCTTTCTGATACAAAACAATGAGAACTGTGACTACGTTAATTAAAATCACATTAACTAGCACAGGCTGCTTTTCTCTATTATAGTGTCAAATTCAATCCTCAGTGTGAAAACAAAGCAAAACATAATTTTAGTTAAAAGATCGCTGAATAAGAGAAGAAATGTTTTCCTTTGTAGACTCTCTAGAAACAATTAAGCATTGGCTCTGTCAAATACTGAATTATAAGTGGATTCGGTTAAAAGTATGTGAACCATACATTCTTTGAGATTTGCATGAAAAGACTCAATAGAAAACTAATGCTGTCCTTTGCAAACTGGGTAAAGCACCTGAATACTTTTTTAGTAAGTGGCTGCACATCTTTTGAAAGCATTCTAGTAATGCCTAAAAGCTTCCCGAAGTACCTTGCAACCAGTAAATTTCATATTCAGCACATCTGTGTTCCTACAAGACTTGCAGTAATAATCAGATTGTTTAACTACACTCTTTTTTTAAGATTGATTTTAATGCGTTTATCGATTTGAGGCAGATAAACTCAATTGTGCATGAAACCTTATTTATTTGGGGACCAAAGGGAATTGAGTCTTGTTGGAAAAAACTTGCTTCCAGGGAGGAAAAGTCTTTAGACCTCACTTTTTAAGGTATTTTCAGCATACTTAAGAATTCATCTTTTTGGTCAGCATTACTTGTCAGATATGGAGTTTGATCTGTTAGGGCGTTTTGGATCCAGGACAACAGTAACCAGTATTATTGAGTGGTCCTGCAGATACGGGGATAGTGTATCAGTTATTTTTCTTTCATCAACCCATTTTTTCAAGTGACTTTTACAGGCTAGCAACGAATCCTTCAAAGAGTTACATATAAATATACACGGTAGAAACTCATCAATTTTCATTAATTTTGGAAATGCACATGAGGAATAGCTGAATTTTGCAAATCTGTGCTATTGCCCCGTGCTGGATTGATTTATAAAGAGAATTGTAGATTGTTGCAAATGCAACTCCACCTAGAATTTGTGAAACCAAGAGAAATGAAGGAGTAGGATTTCCAGAAATGCACATGGGTTTGGGGAACAGTCAAATGTAAGAAGCTTGTGAAAGCTAGGAGGCAAAAATGGATCAAAATCAAGTAGCTGAAATCCAAGGAATGTTAATGAAGTTCTGATTATAAACAGAGAGAAGAAAACCTTACAGTATTGTCAGTATACTGCTATCAAATGTGCGCACCATGCTCTGACCTTTTTTGCTTTAATTTTTTTTTTTTTTTTAATTTTAGTTTGATCTGCTGCACTACAGATCTTCTACCTAGTTGTCCACTAAATCCGCTCTGGGCACTTTCAGCGTGGCTGGTTTTGCGTTTTCTCACACACTGATCTAGAGCACAGTTCTCTGCTGCCCTGAATACATTTTCATTGTGGTTACTCTGTCTTTTATTACTGTCCAGGGCTCTAACGTGAGTCAGAGAGGTTTGATATAACTGTGGAGCTTGAACACAGCATTTGTAATCTAATATGAGCATGTTTTAGTAGAAATTTTGAGTGGTTTTCATTATATGACACCTTGCTTTTCCGTAGTGAAGTTCTTACTGGGAATGATAAGAAAACATGCTTTTGGTCTTTCTGATAAATTATGTTACTTAGCAAAGGGAGGATTAGCCTGGCTCTACATAGGTAAGTACACTTACCCTTAGACATATCTGATTTCTGGCATTCTTAGGAAGTACGAGTGAGTCTCTATATTATAAAGAAATAACTTTTAAAAGCATTTTTAAATTTCATTTAAAACTTCTAATGAACTGATACGTCACAATTTCATGTTGAATTTTAAAATCATACTCATTTGAAGCGCTGATCTGACCATCTCCCCGGTGATGCACTTGCACTGTAACAGAACTAATATTAGTGCAGTCTAAATGGAGTCATGCAACTATGGACCAATTTGTATTTCATTCTTATCATTCAAAACTCAATTTCTAAACGGCACATTTCCTGATTCTGTACTCTTGGTTATTGGAAAGTATTCCATTAGCCTCATGTAAGTTTTTGGTACTGAATATAAAAACATTTCAGATGACTAGATGAGTTAAAGGCAGGTATCTAACATTGTTCACCTCTGCAAAACAGAGGGGAAAGTTTGCTTGTTCAGGCTGGAATTTCTGAGGACTGTTACTGGTTCTGAAAATCGAAGCCAATCCAACTGGAAAACTGAGGATTCCATCAAGATACTCTGTGACTGTGTACAGAGTTCCTTGAAGATATTCATAGGAAATAAGGTAACTAGGTTTATTTTATGCTTAAGAACACTATTTTCAAGTGAAGGTTGTTCTACCTACATAAATTCAATTGTAGTTCGGGTTACTACAAGGTCTGTCTTTTGGGGAGTTGCCTAAGTCTTAGGCGTTGAGATTTATGTGTTGCAGAATCTCTCCTCTGCAGATCTTGTAATATATAAATGTAACCACCAATTCTATATTGCAAAGAGATAAACCTGATCTGCAAGCTACTCTTAAGGAATTGTATTTCTTTTTCTTGTGCTCTTTTTTTTTTTTTGCATTTTATTATTTTAGTGTGTGACCATGCTATTACACTAATTAGAAAAAAAAAGAGTTGAAAGTTGACCTGAATCTTAAAAATAAAAAAAATAAAACAAAAAAACCCCAACAAAGCTTCATGCAAATTGCTTTGTCCTTTTCAATATTTTTCTGAGAATGAGGAGTGGAACTTACAGACAAAGTAAATAAATAGCTTGTTTATTTACTGGAAGAATACCCTATGCAAAAATTCAAGCAAGGCAATTTGTGAACTGTGTCTGTATATCTGATCTTGACTAAAACTTACTTTTCAGTCAAAATTGTGGAGTTGGACAGTCTCGTTAAATTGCTAAAGCTTGATTTCTGTTGCTTCTGTTCTCAGTTGTTAACTCTTAGTGTGCTTGCTCAGTCTGGTGGTTGTCATTCTTTAGCCTGCCTGTCAAGAAATGGGTATGAAACAGGGGATAGCTGANAAACTTACTTTTCAGTCAAAATTGTGGAGTTGGACAGTCTCGTTAAATTGCTAAAGCTTGATTTCTGTTGCTTCTGTTCTCAGTTGTTAACTCTTAGTGTGCTTGCTCAGTCTGGTGGTTGTCATTCTTTAGCCTGCCTGTCAAGAAACGGGTACGAAACAGGGGATAGCTGAGTGATCTAAATGGAAATCCTTTGTTCCTATGATAGCTGCAATAAAAAAAAATGATCATGGTATCTGTAATGGTGTTAGAATTGAAACCACATTAGTGATTTATTCACAGATTCTTGGTTTGTTTCTTTTTAGTCTAATTGCATATGATTGAACAAATACTTTTTTTCTTTTTCTGGTTTAACTTCTAGCTGCTTGTATAAGCACAAAACTTGTCCATAGAAAGTTGGCTGTATGGTTCAGGGAGCATTTTTTTTGAGAATGAAGTAGGTATGAATTACTAATAAAGGGAGTATTCTTGCTGCCTAATGCAGTGTGTTCAGATACCGTCTTCTGTGGCACCTGTTACTCTGTGTTACTGGAAGGACAGAGCTAGAGGTGTCCATAGTCCTTCAATAATTTCTATCTTGCATGAAATCTTTGCAGTAGTGCTGAAAGAGATGTTACTTTAAGTGGCTTCAGCTATGCCACTTACAGAATACTTAAACATACACTTTTTAATCCTGTTCTTTTCTGGGTAGGAGGCTCTGTTTTGAGGGAATACGAGAGGTCTAAGGTTTCTAAGAAGCTCTTTAATTCTGAGGTACCTGGAGTTCTCTTATCAGTACCTGAGGACCATTCATTGCCTTACCTGGCCACAGACTGAGCTTGCAAATCCAGCACCTGTGGGAGTTGGCAGTCACAGTCTCAACCACTGTTTGTGCCAAATTTGCTTTTGAAGAGCGACATATCCATACCACTGAAAATGGCTTCAAGAAAGAGATTTATTTTCTCCCCTTTAATTTTTGCGTTCTCCTTTTTTATTTTCGTAATTTATAAAAGATTTCATGCAAGTTAGGAATTCCTGAGGTAATTTGGATGACTAAGTAAATTAGCAATGGTATATGGATCGTGTTACCTGTAGGTCATTGTGTGTCTCAGTATTGACCTAAATTTGCAGTCTGATGGCTCTTAATGTGTATGAAAAGCTTTGTCAGATATCTTTCCAATTCTGTTTCCTAGTAAATTAGATTAAAACTGTTCATAGTTTATTGATTTCAGTTCAGGATAATGAAGCATTTATAGTGTTTGTTTAGTTTCCTTCCTGCTCTGAGAAGTACAGGGATAAGAGACTATTTTTCCCACTGCCTCTAAGGCAGAGCAACCTACTGAAGCTAAGGAGGCTTTAAATAGCAGAGTTGCTCTGTGACTTTGCTCTTCTCTTTGCCTCAGTAATTTTATGTATTAAAATATGGGATTGCAGACCTTTTCTTTGTGAAGAGTACAAATGCTTGAAAAGGTGGAGGATTTCTAAAAGCATTTATGAAAGATCTAATAGGATGTTACAGTAGTCTTTGTCCAGGGGATTGAGGTGCATATGTGACTACAGTTAAGCCAGAAGTATGTGTCTAAGTGATCAAGTTCCATTAACATAGATACATATAACTTGAAATTCTGAACCTGTCAATATCGTCGGCAACTCATCTCAGACATAACTGCAAAAAAGGCAAGTTACAAAGGAGTCGGTTAATTAGGACGCTTTATTGACTCTGCACATCTCAAGAACTACCAACACTGGCTCATGTAATGTGTCTAAATATTCCTTCCTTCATAACTCCTTCTGGCAGAAATTGTCTCTGACCCTCCACAAATAGTCTGCAGCTCTTTGAAGAACTTGTAGGAAAGTGAAGATGCTGAGGAAAAAAGGTTGAGCATTTTAGTTAGTTTGTTTGCTTTTTACACTAAAGCAGTCACAAGTCTTTGATGCAGTTACCATAGGTGGTGCTCTCTCCAGAGGTCAGTTCCAATTCTGTTCGGTTTCCTCAAGAATAAGACTGTGTGGTGTATAAAACTTGGAAAATAAAACAAACAAAAAACCCCAGAAAATGTCAATAGATTTTCTGACCTACTGAAAGGACAAAAGTTCTTCCTCTGACAATAACCAAAAACTAGGTCTAGTAGCAATGGAGGATTGTCTTCCCGGTTCACCGGGACACCTGGGTGGTTCTAGGAAACCAAATCTTTCCTATACTAATCCCAACAATGCAGTTACATGGCTGTTCCACCTGTATACCCTGGCCTAATAGCTTGTGTTCTCCATGTACAGAGAATAACCCATGCTTCAAATTGAATACAGCAGAGAGGAAATGCTAGCCCCCCACCATCCCGGTAAACAAGCCTTTTGCAGTTTGGCAGAGGGGATTATATGGGAAGAGAAACCACATTGACTTCTGTGGGGTCATGGGTTCATACCTACTAGGCGTGTTGTATTCTGCAGTGGAAATAGAAATGGAAGGATTTGGTAGGTAAATCACTATAACAACTTCAGCTTTTGATTTTTTTTTATGTTTTACAACAATATATAGATTTTGAGACAGAATAATGTACCGTATATCTGATCATCACGCACAGCTAAAATTGGTCATTGACGACATATCTGTAGCATAGGCACAGATGAATGCCATGCTTGCTGGCAAATACGAGACAAAATCCTCAGTGGAAAAGAATATGTCTGTGTTGATACACGTGACGGGGGAATGTGCCTATGACCGGTGGAGAGATGGGCTCTCGAGTGTTAAGAGGTTACAATTCCTTTTCGTATGCTGTTTTCTTTAAATTTATGGCAGTGTCATTATAACGTAAAGCAGAGTTGTTTTCTTTTGGGTTTATTTTTATATTTTTAAGGCGCCATTTCAAAGTCAGCACTGTCAAATGACATGTTTGGAAACATATGATCTTGCAGTAGTGTCTTGGAAATTATGATAGAGCTTGTGCTTCTTACTTTTGTTAAACTGCTTTTAGTCCCTGTAGATTTCCTTCGCTCTAGAACTGCATTTTGGGCATTTTCTGTTCCCTCAGATGGTCTGTATTGTGAAACTGAAGAAACAACAAAGCCCATTCTGCTTTCTCTGGCATACCATTTCTGTGCGACTTCCTTTTGTTCTGTCATCAGTATGACTGTGTAACAAGGGCCCCACTGCAGGGACGTTTGCAGGTTCTCTGCAATCTGCATGTGTGTGCCGACATAACGTAGCATCTGCCTTCTTGTGCTCTTGAAGCTTTGGACTCAGCTTTAAACCTGGAAGCTTAGATGAATTTTCTGCTTTAGAAAGCTCTGACTTTTTAAGCCTGCGTGCTCAACTTACAAAGCTTTCATCCTGTGTTCACTTTACAGACTTGTTTCCTAAACAAATACTTTTTTTTTAATGACTATGGAATTTTTCCTAAATTATGAATATCATTAAGTCACAAATCAGTGAGGCTGGAAGGGGCCTCTGGAGCTCAGCTAATCCAAGCTTCAGTGCCAGACTGAGACCAGGTTGCTAAGGGCTTTGTGCAGCTGAGTCTTGAAAACGTGTAAACATCCCCAGCCTCTGCAGCAACCACTTCCAGTGCATATTTGTCCCCATAGTGTTTTTTATCCACTTCATTTCTGATTGGAACTTACTGTACTTCAGTCTGCACCTATAGTTTCTCTCTCACCTTTAGTTCCCCTCACTAAAGACATCTCTGTTCTCCATAGCCTCTTAGGTACAGAAAGGCCACTGCTAGGTCCCGCTTAGCCATTTCTTCGGCGGGTTAAACAAGCCCAGTTCCTTCCTGTCTCCACACAAATCACATACTCCGGTCCCTTGAGACACTCACATCCTTCCCTGGACTTGCTCCGGTTCATGAACATCTGTCTTGTTTTGTGTGTGGAGCAGACCTCAATGCAATATTCTTGCCATCTGTGAAGTCCTAATAAAAATAATAATATTAAGAAATCATTTACTTAGCTAGCTAATACAGCATTGAAACACAGACAGCATTTTAAGGCTTGTATTTAACTTTCAACAAGTTGGTTATGACTGTAGAGAATTCTAGTTTCACAATGTAATTTTTGTTAAACTGCATTATTTATTGTTGTTCTCTGTATGTAGCATGTAATCCTTAGTAGAAGAATCAGCTACGTTTTGGACCTCTAGTTACTTTTCTGTTTTGAAAAACAAAGCTATACTCTATCAATTCCAATATCTTTAAAGAATAAGAAATTTTAATAGCAATTTTAAAATATTTTAAGTCCCATATACGGTGAATGTAGAACAGGATGTCTGTATAGCTGTTCAGGTGCAGCAGATACTTGGTTAGAACCAAGTATCTTCATTGAAGTTATAAATTCTATTTTGCAAGAGTCAGTGATACAGCTGAGTGTGGTAGATGAAACATTTGTGTTAAATTTGTTTTAAACCTCTCTTGCCAGATTCCCTTAGGTTTGATCTCTATGCTTGTCATAAACTGGTGATGCTTTTGCCTGGAAAGTTTGACCATGGCAGTTGAAGAACATAGGCATCTCTGTTCGGGATACACGGCAAGCTAGGCACCAGATGGCAAAATTGTGGGGGCTAGCTTTAATGCAGTGAGCTTAGTCCCGAGAAGAAAGAAGACACTGCAGCTTTCTGTGAAATGGCAATGGAAAGAAAGGATAAAAAGGGGTTTGTAAAGACTCCTTGCAGTTTTGAGAGTGTTTTTTAACTGGTTACTTCCTTGTGACTGTTCCTGCTTTCTGAAACTCAGCCACACATGGTGAATAGGGGATGGTTGTTTGCATTTCTCATGCAGCAGCTTATCTAAGAATATGTCCCATGTTCTGTGCAGCTTAAGAACTTGCAGTTTCCAGGTGCCTTCAGGCACCTCCTGCTAGGTGTTGGATGAAGATCACATACCAGGTTGAGAATTGTGTCAGCTGAGGAGCCAGGACGGGCTTAATTCTGACAACTCAGCCATGTGAGCAGTGACTACTGGCAAAGCGACACAGAGGAAACCTCTTAGCCACCAGCAAATGTCAGGCTTCTTTGGAGACACGCGCAGATAGAGGACTATAAGCAAAACGATGGTCCTAATCAAAAAGTCTGCAGAAGGATTTTGTGGTGCGAGAGTATACGTTGCATTACATACACTGTCCTAAATGACTAGGTAGCTAACATGTCTTGAAGCATGTGGCCGTTTTTCTAGAGTGATTTTTCTCCAGAGTGATGTGGCCTTTTTCTTTGTGATTTGGAGATGGAACAGAGGGTGTAGTGGTGTCTGCACAGTGACTGTACGATATTGTGAGATGTTTGGTGGTCTTGGATCGGTTGATTTCCTAGAAGAGCATTTTTCGTGACGTAAGTTTTTAAAAAGATTTCCATTAATCAAGATAACCCTTTCTGTCCTCTTCTGCTATGATAATATGCAAGCAAACGTTGTGCTGCAGGTTTGGATGGACTAGCTTTCAGGATGACAGGACCTCAATTCTGTGCCTGCCAACCCCTTGCTGTGTGGACAGTGGAAATTCACTTCAGAGATTTTGAGTTACAGTTGGTCATTTTATATAATAGTTGTATTCATTTTATCTGTTGCTGTGAGGTTCAATTAATTTTTATAAAGCAATTCATTGTCTTTTATTGAAAGATGGAACAACACTTGAAGTGTAGTTGTTAGCTGAGAAACTGACAGTGCAGCCTTTTTACTTTGTTACGCAGTCTCATTGCTGACTGAGGTGATCTACAATTTAAAATTATTCAGAAAATACTTTTACGGAAGCTGTTGAGATATCATGTCATCTATTTTGTATATCTTAACAGGATGTTCTATTGTCTTCCATTCATATTTCTTTTTTGTTTTTAACTTTTTCTTAGCTTACCATGAACCTTTAAAACAAAGAATCACTTTAGGAAGTTGTTATTTCTGATAAAATAACAGGAGGAGAGTATCGGACCTTAGCTGAGTGAGTTCTTTACTTGTGTAATTGGAAATAGCTGTCTTGAAATTCTACTAAATAGTATTAGGCATTTTAAAATACGGTTGCGTTTTGTTATCATTATGCGTTTATACTGCCTTAAAAATAGTCTCTAGTAAAGCCTTCTTCAAAGAATATCTTTGTAGATTGACACTGCTCGCAGGGAGAAAGCATATTAAAGCATCTTGTTAATGAGCATATGAAAATCATTAGTATCTAATTGAGGTAGGCGAGGTTCCATGGAAACTTTAAAGAAAGAAGGGAAGTGTTTCTTGGGCAGAATGAGAGAGAATGCTGTAAATTTAGAGTAAAAAGCAGGTGGTGTTCTCAACTGAAATGATGAGTAAAGTACCTAAACTCATAACTGTTTGCATGATTACTATGTTTGATGAGTTCTGAGAATAGTTTTGTAGAGGTTCGGAAATTGCTGAGAGATCTCTTCGGCAATATGATCTTCTTATAGTAGCATCCCCTGATGAGATGTACACAGGAGCTTTACGTGATCTCAGATTCTGGAAAAGTTCCCTCTGAACGCCGTATTCACCTATTAAGAGCAAACAAGAAATGAAATGTATGTTCCTAATGGTTTTCTTTTGGCTGATATTGTACCCAGTGATACAGCTTCTGCTGTTGCCAGCAGGAATGAAGGTGCCCAACAGGTGTAGAATTACAGAGTGTTTTAACAGAAGGAAGTTGAGAGGAATTAGGAAGGAACTGTCTTAAAATTCTTGGCGTTGAACATGCTTAGGTGCAGGAAAAGTACAAACCCTTTCCTGTCAGTTACATTTTTCCAACTTTATAGCACAGTCATACGTTTAAAATCAAAACCTTTGAGTCTACCACAGAAGCACAGTGCCCAGGAGTTCTCAGAGGGATCTGATAGATTAGCCTGGGTGTGATGGAAAAGTCTTGTGGGAATGAATGGCATTCAAATCCGTAACTTAAACTATAAGGATAAATAAGGGTTTTGAGAAAAAAGAAAGACAGTGGAGCCTGACAAGAGGACAGAACACTGGACAACGCTGCTGAAAAATTAAATGAACTAATGACTAAGTGTTGGTTAAAGCAAAAGAGAGGGGAACGGCTGGAGCATAACTTATGCTCTGACCAGCCTGATGTTTTGGCTCCGTTGCTAGTAAGATTAAAAACCACAGTAACTTAATTAAAGGCAGCATTCTACCGCAGGATTAGAAGGAAAAAAGAAGAGCATCACCACTGTACAATTAAATAAAGCAAGATGTCATCCATTGCATGGGCATTTAGATCTATCTCACTGTTGATCAGTTTGATCAAACACTTAATCAAAAATTTAGACAATTATTTCCTGATTCAAAAGTATTCTCTAGTGATAAGAAACTATTATACAGAATCGTTAAAGCATGCTTAGCTGCATTGTGTTAATTATGCAATGATAAATTATGCCACCTTTCTTCATTAATAGCATTTTAGCAGTAGGTATTAGTATTGTTTGTTCTTTCTAGACAGCAGAAGAGCAATAAAGTTCTTTAGGCAATTATTTTTAGCAAACCTAGTCTTCTGAAGCGGACAGTTCGCATTTGCTCTGTAAATCCATTTTGTGAACTTGTTCAGCTATACTAATTTTAGTAATTATATTAATTGGGAAGTTGGCTTGTATTGTTCTATGGTGACTTGATTCTTTTTTTATCTGACTGCATAGAATGATGGAAGTATGTAGATAACAATTCTATTGCGAGCAGAAAACCAATAACTGGAACTCAGGGGTCCCAGTGTGCAGCAAACTTTTTCTGCAGACTAAGAATAATACAGATTTAGCTCTTAAGACTGTCCTAAAGCCTAATAAATATTTGTAAATAGCTTTGAGTTAGGAGTGGAAATAGGTTATCCCGGAATAAAACCTCTGCTTTTTTGTATGTGGGCAGTATTTGGAATGGGGAGGATGTTGATGCCTCATTCAGAAAAGAAGGAAAAATTCGGAAACTTCACACGGCTCAGAAACTCCAGGACACACAGAATTTTTTATTCTGTCACTTTCTTTTCTTTACTTCTTCAAACTCTTTCTACTGTTTTACCTCTGTGTATCTAGGAAGAAAAGTAGATGTCATTTCAGGCTCATTTGTATAACTAGTAATGTTCTGCTTAGTACTAATTTGAGTTATAAGCCCCTTTCTGAAAAAGGAGTTAAACTTTTTGCTGTTCGTAAATGTCTGTAACTTTTTCGTTGCTTGTGTCATATTTTTACAAAACATGGCCAGCTTTCTGAGTCAGTGTGACTCAATCTACTTCTAATGGATGAAGGGAACATCCAGGATAGGAATCAACGTGACAGTTGCCATACTCTTTTGATGCCCAGCTACTGAAATATGTAGGATGCAAGTAATGTTTTAGTGAGTTTTAAACAACTTTTAAAGATAAACCATGTAAATAGACTACGTGGGCTGGTTGAGGCACTTAATGAGTTTTGTGTGATGGAGGCTCAAAGGCCAATATTTTTCTTCCTGCTCTGGAGTCTGACACATGCGTTTGTGAAGCCTGCTATTTCTCATGTTGTTCTCAGAGGGGGCAAAGCACGCAGTTCATAGCAGATTAAATGAAAATGGAGAATTGGTTGGTTCATGTGTGCCACACTCTGCCTCAGACCTTGAACACTGGCAGGTGCTTAGCTAATAGTGAAATTTTACTGGTATGGTTTCTGAATCTATGGTCATCCCCAGTTCATGAGGTTCATAAACCAGAAACCACATTTAATAACATTTAGGAATTTGTATCCGAGTTTGTCTAGCTGCTTTTTCAACTGACATAAAGTAACTTCAAGAAAGAAGCTCCTAATTTTTCGTCAATGTCAACTGGTCAACGGCAATTCTGAAGGATCTCAGTGCAGAGTAAGAGGATGTGCTCACATGTAACAACCCTTGCTGCCCAACACTCAGTGGAAAATAAGGGGTTAATCCTTGGCAGTTGGTGAATCATGTGAGATGAAAACTGTTAGAAAGCTGTATCCTACCTCCTTGGCTTTTCATCAGTTCTTGATGGCACGATATTTTCTTAATGGAATGTTACTTTCATAATAGACTTAAACAGTTCTGGGATTTGTAAGAAGTTCCTGGAGTACAGAAATACCAGAAGATAGTTTGGAAATAAAAATATGTATATGCAAGTAGATAAAAATACATATGCGATATAAATATTTGGCACAGTGTTTGATTTTGTTGTTGTGTTTACAGTTTTGACTGCCCTTACTCTGAAAAATGCTCCCTATAGCTTTTATTTACCAGAAGAAAAAAACATGTAAAGCGCAACACAGAATGCCTGTAATCACTGTATATCTTCTATTACTTAAACTTGAATCATTCGTCAAAACTGGTCTGAAATAGCTATTTCACATGTCACACTAAATACATCTAATACGCAACACAGCACATAGAGTAGCTACATGAAAAGGAAAATTAAGTATTTGCAGGGGAAAAAAAAAAAAGAAAGTGAATAATCAGAAGAAAGACCCATCAATGGAAAATGAGGTTACATTATTACACCAAACAGACTGTCGAAATATACTTTGATTTTTGGCCCAAATCAAAACCAGCATACTTGTCATCAACATTATTTCATATAACAAAATGTACATACCGTAGTAGTATTGAATTTTAAAATTGCATTTTATTATTTATTGTCTTTTCTAAAAGGCAGAGGTGATCCAGAAGTAGAGATGTACTTTTTCCCTGATATTAAAATCAGCAAAAAATACAGCAGTTAAATAAGCCTTTTGTTTATTCCCTGAAAACTTGTACTGTGCCAAAGCTGAATTATTGAATTTTCTCATTTCAAAAATAGTCTTTGCATAAAATAATGAACAGCATTTGAATCTCTAAATCACAACCTTATTTTCAATTGTTGATGATGAAAAGAAGTACAGGCTTTTAAGAGACCTGGTTTTTAATGAACAGATTGGTACATGGTGTACTACTTCTTTTAAAAAAAAAAAAAAGAAAAAAAGACTGTTTCTAATACTGTATGCACTATTGTAATGTTTTGATCTAGTTGTGCTAGGTTATTTAGGGGCACAAAGTAAATGTGAAGTGCTTTGTTTTCTCTTGAACTTCCAAGTGATTACTGCATTCTGTCTATTGTGAGTGGCAGTTCTAATGGCCGTGTACGCTGTAATAGTATAAGGGATCATTAGAAAATACAAGGAACAAGCACATAACTTAAGTAAGATCAGTGTATGAATCAACTTCAAATTTAAAGAGAGTTTTAGTGTAGGCTTCACTAAGCCATTAAAATTCATTTTGAGTCCTCCCTCCGTGCCTCCTATTGATTTGACTTTGCTAACACAAAAAGAAGTGGTCAATTTTTTTAAAAAGTCTTAAACAAAAAACTGTTTTTCATTTCTCAGCTCCCCAGCTTTTTTCCTCTCCCCCCTCAAGCACATACAGCGTTTTATTGCGCCACAGTTACCACTTACGCAATTGTTACCGCTGCTGTAGTAATGTCCAAGTAAATAGCTGCTGCACGTGAACACTAGAAGTCTTATATTGGGTGAGGATTCATTCCGAATTTTCAGACACGTGTAACTTTTCCGGCACGTGTGACATGTCTGTGCGTCAGCAGCAAATACAGCACGTCCCTTCTAGTGCTTTAGATGTACTGTCCATGGAAGGTCTGGATCAACTGAGACGATACACCTTTGAAACTTGACCAACCCTGTCCCAAGCCATCAGTACCTTATTCAGAAAGTTAGACGAGGGCCGTATTGGTGCTTCGTAGATAATTAAAACCATGACAGTTGAGAAAAACAGTTGAAGTCAGTTGTTAGTGATTGTACTACTCTGTGGTATAAGTGGGTCAATATGAGCAGTGAAATCCTTTGAAACAAAAAAAATTATTAAATCAGTTACTATTTAGGTCAATTACTCAAAATAAACCATTCATAGAGTTCCCTTGAGACAGGCAAGTCAAAGAGTATCGGGAATTTTAAACTCAAGTTGAATCTCACCATTATCCTCACTTAACTAAGGCTATCACATCCTTATCCTTTCCAGGAATAAGTTACATAAAGATTTGGCTGTCTACCAGGGAAGATGTTTAGCATTGAATCGAAGCAGTATTTTATCTATTTAAGACGAGAGAAATGTGAAACATGTTTTCTGGGAGTGTGTTACAACCTCATTTCATCATGTTTTAAGCCATGTACGGTGATAGTATTGCCTGAATTTTGAGCGTGTTTTTTTGACAATGCTGTGAAACTGCTTTTTGCCTGACTGTTTTGTTCATAGAAATCCCCAAAGCAGAGGACAGGATGAGAGAAGAATCTGTGACAATATTTTTGTGGCATTTACAAGATGTGTTTAGTCCCAGATACTTGGGATTTCTCCTCAAGTAATAGAAAAATCAGAAGAAAAATACTGTAATAAATATGAACATGTCATTAAACCCCAATAAAATGTTTTTCACATTTTTATAATATTTTCAAGCATCTCTTAAAATTCAATAAAGTTCGAGAAATTTTTGGTAGTATAGTATTATAAAGATCGAGTTATTCACCAAAGTATGATGACATCTGATTCTTGTAACAAGATTTTCCTTAAGAAAGGTCAAAGTAAAGCTGTTGGGACATACTTTACCCTATTTCTACATTTATTTTCTTGTATTAACCTGTTGGACTTGTCATGGTAGCAACAGTGCAGACGTTGCGCCTTGCATTCTGTGCATGAGGGTGACTGAGGAATACTTCTTAGCATTACCAACAGTAGAGCGTTGTCTTACCCTTTCCTTTTATTTTTGTGTTTGTATAGTAGTTGCACAAAACTCTACAAAAGACTGTTTATAGAGGGAACAATTTCAAAAGATCTTGTCTGCCTGAGAATATGATTTAAAAAGCTAATATCATGGAAATACTCAGCAGTTCTATCTCAGTCATAGTAAATCCTTCTTTTAACTGTAGTAACAAGGAATTACACGTTCTTTCAGAAACAATAGAAATCAGGCCAGACAGCTTAAAATTTAGCAAGCGTAAAAAACAAAAAGCTGTATGTTTTTCTGAACTGATAGACAGTACCTTCTTATGGAATAATGGGCTTTTGTATTGAACAGTAATGTGAAAACATCCAGAGAGTAATTGGCAGATTTTGCTCAATACTGTGCTGTATTCATCTGTTTCTGTGTTTTATGATTGTGATATATTGATACCAGAATTTGATGAGATGGTATTGAACTGGGATCAAAGAGCCAGGCATTGTTAATCTGAATGATCATATATCTCCTCAGACTTCAAGCACTTGTGCCACCAGTGTTAAAATGCTTTACAGTTTAATAAATATTACAGGACCAAAGAATTGAACTGAATAATTCAAATACAGAGGAGTCAGCTTAGCCACTAGACATTCAGAGAGGTGAGAAATGGGAGTTTATACCTTTCTCTTTGATCTAGAATTCTAAAGCTAACCCTCCCATTTTTAAAGCGCTGAATGTCTTCTAATTTTGTTTTGGCATTTCTGCGTGTGTTGTTTTGTGATTTTTTTTTTTTTTTACCCTCTGAAATATACCATCATAGTTAAAAATAAGAGAAAAGGGAGGAAAAAGTAAGCATGTTTACACTTTTTATTGCTCACAGATTGCAGAGTACCTGTGGGTGGCTTAAAGCAGCTGTTTCTCCACGTTACCTAACTTTCTTCTTTAAAATACAGAAAGAAAGAAAAAAAAACCCCAAACAAATGACAACAACTCTAAATGTCAGAGTCTAAATGAATCCAAGAAACCTTTTCTCAAATTCACTAGCTCCTCTGGCCCAAGTACATTTATTCTCTCTTAGGGACATAGTCTGTTCTAGCCAAAGATTTAGCCAGTACTTATGCCAGTGTTGTGACCTCCTCTCCTACAGATGCAAACAACTACAGCAATGAAAGACATGACTGCCTTCTGAGTTTTTGATCATCTCTCTCTGGAGTTTGTTATCTTTGTGAGAGGCGTGGCAGAAGGAATTGTACTGCTGAAGCGCTTTGGTATTTTAAGACTCTGGCCTGCAACTGGGTGTAGCTGGCGTGCAGGACCTGCTCCCGTTCTGCTGGGTGGGCTTTTGAGTAGACACCTGAACTGAGAGGGGACAATGGGAAAGAAAATGTCGTCAACTGTCGCAGCTAAATTTACCAAAAACATTTCCTCACCTTCTTAGCCATGTATACAAAAGCAGAGGTTTGGTTCCAATTTTAGCTTGTTACCAAATCTGGGTGTTTTTTGCGGGGGAAAATTTCGTTTCCGGCAAAAAGCTTTGTCATGAGGATTTCTCAGGACTAGTACAGACCTGGGCATAGGATGCCATGAGAGAAAATGTACGTACAAATGCCAGCTCAAAATAATTAGTACCCCAGTGGTTAGGGTGCTCAGGCTTAGTGTATGTCTTGCTTTCTACGGTATCTTTCATTTTTCAGTTTATGCATGCTAACTGTGCGTATTTTAGATACTATATCCCACAGTAAGCGTGTCTTAATTAAGTAGACTGTAAGAATCTCTCTCTTTCTGGTCCAGTAAGCAAGAGGATATTTGCACAATTTTGAAGAGCTCCAACTGCTGAGGTGGATAAACTGGTCCTGTTGAGGGATTATGAGGAAGAGCATCTGGTCGTGGTTTGCGGTGCACAAGAGCAGCCAATTCCCAAAGCGTGTTCAGAGAATCATAAAAATGAATAAAAGTTGAGGCTGGAGAGGACCTCAGGAGATAGCTAGTCCGACCATTTGCTGAGACCAGGGCCTTGTATTATGTTATCCACAGGCAATAAAATCAGTTGCTGCTGAATGTGAACACATTGTTAAAGGATACTGTACACCTTTCTAATGCATTATTGCTGAATAGGTATAATCTCCTCTATGCAACTCTCCAGCATGCTTCGTTCTTAATTGCAAGCCCTCCTGCAGGAAGAACGGAAATAATTAAAGCTAGTTTGAGTCTGCTTTTCTTTGTACTGTTGTGTAACAGGAACGAATTTGATTCTCTGTTCTGTGTTGTGATCAGTGTGCATTCAAAAATCAAAAGATAACAGTATTTTTGTTCTATCATTATTTTTTAAGCTCTTCAATGAGATGATAATTTAGATAGAATGCAGTTCTCCTACCGCATTTGATTTTCCTCCCCCCACCCATTCAGGTCAATTATTTCAATTTCTAAGGATGCATCATGTGGGTCTTCTCAATCTGGGCTGCTTTGTTCTTCAAGGGTAAGTCAGGGAAAGTAGAATAAAACAAAATGCAGTAGCAACATTGCTCACTCTTTTGTTATCCTTTCTTGGTTTTAGGTGACAGTGGCTGACCCAAATATAAGAGTGGCTTTTCTGAAGACATCCTACCTGACTCAGAATAATGGATATAAAAGACAGAAGACACCGTTCCCTGACGAGGGGCCGGTGCGGAAAGGAATGTCGTTATACGAGTTCTTCACTGGACAGTGAAGACTGCAGAGTACCAACTCAGAAGTCCTACAGCTCAAGTGAGACACTGAAGGCGTATGATCATGACACCAGGATGCACTATGGAAATCGAGTTTCTGACCTGGTTCACAGGGAGTCGGATGAGTTTCCCAGACAAGGTATCTTTAAACTCAGACATGGTTTCTTTTTCAGTAATCCTCGGTAGACAATCGCTGTTGCTTGTTAAAGTATACCAGTGTTATAAGGAGTTTTCATGAAAGAACTGTAGAATGGATGCCATTTTGCCATTATTTCAACTGCTTTGTGTTAAATTAGGAAATTCTCTTCTCAGATTTCTGATACTGTCGGAACTCACTATTTGTAACTGAGGGAAACCAGGATCCACTGTTCGGAACATCTGATAAACACGAATGCTAGTGACCCTTAACCAGATATTGTATTTGGCATGGATCTCAGGGTTGGCCGATATGCTATGTATTCCATTTTCTAGGTTCATTTTAGAAATAATAATGGCATTTTCACCTAACCTTGTCTGTCTTTAACAGAGTACCTGTACTGAACAGATAACTAAAACACAGTTATGGTAAAACCCCATATGGCCAATGTATATTCGTTATTAATCAGGTGCCTCAGAATTCCTGTCTTCTTCTTAACTGCTGTGTGAATGAAATATGGGAATGGGAATGCTGTTTCCTCTGAAATAATTTTGTCACTGCTTACCCATCACCTCGTAAAAACTGGAAGGAGGAAACCTATCTAATTGCTTTTATAATTGGCTATAATACTTTATCACAGCATCGAGATCCTAGAACTAATATTTGAAATAACCAGCATGTGTGAACTTGTAAGCAAGGTGAAGTAATCTCTTCTTTTATAAAATGTTCCCCACTTTAAATATCTGTTATGCCCAATGAATTAATGAATTAACAATCTAAATGTTTTTCATTGAAAAAAACTCTGATTATGCTGTTGCACTGTACACACTCATAGTTTTACTCTCCTTCAGGTATTTACTTGTCTCAATAAATCATAATTCTGTGTGTTGAAACCATTAGGGAACGTTGCTTCATAGGAACAGTGTTTAATCATCTGGCTAACTTGACCAAATAGCCTGATTAAACTGTCACTCAGTCAACAATTAGATATGGTTTTTAAAATAAATTACTTGGTTTAGTTTCAGTTGAAGAATCAGATGTGGTTTATATCAAGGAAGATACAGGCAATTTTGAGGCATAAATGTATGTGCCTTTCTGTGCCTCTCTCAGTGAAAGGTAAATTATAGTACATGTTTAATTGCTGAACTTCACTATTTCATATATATGTGCTTGTTAATAGTATATGATAGTTGTCTACTATGCATTTCTAATATTGCGTCTCAGTAAACTCTTAAGTTATCACACTTGTCTGTGGTGATCATTCAATGAAAGGTCGTTTTATATACTTGATACGATGTCATGCAACTTGTTCAAAGCATTCTGCCAGCAGTCAGTGTCTGTCTTCACCTTTAAATCAAAATATCTATTAATTAACATCGCTAATTAAACCCTTGCCTAATCCCTTGTTTCTCTCACATTTGTGTATAGACATTTGAAAGTGTTTGCATTGTGCTTGGTCTATCAAACACCCAGTTCTGTTTTCTGTGGTAGTCTCTGTTCTTGTAGAGTCTTTCTTTGCTTATAGGTATTTACCTAGAGATAACGCATCAAACTGCAACTAGATCGTATGAGCTACCGGAGCCATTTTCACTGTGGTTTGTTCAGCCTTTGTGTACAGGAGTCATCTAAATATTACTTTTCCCTATCTGGGTGATTGATGCTTCAGCTCAAGTGCCTCATTTTAGTTTCCAGGTCATTATTCGGCATTTCATGAGAGTGTTCTTTTTCTCTTGATTGCTGATTTGACAACTGTTCATCCTCCTCCTGCCCTTAATGTGTTCTTATATGCCCTCTTTATGAAGGGGAGTGCAAATTATTAATAACTGAATTGAAACGCTCTGAAGATGATATTTTTTTTAACACTTCCTCGCCCCCGCTAGTCTGTGTTGCTAGGTCTGGATGAATAAAGTTTATTTTAGAGAGCCAAATATAGTTTTTTGGTAAATAATATGAGCAGTAACGCCTTATTTCCCTGCTTTTGTTAAGTTTAGAAAGCAAATTTCTTTGGAAAATAAGTCTGTACGATGATTCTTCATATTTGAAAGCTCAGTATCTTTCTGATTATGAAGTTCCCCTACTGACATGAAATCTGAGATAATGTGGCAAGTAGATCTAGATTAAGACTTGGTACATGTTCTCACTTTCTACATTAATATTATATGGATAAAAATATGGTTCATATAGTAAGAAATACTATTCTTTACGTCTTGTGCATGTGGTTTCCAGCTGCAGACATCTAGGAATTTGTACATGTAAATTTATTCTAAATTTGAGTGGGTGTTTTGATGCGATTAAATTCAGTAGGAAATAAACATGCTTAAAATAAATAGTCTTTAGAGAATTTTTTATTCTTCTATTACAAAAAAGCTTGATATTTTTTTTTTAAGCAGTTGCAGATATTTTTCTCAATATTGTCTCCTCTGTTAGTAAAGCTATATGCTTTTGACTTCTTGAAAGATACCTGGTTTAACCACGGTACTAGAACTGTTCAAAGCAGTTGGTTTTAGCTGCTGCCTGATCATACGTTACTTGGTTTTGAAAATCAGTTAAGTGTAAGACCAAGTTGTACTGCTTCCATTTTTGTTTACGACAGTTCAACAGTGAAATGCTAATAACAAAAACTATATTCAGAGCTCAGAAGTCTGAAACAGATCTTTTTGGTTTGCTTAAGTATTTTATTGTCCTTCTGTTCTGACTTGTTTGTCTCATTCTTCATGAAAAAGCAGATCTCTGAAGTATAAATACCTATCTAAGCTAGTATGAATAAAGCATTTGATAGGAAAATTGGACGTTGGTGGAAGTTTAGCTCTGAGAATACAACTTAAAACCTTTGTCGTCGTTTGCATGTTTTGAAATAAGCTTTTTGTGCTAATCGTTGACAAATGTGCCTACGAAAGAAAATTCCTCGTTGTCGTAGATGCTACTTTCTGGTGCGGTATGAGGACGTTTTGGTATAAAGGCATGAAGGATGACATGACTGTATGTTACTGAAGCATCTTAGTCTGCCATTACTTCTACTGTGCTTTTCCTAACATATTTACCTGTATTTTGTCAAAGTAACAAAATTCCTCGTTTAAAGTCTGTTTTTAACGTATCAGTAATAACATTTGTACAAAGTAATTCAGAATAGGTTTAGTGTTTTTGTGTCAAGCTTATTTTCTGAGCATCTTCAGAACAGATGGTTCAGATTCTTGGCTAAAATGGCAGGTACAATGCATGCTTGAGCTATTAATTTGTCTTAGATTTTCCCTAATATAGATAGAAACACAGTTTGATTCAATACCTGCACTGGATATTCGTTAGTCAATCGATCTGAAAAGTACAGTCCTTCAGTCGATCTGAGAGCGCATTCAAGCATTAAAAGTTTTATTTAAAGCTGAGGGGTCCTTTTTGAATGCTGTATTTTAAGATGAATAGAAACTTTTCTGCTTTCTGCTAGGATATGTCAAAAGCTTGACAATAGTTCTGACACCTCTGAATATTTGGAATATTTTACCATCTTTTGGTAATACGTGAATTTCTCTATATTTCTCCACTGAAAAGAACCAATTATCAAACTTCTTTTTTTTGTTGTTTTTAAGGAAATACGTGATTTCTGACTTCATCTGCTGACATAACATAGTAAAGGTAGATGTGCTTTAAGGCAAACAATAAGGATTTTGGAAAACCTTGCTTTCTTTAAAGAGGTTACTTTGAAAGGCAACTTTTCTTCAAGTATACTTTGTAACCAAATTGTCCTTAAAAGAACACTCTACTGACTTGTTAAAAGTTATAAGATGGGTTTCAAAGGAGTGGTTGCAAACCTTACTATTCCAGAGATCCTCACTTGGCATTCATGGCTCGTGGATTTTGTATTTCTGCCTGAGCCAAATGCCCAGCTTCAGATGACACAAAATTTATTAGTCAATAGTTATACTGAATTGACTGCTTTCTCATTCTCAGGACACATGTAGTTTAGCAGTAAATCTCTGCTCTGAAATGCTAGAACAACAGAGTATATGATTGAAGTTATTAAAAATAAGTCTAAAAACCACAATCGTATTAAACTGGACCCAGCAGTGCTCTGAAATATTCTGATTTTTTTTTGCCACAGTTGAATTGCTTTGCATATGTCACAAAATCTCTTTTTGTATGATGAGGTAATTTCATTAAAGAATAACGGCCAATACCTTTCTGTATGTCATCTCAAATTCCATTTTTTTATTCTTTTATACTTAAAAACATGTGCTTTTTGTATCCTGTTTAGCACCATAGATATGTTAACAGAAGGCAAAAAAAAAAAAGTAGTGACAATTATAATTTGTAAGTCCCTTATAATGTCTCTCAAGATTGTCCATTATTTTTATTAGCTTCAAATAGAAAATTAAGTTATCCCAGTAAAATACTCAGAGAAAGGGCACTTGGAAAGTATAATGCACTCGGTTTTCTTTCACATGAAATTGTGTTGCTATGCCATACTACTCATCATCTCTTGGGTATTTCATACTGCATCTTTTCTCCATATATAGTAAATAGGTTTCTTGAAGAAAAAAGAAAAGTATCAATTAAAAAACCCAAAAAAATTCCAAACTCACAGCAACCTAAACCAGTTTAATGAATCCACATTTTGTTTTTTACAGCCTACTCTAGGGCAGCTCCAATTGCTGAGAAAAACAAACGTTGTTTTCTCTTCTTGTTCTTCTTCACATCATAAATCTGCCACCAAATAATTTACTAGGTCACATTCGCAGAACCATGCTGCAGTGAGAACATTTCATTAGAGTGATTACACTTGTTCGTATTTAAAATTACTGTGGTCAGATATTCTGTGTTCAGCAACGACTAATGTGCTACTGTATCGAGGGGATAGTTGCTGTTACAGGTTCTCAGATTAACTAGACTTTCTTTGTCTTGCTGTTTATAATCCCAGTAATCCCAAAATGAGATGTTGGTCATCTTGTGATCGAGCACAAGTCATGCTCAACTTTTAGGCTCAAATTAGCCTATCCCTTCCAAATCCAACTAAGATTTACTAATTTTATTTTTAATATTTCTTTCCAGAACCTGTGACCTTTTGAAAATTAAATGTTCTATATATAGATTTGGATTAAACAGATTAAAGAAAACTTTTTCTTGTATTCTTGTTAGCGTGGGAACACGTTCTTCGTTTTCCTTTGTCATGCTAGGTTTTGAGTGGCATTCTGCAATATGTTGCTTTTTGGTATATCTGTACACTTACATAATCAAACAAAATGCAAGGTAGAGGCAGGTGGCAGAAGCTTAAGGAGGAAGCCCTTAACATGGAATCAGGTATAGGGTAGCTTGTGTGGGAAAAAGACCTCAAGGAAAATGTCCTGTTACAACTGCTACACATATAACTTGCACCGCTGTTGAATCAAGAGTTACTTTGGGTTTAATGGTTACCTGAGAGAGATGTGATCTCAGTGTGAAATGTTTATTAAGGTGAGACAACTGCATTCCATTTCTCTTCTCTAGAAAGCACAGCATTAGTGAGAAATACATAACTATATTCTAATATGTATACCTTATTTAATAAAGCAAAGTTATTGAATAAAAACTCCCTCCCCTACCTTCTCCCCCCCCCAAAAAAAAATAATAAAAGATTGTATCGGTTTTATTGTTATGTGATTTAAAAACATGAAAACACTTTTCATCTCTGCTTTCATCTGTGTTGATATTGTTAATAGTGGAGCTACGTAGCAGCATTACTAGACTAGCAAACAAATAAAAGTGCAAACATTTATAGCACCCTTTACCAAATAAGCTTTTAGGAAAAGAAAATAGAAGAAAGGCTACCCTGAAATCTAACATGCCTCCTCTTGTTTAGCATCAGTCAAGTGGCCCTTTGGGCTGAAACATTAAGATCTGCTGATAAATAGGAGTTAAACTAAAACTTTGTGTGTGCTAGATCTGAGTCACAACAATGTAAAATCAGAATGAAATCTCTTAAGAAGTGGCTTTTCAGGGAAACATCATGGAACAGACTCTCAGTCTTCTGAGTTCTTCCGAGTACATATGCATAAATCGTTTCCTTCGTTTCCTTATACATAAATCGTTTGCCTTCGTGTTTTGTTTTGGTTTTCTTTCCTTTTCAGCAGCAAGCTCCCAGATTTGTAAATGGTAGTTTAGATTGATTCTTCCGACAATCTCTTACTGTTCCCTTCCCTTTCATTCCCATTTCATCTTCTTTCTTGGTGTTTCACCGTTTTATATCTTCGCACATTGTGACTTAATTTGCTGGGTGCGGTTGGTTGCTCAGACCTGCTGGAAGTAACTGTTGGGAAGTCAGACTGTCTAACATGGACTTGTCGAAGGAAGGTATAACTCTTGTTCTCTTACCTATTTGGCTAGTTGAGCCAGCTTCTAGATCAGCATCTTGAGCGTTAGGAGTCCTCCTCTGAGACAGCAGATACTGAATGACAAGGGACGTGTTAGAGCCCGGCGATTCAGAGGTGGCCACTGCAATACAGCACGTTGAAGTATTTAAAAACTCATTGCTATGGAAAGAATGTAATTAACTAGCAAGCTAAATACACAATGTAATCAATTAAAATATTACTGGGAATCTTGTTCTAGGTGAACATAATAAGGATTAAGTTGGAGTTTAGTAAAATAATGTCTCGTGAAACTTTATATAGAGAAGCTGTGAAGCTGACTGAGGACTCCAGTAATAATTAATATGACCGGTGCTGAAAAACACAGTACTATTCCAATATTAATATGTATTTGTAGAATAAACAACAAACAGCTAGACATAATACGTGAATTCTGTGTACACACACACAGTTTCTCTCAGGGAATAATTTTTTATTCTTGGCAGTTTCTCTCTAGTGATAATTCTTAAAAAAACAGCATTTGTTTACATTTAAAATTAGAGAATCAGAATGCAGGGATTTGCGATGCAAATATGTAGGTATTGTATATTTTTTTTTTTTCTAAACAGTTATTTAGCTTTCAAAAAGAGCTTCTGCTTTTTTTACTGCTGCTGTACTGGACTCATTGATGTCTGAGTTAAACTAGGTTCTATTTTTTTTTAACCACGTATAAAGTTACGTGAACATTATGTAAACTAGCTACAAAAGGATAACTTCTAAAAAGTAGACATCAACTCATGTAGTTAGCGCACACTGTGAATAAAGGAAATTCTTAAAAAAACATAGGTCTCCTCTAGAATAGGCTTGGTAACCATTTTAATGCAAATACCTTTTCAAAAGCACTTCAAAAGTAATAGGAATTATACTTCCTATGCTTGATAGTTCAAAATAGAGGAGTAGTGTTTGCTCACCTTATAATGCTAGTGCTTAAGTGAATGTTGAAGAAAACGTATTCTGTGTATACTTTTTTTTTCCCTCATGTCTTTCTTAGCTATCTAATAGAAGTCTAAGGCTTTGGGTACTGAAAATAATAATCTTTGATCCTATAAATCCTTCTCCATTTTCTCATGCACACATGTACACCCACTTTTCCAAGAAGTTTGTAATATTCAGGCACACCCATATGAATGTTCTTTCTTATATTAAAATCCATGGTAAAGGGAAGTAATATATGCCAAGGAGATGAAATAATATTTTTCTTTGTAAAATAAGATACTCTAAATGAAAATACTTATTTCTTGATTAATGCTACTAACAAAGATGGCTAACTTGTGCAAATTCTGTGAATATTCCACCTTCTCTGGGTTCTTGTCTTCATAAGAATCTGCGGTTTAACATAGTTATTTTTCAGGGTGTGTTTTCCACCAAGAAGAATTTGGAAAGGAGGCTGATTGCTTGTGAGTATTCTCAAACTGATGAAAGGAAGAGAGTCAGGTTCTTTTCTAATACAGCTATTACTGTGAAAATCTCAGATTTAGAAAGCTTTCACGTTCTGTGTGCGTTTGAATTGGACATCTTTGTCCCTGCATCGTAGGCGTGTACCAGAAAATTAGTCTTTAGAAGTCATGCAGTCTAGAATTTGCATTAGTGATTATTGTTTTGTTTCTACTGGGAGCTTGGGAACCCGTCTAAAGCTTGTTTTCTGGTAAAAAGAAATTAGGCCATTTGCTTCTCCTTCTCCTTTCTCATAATTCAGGAAGAAAGAAATACTTAAATAAAATGGAAATCTGTAAATTCTGAACAGACAAAAGACAGTTATTTTTGATTATATGTTGTTGACCTCTCTGATACCAGATGTTTTTAAGATCTGCATCTTCAGAAAAATATGGAAAGGATTAAACGTTTGTATATTTTTGGAGTGTGTGGAAAATGGATTAAGCACCAGAGTTAGTTTTCAGCTAAAATGCGTTGAGAACAGGTTGTAGGTGTTTATTATGTTTATTGTGTAATTGTCTTTTGCACCTTTTTTTTTTCTGACATGTTCTTTTGAAATGTCTTACTATTTTAGGGCACTGAATTTTATACTCAGTGGAAAACTTGTTGGTCTGTGGGCATGATGTCTGTGTTTACATTTGTTTTTTGTCCCTGTTTGTTCTCCTAATACCTCAAATGGATTATGTGAATTTTATAAGCTTTTCAAGTATTGTGGCTGCACCCAAATGCACACAGTTTACTTAGTAAGAAAAATATAAGGAAACTTTCAAACAAACAAAAAACACCAGCCAAAACTCATTTTCTTCCTTAGAGAACCAAGGATATTTTGGAGAAGGGTCAAAGTTCTGATGACCAATTCATTAAAACCTATAAAAGGGAATCAAAATTAGTAGAAAAGAAAACAAAAAGCAAGTATAATTGAATTTAGCAGAGCCCAGCATTTTTTATTTGTTCTTTTTGTTTTACATTATTTGTCTCTGGATTCAGAGTTTAAGGTCAGAAGGCCTACAAGTTGTCTTGTTTGGCCTGCTATCCAGTTGCGTATTGACATTCATCAGATTGTTTCTACATTGATCCCAGTAATCTGTCCTTAAATGAGGGACATTCTGGAGTCTTGAAAACATCAGTAGGCAGAAAATCCATTGTTTCCACTGGCAGGCAGTTTCTGTGGGAAGTCAGCCTCCACATTAAAAGCAGATGACAACTTCTCTTTGGGTTTTGGAAACTGGCTTCAGTTGCTAGCTATTAGGTCTGGTGATGTTCTTTTCTGTTTCATTGGAACACTCATAACACCCCGTGTTTTTTCTTTACAGTTTCGATTAGCTGCTGCAGTTAAGCCAGTCATCTTTTCTGTGAGCTCTCTCTGTCTAGGTAGAGCTCTTCAAGCATCTGCCTGTATAGTATCATCTTGTGTCATAAATTCAGATTTGTTGCTCATTTCTAAGCCCATTCCTGTCTTTTAGTTTTTCTCTAAAAGAAGCAGAATGTACCATAGCAATGCCATATATGCCTCAGTGACATGAATAAATACGTGTAGAGGAGACAGTGGCGTGTGTAAAAGATAGCTCTTTCGTACTACTTTCAGATTTGTAGATCCAAACTTCAAACTAACTTTTTCTGGTAGCAGCCAGTTCCCGTTGAGCTGCTGGTCCTTCAAGGTTCCTAAATTTTTTCAGGCTTCTAGGTGGCTGACTAGACAAAATAGCATGCAGATATTTTTATATATTGCTATCTTTTTTATATGAGTGCTTAGCTGGAAGTGTCTTACAGTGCATGCAAAAGTACATGCCTGTGAATGCAGACCATATTGGAAACAGAGATTTACTGTCCCAAAGTGTAATGCTTACTCAGCCATCTGATGAGATTTGAGCACTAAACAGTTTGAGAGGGATGCATAAAGCTGTTTTATTACAAGATGCTGTTATGAATTGTAGAAGCTTTCCTTATGGTATACTGCTGTTGCCAAACAAGTTGCGTGAATGTAAGAAGTTTTATTTGCAATTACTTACTTACTTGCTTATTTGGGTTATAGCTGTTTGTGATTCCTTCTCCTGTGCTGGTGGCTATCTCTACATCCTGTTTAATTCAGATCAAAAGATATCTTGTAAAACTCTTTGGACAAAAGCCTCGCTGAGGAATGCTGTTTCTTATACATGCTATGGAATGAGTCTCAGATGGGTTTTTTTGTGTGTGATAGAACCTTGTTCAAATGGATGCAGAAAGCTCATACAGGAAAAGTAAAAAAAAAAAAAAAGGTTCTCTGTTTCTTCTTAATGCAGTGAAAAGTAAAGCAAGATATTTCCTTTTAGCTGAATTTGAGCAAGTCCAGAAGACGGAGAGATGAATTACCCACTTAAAGAAATGTTACGGATAACGCAGTAGTTAGGAACTAGGCTATTTTCTAAACTTTGGTCAGAAACTGGATGTTACAAACTGAAGTTGACACTTCAAAATTTCTTGACATAACACTAAAAGCAGTGCTTGTTGTCTTGCTTATGATTCTGTTCTCTGAGCTCTGTGTAACTGCCATCGTGTTTGGTGATGCTAGGTAGCTCTGTTTTCCTTACGACAATCCAATGTTTTCACAGTCATTACTTTCACAAAGTAAGATACTTGCCTGAAGTAGATTACAAGCGAAGAGCGTTTTGATAATCAGTACGGAAATGTCTCTTCAGTAGTTTGTCCAGTGTAATTTTGAAAGTCAAACCTTGGTCTTCTGTTGATTACCATGCAAGATGCTTCTTCACCTTAATACAAATTCTGCTTGGAAGATCTTACCAATATTTGTCCTGTTCTTCCTTTCTCCAAGTTGTCAGACCAGGTGTGCCTTGCCATTCCTTGTATCATAAACATCTTTCGGCTGCACGCACATCGCTCTCATATTCCTTCTTTTCTTATCAGCTCATTTATCCACTCTGAAGTTCTGAATCTTGGTAGTTGCTGTCACTGTGTTACTTCTCTTAGTGTATCTTTTCAACATACTCACATGTGACCTGAACTTCATGGCAAATTTCATCTGTGGTGGGATTACAGAGAGCGCTACAGCTGAAGGCTTTTGGTTTGGTAGTTCCTCCAGCTGTTGTAGAATGTAAAGAAATGTCTCATGTTAAGGAAATGTAAAAAAATATCCAACATCAGTAGTATTTTTTCCAGTACTCCATGTGGAAAAGGTAGAATAACGTTTGGTCATTTTTTACCTGGAAATTAGCAAGTTGAGTGCTGGCTAGAAACAAGTTTAAATTTTGATTATATGAAATAGTAAGTGCTCAGCTGCAGGATGATTCAGTTCAGTACAACTTTATTATGTCAAATACATGAATCAATTCAGTTTGTAGAAGTATTGAAGTAAAAATTATCAGTATTTTATGTTTTGCCACTGAAACTAGAGGCAATGTTAAGTCCAGTAATGAAAAACAAAAAAACCCAACCAAACAAAAAAGCAAACAGCCAAAAAAAGAGACCATCATGTAGAACAAATTGCATAAATTTCATTTCCTTGAATGAATGGCCCATTCTGTGGTAGCTGGTCTAGCATGGTATTGTAGCTTTTTTTTTTTTACATTACTTCCGGTAGAATACTGTCTTTCAAAGATGACATTTGAAGATGACATATTAGATATTATAAATATAATATTAGTATTTCAAATTATGTAGTTACAGGACAAAAAACCCCCATTTTTATAACAAATATTCCATCAATTTCATAGTGATAGTCATAGAATCATAGAATCATAGAATGATAGAATGGTAGGGGTTGGAAGGGACCTCTAGAGATCATCTAGTCCAACCCCCCAGCTAAAGCAGGTTAGCCTAGAGCAGGTTGCACAGGAATNCCTGTGTTCCAGTTTGTGCCCATTGCCCCTTGTCCTGTCGCTGGGCACCACTGAGAAGAGTCTGACCCCGTCCTCTTGACATCCACCCTTTAGATATTTGTGAGCGTTGATGAGATCTCCTCTCAGCCTTCTCTTCTCCAGGCTGAACAGACCCAGCTCTCTCAGCCTTTCCTCATACGAGAGATGCTCCACTCCCCTAATCAACTTTGTCAACTTGTCTCTTGCAGTCAATTGTCTCTTGCAGTTTTTCTATCCCTAAGGTAGACATTTGAACAGTATTGAAGCAAAGCTGAAATGGTCCTCAGTCTCTGTGGGAAACTATTATCTTTGATGAAAGTTATTCACAATATGCTAAAAGTTTACTACACATCAAGTGATAATGTAGACATCATTCTTGCTTAAGTAATCAAAACAAAGAGTCGGAGAGGTGGCAAGGGTAGTATTAGTCAGACAGTTTCTTGTTTTGGGGGTTCAGGTCTTAGTTTCTAATGAGTCTGCTAAAATTGGTGCAATTATATTTTGGCACTAATTTTAAGGTCATGACAGTGAATAAAATTTTGTGTGTGGATAGGCAACTAAGTGTGTGTGCGCCTATTAATATTTTTCTAAATTCTTTCAAACACAAAAGTAAAACTCATAAGACATTATTACCAATATCTGCTTCAAGCACGGAATTTATAAATTTATAAAGTAGATTATGAATAATATGAGGAATGATATATCACAGCTGTAATTTTATGTCTTCAAAAGTTAATGAACAGTTACAGTTTTCATAATGAAAAATTAAAATAAGGTTAAAGTGGTTTATAAGACTACCTACAGATCTGGCAGCAGTCTAATTAGAAGAAAGAACATTAAATTTGAGGAACTTGGAAATATATATTATCGAGTATTGATAGAGGACTAAGATCCTGTACTTACATTTAGGATTGTTCAAATGTGGTTGATTCAACCAGAACATAACACAGAAAAATGAAATCTTGTTTGCTGTCTGAAACAACTGTGTACCCCACAGGTTGTGGTTTTAGATGCCTCCAGTACTTCAGTTATGTGATTCTCTCTTGTTGACTCAATGCAACAATCTCTTATCTATGTTTGCCCATTTCTCTACCATTTCTGAAGTAAAATGAACGTTTGTGCTTGTTTTTACTATTAACAACTGTAATGAAGCTCTTATTACTGCGCGCTGGCTATTCCGGGGTCGTTGCAACAGAGCAACACAGGTGAGGTGCTGCCTTACTATATATTACAGGCTTTTCGAAAAAGTCCAGTACCCACGACTGTTTGCCTTTGAGAGACGGTATTGCACAGGTAAAGGCTTAGCTTGATTTTTAGAATTGACCCTTAAAGAACATACCTAACTTGCGTGACGATGTTCAGCTTCAAACCACAAGAAGCCACCATGACATGTTTTCCGTGTTCTTGTGTTGCCCCGAGTATCAGGGCAGGGGTAGGGTGTGTGTTGCATGGTTGGAAGGTGTGAAACCGCCTTCTCTTCCCAGAAGTGTTTGCCCAAGCCAGAAGGCTGAGGAGACTCCATTACACGTAGAGAAGCTTTGAGAGGTTGACAGCATAGAAACTCAGACAAGCATTGTAATGCTGCACTTCCCTGAACTTGTTTTTTTCATTTGTGTAATGCAGAATGACTGTAATTGAGAGTATATTTGGAATGAGCAGGCTCTGTGGTTACCAAACGTGTCAGCTTTGCTTTTTGTGCTTGTATGTTGGCTTTGTAACTCTTACAAGCTGTTATTGCCTGGCTCCTCCATCTTTAATTCAGTCTCTTGAATTCATCTTCTTCCTTCATTTTTTTGACAGCATAACAGTGTCGTACCTTGATCCAAGTATATCTGTCCCACACAGGGGATTTTCTGTGTGGTGGGGTTTTTCTGTGGACATCACTACGTTAGGCAGGATAGTCCTGGATAATGAAATTCCTCTGAAGTATTGTATGAGAGTGAATCTTCTGTTGATCTGTGTGTTTCCTCATTATTTCTAGAGCTTGCAAAAACATAATGGGATAGAGTTTATTCAGTTTTTCTGCAGTATCTCTGTTACTGCTGAGGATCTTAGTATCCAGTTTAAGAAACTGTATGCAAAAAAAAAAAAAAAACCAAAACCTCAGAAGTGTGGCAACCTATCCTCTTACCATACAGATGTGATATTTATAAAACAGAAACTTTGGCGTTCCAAAACATGATGATTGTAGATGTAGAACAAGATGGGGTATCTGTGCATAGGAACAACTTCGAATAAATAGAATGACTTGGTAGATTAAAGAAACCCAAAATTAAGAGGTGATTTTCACAGTTGTAATATTGTGTTGTAAAATATACAAATACTGTTTAATAGTACTGATTCCGTTATTGAATCTAAAGTATCAATTTGCTCAGCTGTTCAGCCGTGGAGTAGTGGATTGGCAGAATAGGAATTTAATTTAGATTGAAATTTGTTTTCCTGAAAATTACGATTTTCCTAACATATAGTGGTTTTGAATGCTATTCTAAGATTATTTTAATTACCCCATCATCGTTGGTTTTGTATCCTCATAGTTTAAACTGCAGTTGCAGAGGATGAAGTTGATACTCTTTTTCTCCCTCTTTCTCTTTATATCTTCCAGCTAACAGAGAAATTACAGTAGTTAGTGTATTTGTCAGGCATGGGAAAAGGCTTCTGCAGTTGTCTTCACACCAGGAATGTGCAAGCTTTAAACAAATGGCTCAAATTGATAGAGATTTACCTTAAATCCTCTTCATGTGACTTAAATAACGTTCTGCGAGAGATAAGAGACGGTATCATGTCAAAAAATGCTGTTACCAAAGTGCACGGTAAATTTCCACAAAACGATTTAATAAATTAAGCTCCTGGACATGTGTACAGTACTGTTCTTCAGAATAGGAATTAAAATCTGTGTCTCTGGAAGTCATATGACTATTTAGCTATGAAACAGACTCATGGTTATTGGTGGCATCAGTGAATATCAAGTATGCTTTTTTAAAATAAGAGGTATTGTACCTAATACGTTTAAAGCATACATTAAGTCCATTAGCGTAATTTACTTAGAGCTATGCTTATACAATATGCCTGCAAAAATGAGAAATTACTAAATTTAAATTAATCTTGTTCATGCGTGGAGATGTTTAAAATAAGTATTTCATTTATTGTTTTCTCATGTAAGAGAAATTCTCCCCTACGGAGAAGACATGTCTAAAAGCCTTCATCACTTCTGCTTTCAAGACAGAGGATGAAGTTGAACTAAATCTCTGCACAAACTTTACCTTTCAACAGCCTTTTTATTGAAAGATACTTTTCTGTTGTCAGGAGCTCCGAGAAGAAAGTATTGTGGTTTAATTTTGCTTATGTTCTTTGGCAGCAGCACCCCTCCCCCACCCCCAAAACCAAAGGAAATCTGTTAGCAGTTTGAACAGCTAAAGTAATAAGTAAACCCTGTTGCATAGGAGGGCAAACGGTTTATACTTATTATTTAACTTCCTTTGTTCCACTTCAAAACATCTATGTACGGACTCTCTTAAATTTCTGATGACTCGAGGTTGTAAATTAACATGCAGCGTAACCTGAAATGCAGATGAGGAGAGAGAGGGCACTTGCGGAAAGTGGCTTCTTGTCTTACTGTCAAGGAGACTGTTATGCTCAAAGTTTTATATTTCTGCTTAAATCTGTAGATATTTTTGGATATGCAGGTGGTAGTGTCAAATTTTCTAGTTCTTTTTTTCTCTCAAGGAATTCTTTGCAAGAATCTTTAGATTCTTGACAGAATATTTTGAAGGCATTTGTGTTTTTTCCTTTTTCTCTGCTTTCACCAACAGTATACATGATTTTCTCATGTTGGTTGTCCTTTCTTAAGGACTCCTAACCTGTGCAGAATAACTGGTAAATAAAGGCTCTTAAAATCCCAGGAAAAAAAAAAATTCTATTCTAGCAAAGCTAAATGAAGTGGCAGTATCTTCAGTGTTGAAAAGGTAAGGTAAATTTTGAGGTATGAGGACTGATATGGAAGAGAGTTACTAAGATAAAGAGAAGGTGAATTTGGCTTGTCAGGAGCAGTGCCGAAAGAGGGATAAAGAAAGAAAGGTATCTGTATGGGCTTCAGGGTGCTAACTCTGGACAGAAGCAGCAAGGAGAGAAAGCATTAGCAGAATTTTTGGAACTAGCTCTTATCTGGAAAGTCTTATCAATAAAATGGCCATCCCAGCCATGGAGAGAACTGGAAATACGTCTTTGCAAAATAACCTGGAAGGAGGTAAAAGGAAAAGCATATACAAGATGGTTTCAATTGGCATTGCTCTGTACAGCTTGGGAGCATTAGCTGGTGGTGATGATACAAGATTGGGTTTTACTTCTTGCTTGTGTAGTAGAATTGCTATGGACAACATTAAAATAGATCTATGGGAAGCCGATAGCATGGCTGTAGATGGAGGCAGTACCCTAAAGCTCGTTAGCGCCATACGTACTTTCAGCGGCATAGGCAAATGCTGCTGTAACCCTGCTTACCTTCCTACTACTGTTGGATCCTCCTGTTCTGCTGTCTGCAGTATGTTTCCATTTTGGGAAGTGAAAGCCAGAAAAACAAATCATGTATTCTGCAACCTGAGAAGCATTATCCGACAATATCAGGAGAAGAACAGAAGGGGAGGATGTGTTCCCAGGGGTTTCCATGGACCAAGCCCAGAAGAGGTTATGAGCGGTGGTGGCAAAAATAATGGATGTTCATACATTTGTTCCCTGCTCTCGTTGCTTAGTGCATATGGTACAATTGATGCTTAAGGATGGCTGAAATGTATGTGGTTGGCCTTATTTAACCGAAGGTGATGTGACTGAACTGTATTTAGCATTTCCGCTCAGTGGCCTGCTGAGACCAGTTTTGCAGGCGTGGGTGGCAGGGTACCTTGGTGTGGGCTGTGGGACAGGTGTGTGGTTGCTGGCATCTTGGAAAGCAATTCCACCTAAGTAGAGTTCAGAAAAAAAGCTGCCTTTGTTAACTGTGAATTGATTAGATCATTGAATAAGAATTTAGGAGGAACACTCAACTGTTGAACAGAATCAAGTGTTTTGCCAGCATGATGTGTCTTTCTGGTTTTTGTCAACCAACAATTCATTCATGTTATAGAAAACTGAGGAATAAAAGTATCAAAAATATTATGAAGTAGGTACGATGATTCCACCTTCCAGGTCACTGTATGTTTATTTTGTAGGATACACATAGCTAAGAGGGCTAGGCTAGTAATTGCCCTGCTAAAATGCCAGTACGTTAAAATGCTCTGAATGTACAAGTTGATCTGCTGAAGTTGCCCATTGGGGAGACAGCAGTTTGAAGACAAGTTTCCTCTTTTTGTAGCCAAATGAAGTTTCCATACATCCTGCTGCCAGGTGAGAAGACTGCAATGGTTATATTATTTGGAGATTTTTCTTTTGTTTTGTTTTCCAGAGCAAACCACAGGAAGACTTTCAAAAACAGTTTGAATCGAAATGTAAATTGGAGACTGGAAAAAGAAAAATGGCATAAATAAAGCAAAAGATCACAAAACAATGAGTAATTGAAATGCTGTATATTTTTACATCGATATTTTGTCACTGTGTTTTATCAACCTCAAAGATTCAGTCTCTTTTTAAAAGACTTTCATCTGGGAGCACGTTGCTCTTTAGCACAATAAGGATTTATGTGATCACCTGAGACCCTTTACAGAGTTTAGGATATTTCATTTGTTGTTTAAATCTCAAAGTGCATTTTGAAAATACAATATGAATTCCCATACAGTGGTAAGCAACATCAAAATTAATTTTATGGGAGCTCTGTTGGAAGTGGAAGATTGTCTGGGTCAGTGGACCAATTTTGTTCCCCGCTCCACCCCCCCAAAAAAATCTGAAGGGTATGTTGAAAGGTGTTTTTCAGAGAACGTCAATGCAGTTCTAAATTAATGCAGTAATGAGACAAAAAAATACTGCGATACCTGGGTTTATTGGAGGCAGGGTTACTGGGTGATGCATTATTAGGTGCTCTGCTCAAGCTCAGGCAACGCTGAACTCAACAGGCAGTGTTTGCATAGACTTCGATGGATGTTGGATTGCTCTTCTGGTATCATCTTTCCCCGCTGAATTGTTTTGTTCCCCACAATCCGTATTTGTCATGTCTGTGACTGAACTCAGTGAGACTACTTCAGAGCGTGAAGCACGTCACTGCTGCAGGGCCTGTAGCGCAAATGCTGCCTTTTTTTTCCTTTTTTTTTTAATCCCTTAATAATTAATAGCTATGGTATATCTGAGTTCATTGTAAAAAGCAGCCGTTTGAATTTTTACGGTTTTCATTATGGTATTATTAATGTGTGCTTACGATGATTTTGTGACTGTTTTGCCATCACTATTTTGCATGTATTTGAAGGCTCTGTTCACTTTACAGTTCTCCTGCATTGGGACTGCGTATAAAGCAGCTGTCGCTTTGGTAATGGGAAGTGAAATTTCATGTCAGCAGGACAATCATATGCTAAGCTTGATTTTATTTGTTCCAGAAGAATGTAATACATTCTTCTCCAAAGTAGCGTATGAAAATTTGAAATGTATTAATAATGGAACTTTTCTATAAATCCATAAGATGCAGACGGCGTTTTTATCTAAATTAGGATTGTTACACGCTAAGAGTAATTTTGCAACTACAGTTCCCCGAAGTACTGTATTTAGAAGCACCAAAAGGCATTTTTATCATAGCTTTATTTATTTATTATTCATTTTATATAGACATATTTTGTACCTTCAGAAAACAAATATGATGGTACTTTCCAACAATGACCGTTTATTTGCTCAGAACGTAAATGTTACTTCCAGAGCTTTTTGATTAGAAAGCAAGAAAAGCAAACTGATTATTATGAACTATAAAATTATTCAGTACTGATTTTATTAACCAGTAGATAATCCGGGACACTTTAAGGCGCAATTCTTTTTTCATCTTTTTAATAGGCGTCTAAATGATAATGAACTTGTCTTGATGTGCATGTTAATTTGTGGTGAAAGGTGTTAAATGAAAAGAGTTACCGAAAATTTAAAGTCCAAGGAAAACAACTTGGAGTGCATCTGCTTCATCTTTTATGTCACTGAAAATGATATAAAATAGCAGACAAAGACTCCTGCTTGAGAGTGGAAAATTACTTACATTTTAATTAATTCATGGATTTTTTTCCTCAAAACAAGGAAAGCTAAGATTATATGCGTCATACTGATGTACCAAATCCTACTGAAATAATTATGAGGTGTTTGAATTTTGGTATTTTTTTGTCTAACTCATATGTTGGTTCATTCCCATTTTACAGACAGAGTGCGTGAGAAAAAAGATCAAGTGAGTTGCTTAGGGGCATGAATAAGTTTGTGAGCAGAAAAACGAAAACTTTGCAGTTAGATTAGTATTCCATTTTTATTTATATTAGCTAATATTTTCACTGTTGGGTTCTTTACTTCTTTATTGCCTGTGTAGCCCGTATTCTTAACTAATCAAAAATTATTTTGATTCTAAGCAAACTTCTCTGGTTACTGAAAATTCAAGCTATTCATCACAAGGGAGAATATTTCTCTTCAGTTAATTCCACGTCTCGCCTTCATCTAATTTTCTGGTGTTTCTGGCAATTACATGTTGCCTTTATCCATCACAGAAATGTAATAACAATTTAGAAAAATAAAGCTTAGAGTGCTTTATTTGTTGTAACAAAATAGAATTTAAAAATATGAAGGTGAAGTCAAAGACATACTTTTACTGGGTTTTATTAACATAGGAATTACTCATGTTCAAGCAGTTTGACAGCTTTATTAATATTATTTGTTTAGCAAAGATGTCTGACACTGCTGGATTAGGGAGAACAAGAGTTTGTCAAAGAAATGGGAAAGGTAGGCTTCAAGAGACACAATAGTGGAAGCTCCGTGGAGAACTCTCACACCTTAGAGATGATCAGTAAAATTAAAGGAAAAAAAATGTTAAGGAAAGAACCGAAGAAAAAGAATGAGCTGAATCTGCCAAAGTTCTTAGTACTCATCTAGCTCTGACTCACAAGCAGGAATAAGATCTCAGCAGTCAGTGATAACCATGTTTTTCCACTGTGAATCAAAGTTCATTTTCTCACTGTGGTCGCTCCTAAAAAAAATGTGAATACTACTCAACTGAGCGTGTTTTAAGAAGAATTTCGCCTTGCTGGCTAAACCCAATATTCACTATGCAGAATCTTTTTTGGAGATAGGATTTTTCGTTGATTTGCAGAGTGGTATTCTAAATGAAAATTTACCATACTCTCCATTACAGTAATACTCTCTTACTTATTAGTGTCTTGTGGTGTCAGGCGATCTAATCATAAATCAACTTTCCATTGGGAAAATGCAGGAGGCAAAATGCAGCCCCTGAGCTGAGCGTGGATGTGCTTGCATCACGAGGGAAGAAAAAAGGTGATGTTTAACATGGCATGGATATGGCCCCTCTCACATTTGGAAGCCCTTGCACAAATATTTCGGTCACCCTCTTGGTGTAAATCTGAGGGATTTTTCTTGTCCTAGCAGACGAGTGCTTTTGTGGTTGAAGTGCAGAAGGAAAATCGTGTTTCAAGTGTGCTTTTGTGTGTTCACTTCATTCTTTGCAATACTGGTGTTGATAACAACTTAGATTGCTTGTGCCAGTATAATTTGCAATCCCTTGTGCAATATTTACAGTGTTTAGCAAAAAATGAAGTAGGTAAGACTTCCAGACTGGCTTATAAGCAATGTAAATCTTGCATTGCATTCAATAAAAAGCTGAAACAAGATTATTTTCTATTTTTCTGGAATTCAGAGTACATCTCACTGTAAAAAAAAAAAAAAAAACCAACCTTCTTTTAGAGAATTATCTAGCCAACCTAGATTTAAAATATAAAGTTGAAATGCAGGGTTTAAGTCATTGTTGTCCTTTGGCCAATAATCCTCCTAAGTCTTCAGGAAAGCACTCGCTTGAGAGCTCTGTTTTCCTGTCTGTGACATGGAGGGTAATGGTATGAGTCGCTTCTATGTGTGATACTTCACTATATTTGCAAAGCATGATGTACCTTAAATATGGGCATCGCTAAATATGCATGTATAGATTATATGTGCGGAGGCCAGCCTCATCTATCCATGGAGAACAAGAGTTTCTTCATCCACCAGTTTGTATTGAGGAAGCAAGAAAACATGAGTTACTCTCAGGTAACTGTAAAGTGCAGAATAAAGTCTTCAGAATTCATGGAACTTTAGAGAAAGTGCATGCAAGAAGTATTTTAAATTCTAGGTAGTGTTAAATTTAGGTGGTTAAACAAAACAATCCCATCCATACGTAATCTGAGCAATTTGAAAATCTGTTCATGAAAGTCAAAACATTCTGTATGAAGACAATGCTTGTAACGATCAATGCCTCCAAGAAAATTAAGCTATAGGTGTATCTAAATGAAGACACTGAGAGAAGAGGAGTCATAGGAGTTTAAAATAGTACTTCAACTGCATTAATTCACTTTGTGGGCACTCTTACTCAGAATTCTAGTGACCTTACTTCAGTTTCATTAGTTGATTTTTGAAAGCCATTACATCAAAATAAAGCTATTGCATTTCTCAAAATCAGAGTTTGCATAGGTGTATTTGTTACTTTAATCTTCAAATTTTCTTAACATTTCTGGGTTTGTGCCGTTAAATTCTTAGCCAGACATAGTTATATAAATAATTTATAAGGGCTTTTTATATAAATATTTGATTTATGTAAATATATATATAATTATTTATATAAATAATTATAAGGACTTTGGCGATCAGTTGTGTTAAAGTAGTGATGCGATGCAGAAGTCCCAACAGAAGTCAAGCTCCTGTTCCCATGTCACAGTCGTGGCTGCAAATGATGTTCAGCTACAGAACTGGTATCACAGAATGAGATGGGTGAATATTTTCTTCAGGAGCTTCCAAATAATAGTAGAGGTATGTGTTCTGAGTAAAACTAAACATTCTATGTCAATAAGCACTTTAATGGCACTGTTCTATGAAGGATGTCCGTTCTGACCTATTTATGAGACATTTGATGATGATTTTTTTTCTGTTCAGGACAGATGTAGCAGAAACAAGAAGCCTAAACCAGAGTCCTCTGTCATGCCCTTTACATTGTAATTTACCATTACTTTCTCTTCTAGTCTGAAAAAAAACCCTGTTACTATTACTAGTTGCTCTTCCAGTCTGGATGTGCCATTGACAAATTTAGGCCCAAGGGTCACCGTCTCTTTTCAGTTCATGTACATGAAGCAGAAGAAATAAAGGCACGTCCGATACCATCTAGATCCAGTTTTGGGATGTATATATTACAATTTCAATACCCAGCAGCCGCTAGCCTGTTCTTCCCTGGCTGTGAAACTGCGTCACGGTGAAGATGAGGCAGCAGTAGTAGGGTACGGAAGTTAGGTTTCTGGTTTAATACTGAGCTCCCTTCCTTTTCTGTCTTGAACCACACCCTTCATGTTACATGTCAGTGCATCATTATTTGTGTTCTCTGATGAACTGGACCAATAAACTGGAATGATGCAGCTGCTTTTTCCAGTCTTTCTTATGCTGGAATTTTGTTTTCCTTGTGCTCATAGTTTTCTGATGGACGGGGCTGGGACTGTTTCAGTCCTAATGATGAATGTGATATAGCTGTTCACAAAACAGCTATTTCTACACCACGTTGCTTTTAAAAAGTACGCACAATGTTTTGGCAGTTACTAAGTTAGAACCTAAGTGTGACCTTTGAATAAATTCTGGTTAATCTCAGTAGAAAACTGAGAAACTACCCAATGGATTACTTACTTCTTTATGCCAGGGTTTATTTTAATTCTAAAGCAGGAGCAAAGGTTTACACAGTGCTTGGTAAGGTTCCCCCCCAACCTGAGAGGACTGGGCAGGTAAGTGGGAAGAGAGCCCGCTGGCAGCTTCACGTGCTTGCAGTTTCAGCTGCCCTGTTCCTGTCAGGATCTCTCAACATAGCAGATACTGTCATACATAAGTGCGATTCAAATCAAATAGAAATTACTTCAGATTTTTTTGTGTGTGACTGTAGTTCACAAATCTGAGTCCCTATAAACTCCTATTAAATTTTGTCAGGTTTTTTATATATATACTGATGGCATAGAGCATTACTAGCCTTCATTTTTGAATAATGGACAAATGTTTGGGCACACAGAAACATAAGCTGTAAGTGATCAAGCGATGGCAGGTGAGGATTTTGTTTCCTTGTTGATTCACCTCCCTTTCCCTTTCCCAGGCTGAGAAACCAGGTAGAGGTGGCTTGAGAGTGGAATATGGCTCATCGATAGGGAGGATTTTGTGGAATTTATGGAGGGAAGCTGAAATTGTACTTCAACAAGCGAGGAAAAACAAGGGGAGTAAGGAGAATAGGGTGAGGTGTAGGAGTAGATGTGTCTTCACTTGGGTCTGTTCAACCACTAGTAAGTGCAGATTTCAGGGTTCCTGCTGGACTTTAATTACTAGCTCTTTGCTGCGACAAGTAGACTTGTGAACAAGTGGTTAACAACTCCGAAGGAAGAAGAGCTAATCTGAGAAATGTTATCTCTATAGGCGTACAGAGAAATAAATGCTTTGTTGTAAGAAATATACCATAACTAATTTGTAATCTTCCTTAATAAAGCGACGGTCTAAGGAGGTAATTTTTGACTCAAAATGAGTGCTGCATTGTCGTCATTACTGCTGATTGTGCTGCAGTTCACAAGACTTGTTTCCTAATATAATTTTACTGATAAAAGAAGTGGGGTGAGCTATTCTTGAAGTTAGCTTAATGGAACAAAACAGATACCATGCTCTTGAATTTCATAGTGTTACCAGAGTTTACCTAAAGTCTACTAGAAAAGACTATTAGAATCCTTGATAATTTTGTCTTGATGACATCTCTGCCACTGCAGCTTGACTAGTAAACCAATGACACTTTATTTTTTGTAAGTGAAGATGGTGTTCTGGTTGCCTGGCTTTATAGCTAAACTAAGGCAAGACTCCAGGTAAGCTATGTTGACTATGACTGTATCGTGCAGATGAAGTGAGGGAAATTTATATATGCTTGTACTTTTCAATGCCTTTAAAAATCTTTTAAGATGAATAAAGATTTAAATTACTCTATTAAGAAATTGCATGGCATATTTTCTCATTGTGCTTTCTTTTTGGAGACTATTTTCCGTGTGCTTTTTCATATTTAGAACATGTTTGAGTTTGAAATGGAAGCCTAAAGGTTTTTTCTCATGAATTGCTGGGGTCTGTTAATTTGTATGGTTCGTTTGTGCTCTCCGTAGGAAAGCTGAATTTGCTGGTGCGTACTTTGGTTGTGTCAGAAATGCAGTTACATTTTAAAGTGATATCTGGTCCCTGTAATATTTTTTCTATCAGTGTCAATGTGTTTGGAAGACTGAGTGTCTGTAAGGTTGAAAAGAGTCACTTTAGGAAATAAAAATAAATTGTATGTGAGAAGTTTGTGAAGGGAAGCTTCAGTGGCTGCTGAAGGCTGTTACAGGAGTACTGAGGGGACGAGAGGAGCTGTTTAATACCGACTCTTCCTGTAGCCTGTCAATTTATTCATGCAGTGGACCTTGCAAGCCCAATTCACAGATGATATTTTCTGCTCCTTACTGAATAAAACTCAGTGCTGGGTCCTGAGTGTAAAGATTAATTAGTCAGTGAGTGTTAAAGGTCTGTTAAAGCCATTATGGTGTATGTCCACAGAGACAAATAGGGGCTATAAAACATTGTGTTTGAAACCTAATTTTACATGTGTATTTTTCATTAATAATAATGATGGTAGTAATAACTATAGTCCTTTCATCCTGAAAGCTCTCAAAGGAGTGAATGCATTGCGCAGTGCGCTACACCAGGCGGTGTAGGAAGGCTCATGCTTTCCATCACTGCAATGCAGTCTTTCTGAAGGCATCCTTCAACTTCCGTTGAGCTCAGGTTGTTGTTGGCCATTGCGCAAACAGCTGTGCGGTGCAGGTCATCCCAGTAGGTGTTCTTTATCCAGAAATAATTGTTTCCTGAGTTGAGGGTACTAGAATACATTATATATGTCACTTTGCTGAAAATGGCAACTAAAGTGCTGCATATAGTTATGTCCATTTTAGGTTTTTTAGTTTGCCTTCAAAAGCATGTTCTTCCAGTTGGTTGTCAGCTGTCAAATGAGCTCTGAGTTACAGCATCGTTGAATGTTGGACTATTTATCAGAATTTTTTAGGTAGTCTAATAATTTTTAGGTGCTAGCATAAATGGGAAGAATTTTTTGTAAATCTAAACATATGCGTGAGTTGGAAATGGACTTGCTCATTTCTCTGGGCTAAGCTGCAACGGTACTGTGCATGCTGAAGAAGAATGCCTGCATTACCAGCAACCTTGAAAGTGAAGCACTCCTCTTTGCACGTTTTGCAGACTTCTGTGAGGTTTTGTGCGTTGTTGTGTATGTTTTTTCTTCTGTTTTTTTGAGAACGCAATTCAGCTGAGTGAACCAGCAGATGTGGCCTCTCCCTTACAGATATAGCTGTTCCAGTATCTAAAACTGGAATTGACTACAACACATGTAAAAGCATTCCTTCTTTTCTCTCCACAGAATGAGATTTAAGCAGGGAAGGAAGTCCCGATAGGTGCTGCCAAAAATGTTACGGATTTGTTTACCCCATTATGTCCAGCTATGTGGAACTTGTTTGATTAACATAAGCCTCATTTACAAAACTTAAGGCAAATTCACAACCAACTAGATACATTCTCTGTCTGGTTACAAATGAAAAAAATTGTCAACCCGTTTGGAAGGGAACTTCCTCTTCTAGGTTGGATGCTTGTGTTCTCTAGTGTTTTAATCACAGTGGCATACTTGGATCAGAAGATGCCAGCATGTATTATATGTTAAATATAAAGGAAAAAAGACGACAGTTTCTATGTCAAAGCAATTCCCAGATTTTTATGTCAGAATGCTTTCCAGAGACCTTGTTACACATTGATACCTTAGGTAATTTTAAAAATTTGTTGATTCTCTCCAGTAATGGAGGGGAAGGCTTGCATTCAACAGCACATGCATAATTGTTGTGGGGTTTCTTCCTCCCTTTTAAGTTGTCTAACTCCTGCAGGTTTTAATGGAAGTCGTGTTCCTGTAGGAGCAACAGTAAGCTTCTGTTTAAGGTGTTGTGTTGATGTCAAACCTCGAAAGCATAGACAAGAAATGGAAAGATGATGATTTGTGTAGCAGGCTTCCAGCGCAAAGATAACAACGTAAAAATAGGTGGAGCTGACAGCTGATTTTGTGGCTATGTTAAATGAAGCTGTGGTGCAGTAAGGAAGGGTGTTCTTGGAGGGAAGATGAAAAGAAGAAAATTTTAAAACTTAGTGGCTCTTACCAGATTTCTAACTGCAATTCCATAATTAATAACCCATTATGGGAATGTTTTGGAACCTCTGTGGGTAGTCATTCTAGAGGCTTCAAGAATTTAGTCCCCTCTAAAGAAATTGAATTAATCACTCACTTCAGCAATGTATTTATATTAGCTAGTGAATGAATGAAGTCAAAGGGCTAATAGATCTAGTGAGCGAAGCACTTGCTTTTCAGCTGTAGGTCAAGCAGCAACTGCAGGTATCTGAGGAGCACTTATCCTGGAGACAACTTGGTTTCGGTGTGCTGAAGTGACTGACGGAGCCAAGGGTATGACTGACAGCTGTGCTTTTTGGACCTCCTCAGAATATCTAATGCTGCTTGAAGCCCTATCAAAATATTTCACATCTTGTAATGAAAGCTGAGTAACAGAGGTATAATCTCTTAAAATAACATTAGTTTATAGAAACACTCTTTATTTCTAACATAGTTACTGAAAAGGCTTGTTGATTTTTAGGGTCTAGCTCTTTTTTGAAGTATCTAATTTTAGTCATATGCCTAACATTAATTAAATTGCATATGAATTGTGAGTGTTGCAGAAGATCTTGTGAAGACTTCCAGTAATTCAGAATACTTTGAATGCCTCATTTGCCTTTCGGTGTGGCAATCTATCAACAGTACCCTGGAATAATACGTGTGTTAACATTAATACTTGTGCATGACAGGTTTTTGAGAAATGTGTCAAGATGCATACCCGTCATTCTTTAGTCGTATGTATGATAGTGATTCCTCACAAATATTCAAAATAGTTACAAACAGTTGCAATTTGGGCCAAAATTTTTGATTTACATGGAAAGGGCAGTCTATTATCAACTGCAAAATTGGAGAATACCTGTTTATAGTCATAAGCTTTGGTTTAGTTTGGGGCTTTTTCAGCATTGTCCCATTTTGCTCAGTATTTGTTACAATTCGTGTATTTGTATTATGTTGTAAATATATATTGCTTGCTAGTGATTAGAAAAGCCAAGGCAGACTATTGACTTAAGATGTGAGTGATCATCTATAGCAGAGAAGGGAGAGCGCTCTCAATATATAGGGCAGGGTCAAAATGTGTTTGCAGTTTGCACACAATAAGTAACAACAGTAAAAGATTTTAACAATAAATGTTTCAGAGGGGAAAATAATGTCCTAGTAATCTCAGCCACCGAGGACAGGGAAGAGATAGCAATGTTCTTTGTAGATGGATGGTGATACCACATTGTGTCTTTTTCATCATCTTAAGCTTCTAAATCTCCCTTTCAGCCGCCTTCTGCAAAACTAGGCTTGAATATTTAATTATTTACATGCAATAAGAATTCAGTTTGTTTAATACTTAGGCTTCTCACTATTTCATTGTTTCACCCTAGGCTTTTTTGTAGATACTAGCCTTTTCATTTTTATTGGCAAAATAAAAATATCTTTGAGTGCATTTTGAACACCACAAATTAAGCTAATTTTTTACTGTTACTTTTTAAATCTTAATGATGTATGTGTTATTATATAAATTACGTGAGTGGCTCACATCTAACGTTAGTAATAGCGCTACCATTAACAAAAGAAAGCGAAGTTGTGAGCGGTGGATCTTGTGTACTTTATGTATGGTTATTTCATAGGGAGTAGCAACTAACAAAAGCCAGTAACGAGGTATAATTTAATGCATACACTATGGCTAGCAAATAAAGTGCCAGAAGTTGCATTTCAGTTTAGGCAGCTATTTGCTGGATTCATTCTAAAATCCTCCACAAATACCGCAAGTGCAGGTTGTGAATATAACATTGCAGGGTAGCAATTTATTGCACCATAATTTTGTTTATGGCGCTACTGATTAGCAGTTTCACCGTGGTGGCTCAAAGCTTGACTTTTTTGTGGAACAGACGTTTTGTGGAATAGCAATGGCCAACAATTGCACATGCCGTGGTTTTTGTCGTTTTCGTATTGGTATCATTTATTAACAGCAATATCTGAATTAGCATTTCAGAGGTTTTTCAGGCTAGATGATTTTAACTGCTCCTTCTCGCATGAAAGTCTTAATCTCCTTCACAGCACAGACATATGAAGTATAGGAAATTACTGTAGGAGGTCTGTGGCTGATAAATATGCTTTCTAACGAAGGTCATAGCAATGTGGACCTGCTTGGGGTGATAGCATCCCCTGGCCTCCCTCTCCCTCTCCTCCCCAGGTGAGACATGGCCAGCAGGTAGAGCCAGGCGGTAGAGAGGTCTGTGCCGCAAACGCGTGTGATGCGGTTTTGCAGTCAGGAACTGCTTGTGCAAATGTCAAAGGGAACATGTGAGGCTCGGTAGTGGACTCGCCCAAGCTGAAAGACTCGTTTCTTCATCGAGCTCTATTAGCAATAGCTGTTGCTGAAAGGGTGGGCGTGGAGCTGTTAGTCCCCAGCTCGCAAAGGGGCCCTGTGGCTGTGCAGATCCCTGCAGCAGCAGGGCATGGTACCCAGGTCAGCAAGGGCCCCCTCTGCCTCTAAGAGTCTTCCTTTGTTTGCAGATCCAAGGCCTGTAGTTGCTGTGTCAGTGATAAGTAGATAAAATACACACGCCTTGGCTTTGGCCTCCTTGAAAAAGTTTAGATGCTGGGGCCTGTTCATGGCTTTGGAATCAATCTTTGACATATGTCGTAGCTGTTAAAGTAGGTATTAATACAAAATAATAAATTTGCGTAGTGTTCAACTTTTCTGTAGCTGTCTATCAGAAAGTTCTGAAGTAGATTTCTTTAAAGACTCCCCGTCTCCTGAGGAAAAGGGGATAAGGCAGTGTGTCCCTGGACAGGATCTATGACTCATTATGTCAATCAAACTCCACTTCAGAGGGGAATAAAGAGATTTGTATCTCAAAGCTGTGCATAACGACTTCTCGGCTTTTCATTTCATATTTATGAGCGGTTTACTTTGAAGTGTTTATCAGGCAATACGCAGAAACATGAGAGAGCATTGCCTGAAACCATGTTCAAGTGTCTAATCTGTTAAATGCTTGCTGAGCAGGCTAGTTCATCAGTGCATGCAATGCGAAAAAAAAGAGAAAAAAATAAACTTTCTGGGGTTTTGAGGTTTTGAAGCAGAATCTTTATATTAACAATATAAAAAGGATTAATAATGCCAAGCATTTTGAAATAAATGTAATATGTGAAACTTACAAAAGTTGTCTGTGTTCTGTGTTAAGTAGATAAATAGTTCTTTGCTTGAAAGGAAGCTTGACAGTACTTAATACCAAAACTATACAGTGCCACATCTGCTCCTAAGACAGGAGTATACAGTGACCACAAGATTCTCACTGTTAATTTTGAAGGCTTGAGGCATTCATGAAAGCAGACTTGTATAGGGTTCTTCCCCCCGCCTCCAAAAGGGGCAATTTGTTGAAAACACAAGTGTTAAAAGCTGATAAAAAAATAGTAGTGGCATTAGCCTGCAATGGAAACAAATTTTCGGCGGTGTTACTCACTCGCTGTGGAACTCTGTGCCTGCAGTGGAACTCTGAAGAAGAAAGTATTGTTAAATAGGTCAAAGATAAAAAGCCAAAATTTTAGGTAAAGTGGAAACAAAATAAGAATATTTTTCTCATTTTACTATCGCTCCGGTGGGTTAGCTAGAAGGGTGCGTATGCCTGATGATCGTTGTTTCAGTTCCCTGTTCATGATTTTTTTGCTACCAGTCCTCTGAGGTCAGGTTTTACTAATTCTGGCCACATGTGACTGGTCAGGCCAGTGCTATGAGATGGAGGACGTACAGACTGCAGTGCTAATAAGGGCACTCCAGCCCACAAAACCACATCGGAAAATCCTGGTATGTATGTGGTCAGTGCGCAATACTTGGGTGAGTCGTTCCGAAGGATGTGCAGTACGTGGTGTCCACGCATGTTATCCTGCATTTAATTTTAAAAGCAACTTCATTTTATTTCACATACGCACAGGAATATGATTAGTTCAGTGCTTGATTTTTACCAGGCCATCTTTCATACCATTTTATGATTTTGTGCAAATCGTTTCTGCTTTTTTTAAAAAAAAAAAAAAGTCTCTTTCCCCTCTACAGAGAATACAGTTGACTTTGAATGTCTTGATTTGTGGGTCTTCCATTTTGGACTACTTGAAGTTATCCCTAAAATGGCTTAGAGGACCACAGTTGATCATACTGTACACTTCTGAAACCTAGCTATAGATTTCTCTTTTGACCTACCAGATTAGAAATCTCTAGAAACTTACGGGTTGTTCAGTAGTTTTGGTTGAGGGTTGAAGGTTGAGGGACCTTTCATTTGGCTTTCCCGTTGAAGGGTGAAATGCCTTTCTCCTTAATGAATTGTCCATGCACGTTGTTTGCCAAATTCCCAGGTTAAAAAAAAAAAAAAGTACAAAAAAAACCCTATAAAACTTGTGCTGTGTTCAGTTTCCATGACAAAAGTAAGTTGTAGGAGAACTTAAATCAAGGGTAATTTTCCAACACGTATGCCGGTTGGCATACAGAGCAGGGGTTCTGAAGTCATTAAAGAGATGACAAAGAAGAAAATAGAGCAACAAAATGCCTTTGAGAACCACAAATCTGAAATTTAAATAGATGTGCTGGCAAGTTTTAATATGCTTAGTTGAATCAGAGATTCATCAGTCTGAAAGTGATGGATAAATCTGTGAAGTACCCAGAGCCTGTCATGGTCGCTTAAGCCATCTGAAGCTACTGGCTAGCTTAGCTCATGTGTTCTGTCACACCGGTAATTAAGAAAACAATTTTTTTCAGAGAAGACAGTGACTGAAAGGCCACAGGCAAGAGATGTGCAACAGTACCACACAGCCACAGTATTTCTGTCAGTATTCACATAGTGGAAAATGAAACGGGGAGCAGATTGGGCAAGCTCTCCCATCCAAGGTGTCCTGTAAGCAGGAGAGAGGAGGTTTTTTTCTGTCTGTAGTCTTCAGTGCTGTCCTCAGGTACTCCATACTCCCTTTCAAAAGAAACCTGATTTTAGGTTGAAAAGTGCTTGTGACTTCATGTATTTCCTTCTTGGCTATATAGAACTAGCCTAAAGTGCTTCTTTGCAAATGGCTGGTAGGTTAAAAAGTGTGAACTAGTGTGTGGATTAGTGAATAATCCAATCTAATCTCTCTCATTAAATCTGAAAAATTGTGTAATTGGAGTCTGCAAAGTAAATAATAATAATAATTTTTTAAAACGTCATCATATGATACCTTGGTGTACTTGACCTTTATCAGCGAGATGTGAATTTATCATTTCACTTGATCTGCAAGGCACTTCTGAAGCAAGTAGAGGCACTTACAAAGTGAGATGGGGGGGGGGTGGGGGTGGGGTGTGTGTTAGAAGTAGTCAGATAACACAGCCTGCACAGTAACTCTCTTTCAAATGAACAGAATTGTGGTCTGGCTCTCTTTATAGTATTTACTGTGTTATCTCCTAGTAACAACACCACCTCACTAAGATTTCAGTTTTAAACTGAAGATTTTTTCATGCAGAACTAAGCAATAAAGAAGGGCTAGGCAGTAAAACGCTTTTTGTTACAACTGGTTCTTGTGTAGAATAGTTGACCTAGTTGGGGAAAATCAGGTTTTTAAAATTGTTTTTTAAAAATCAGAGTCAACATTTTCCCACACATAAAAGAAGACTTGACAAAATTATAGTTTTAGTTGAGGTATCTTGATACAGCTTCTTCAGGATCAGTGCTGAAGAGGTGGCTGGAGTTTAATTTACTGGTTGGCACATTTCCATCTCCATTCTGTTATTAACCAAATTAAAGTCGGTGCCAACAGTGCTTCAAACCTTAGACAAAAACGGAAGGGAAAGTACAACGGAAGGGCAACAACTGGTCCTATTGTTAAAATGGAGTTTTGTAAAAACAAACACATAGTTTCACACAGCAGAAAATTAGCGTAAACATAAACTATAAGCTATTCTTCACTTCCGTTCATTGAAGAAGAAGCGAAAAGTAATCTAAGTTAAAATTAAAACATTGGAACTGAAATTCTAAACCACTGAAACAGACAGAAATGTAGTTAAAACAGAGAAACAGATTGCATTAACCTAGCAGAGCTGTGCCTCTGAGGTAGGAAGAGAATGCTGGGAACAGCACGCGCCTGCCAGCACAGCGGCCCGCGTGCGACAAGCTAGAATGAAGGTGTTGCACTTGGCTACACAGTGACTAGCAAAAAGGGAATCGGAACTTGCTTCGCGTGTGTGGAAAATGCCACGGTAGGGAAGGAAAAGAGGTGCATGGAAGGAGGTCCTATTTCTTCCTTCCATAGTTCTGCAGAAGCCTGGTGAGACCAGTCAGTTCCGGCAATGGAGCTGATGGATCCGCTGTGCTGTTGCCTATAGCGTTGCAGCTATTGTACGTGCTAGAAAGGCCAGGATGCCCTCCGTTTCTGTGTTTGGACTGTATATGCAACCTACAAATTATAGTCAATGGTAGATAAAAGAAATCCTGTATTAAGGGTGTATAATTCATCTGTACCAAGGCTCAGGACCAACAGTAATCTGAATTGGTGCCAACTGTTCCATTTCTAGTACCACAACTGACTGGCCGTGAAAATAACTAATTATTTTACTAGGATTAAAAATTAAAAGCTGAAAGCAATTTATAATTCACTCAAATAAAGACATTTCCTGATCTCTTTATAAAATGAACACAGGTGATGATTAAAAGAAAATGTGGTTGTGTCTGTTTCTTAGTAGGTATACTGTCTCAAAGAGCTTAATCTGGTTTCCTTGGTACCTGATTATAATATATAGAGAGAGATATTTTCCTTCAAAATTACAGAGCTCAAATGGTTTTAATTTCATTATTCTTTAAGTTTGGCATAAAGTTTATATGGATTTGTTCAATATGCTTTTTTAATTCATATGCTGCTGCGTTTAAATGGTTTGATTTTTTGTGGGGAAGCTTTTCTTTCCATTTTAGGTTAATTCCTTCATCAGTCCTCAGAGTCATTCACATTGGTCTGGCCTCCTAGCAGGATTAGAAATGCAGAGTTAAAGGCTGCCATCTCTGGCATTTCTAAAACCTGTTATGAGCACCGTCACTCAGAATGTAAACACAAGTTCTGAGTCGAATAATGGTTTAAACTCCTTTTATTCTACTGTACAGCGTACAATTTACATTACCATTATTTCTAGGTGACAGGATGTTTACAGTGAAGAAGCACCTTGTGACTAAACAGCTGACAGCTGCTAGTGCTAAGAAATCTTTATATATGCCTGAGGACGTAGAGTATCCATGTTCGTAACTTGTGAAGCAAGGTATAAAAGAAAACAATTAAGGTTTCGTCTGTGATGACAGCCAATTTCAGGTTTTTCAAGAGTTCCCAATTAAACAGTTACGAAAGTATGAGAGCTTGTTACCTGTGACTTTGACTGTTTCTTGAGAGCACAGTTTTATTTATGAAGTCATGAAGAGTGGTTTATTTTTTACTGTTTTTAAATCTTGATTTAACAGTATAAAAATAAGAAAAGGCTTTTCTTAAATTCAGCAAATTATCACCAGCTAATTTATCCCCTAGTAGTTTCCTACAGATTTTCATAGAAGTTTTTCTTCATAATTAAACTCAGGTTCATGTATCAATGAAGATTAGTAGCTGTACAGTGAGTTTATGCAAAAGTACTCGTAGCTGTCTGTGTATTTGTGGTCAACTGAGAGGATTTTTTCTGGAGACCAAGGAGAACTCATTGTCCTTTTCTGATATAACTAAAATGCTTTCACAACAGAAGACCAGCACCTTCGTGAGCTACACTAGAATGCCAATGACCCGTACCATTTTTTAGTGGTGGAAACCAAGTTCTTCGGTTACGTGGGTACCATAGTCTAAGTATTGTACTTCTTTGTGCCAAATGAGCCTCACTGCGCATTTCGAACACAGATAGTCAGTACAGGTACTAACTGCTAGCTCTTCTCTGTTGGGGTAGTACTTCGTTCTCTCCTTACGCTGTCTCTAAAACTGACTCCTCTTTGAAGTTTGTGTTTTTCACGGAGCTGCCGTTGTTATTCCTTCATAGGAAAATACTATGGTACTGTGAGAGGAGATATTAGCAGGTGTTGAGCCGGTTGTTTAACGTGAAAAAGCAATTTGAAAATAATTCTTTCTGCGTTCTTTACTGGTAGCTATCACTTTATGTGCACAACTGCAGTGTATTCGTCATCTTTTTGGTGCTTCTGTGGTGAATTTTATTTAGAAATTCATGCTCTCCGAAAAGGAGACAGTCGTATAACAAAATTATTCCATGGGTTGAGTCGTTTTGGAATAAGAATAGAAAATAACCCACTGTAACTCCTTTTCATAAGATTCCATCCAAAAAAACCCCAACCTAAACCCCCTTCAAGACCCACTGTTACTTTGACGGTGTTTGGACTGGAGCTGGGAAGTTTACAGGAAGAACGTTGTTATTTGCCACAAAGCTTCAAGTTTTCTTCTTTCTCTGCTGCTTGTAAAAGAAAAAAATAATAGGAATTAAATTTTAGTCATTGATAAGCGCATTCTTGTTGCATCACAGTACGTAGGTGTGAATTGGTACAGATTTTATCCCAAAAATGCACTATTTGTCGTTGCAGAGGTATGTTAGAACATTTGGACAGTTGTGTCAGCACAACGTTGTCTGCACTTTACAGATTAAAAGAACAGAATTAGTGCAGTCACGTTTTTTGTGAGTTGCTTTCGCTCTTTCTTTTGAGTATGTGCAAGTTAGTTTCTGCTGGTCCCCAATGCTGCACAACAGCCCAGTTCTTAACTTTGTACTTTAGTGAACGTATTTTGGCATGAATAATGTGGCACAACTCATTTCGGAATGCTAAAATGTCTATTGTCACATCTACAGAAGCATTTCCAGTCTTGTTCACACAGGAAAAAAGTGTATTGTTGTAGTTGTAAATACAAAACATTTCTCATGTTTTCTTGTCACTTTAACGAAAAGTGCAGAAAATCGGATTAGAGTTGGTTGAGATCACTGGTCGTACTCATGCTCTCACTAGACACTAAGAAGCTGTAAGAAGAGCAGATTTTTTTCCGTTCTGCTGGGGGTTGCCCAGGAAGCCATCATTGACATGGGGCATACTTATGCAAATACAGGTATGCATTGTGCGGGTTTAGCACACAAAACCCTATGGATTTTTAATTTGATTTCCATCACAAAGCACTCATTGCCTTCTAAATGATAGGTGATACCTTTCATTAGAGACAAGTAGATATATGGAGAGGCCTAAAGTTGCTCTGAGAAAGGAAGATCTTATTTGCACGTTAATGTGTCGTGTATACTTGAGCTTACATACGTTTCTTGTAATAACACCTCAAAACTTCGATAGATTGGACTATTTAGGTTGAAATTTGCCATGAATTGTGTCTACTTCAGGTTGGTTGGTTTGGAGATGGACAAGGAGTATCTGACTGGTTCTGAGGACGATACCAGAGAAAATACGTTATTTTGCCTGCAGTGCAAACATCACGTGACCAACGTGTTGATTAAACTAAAGTATCTCCATCTTTTGAATCGGAGATTCCGAGTTTGGAAAAATCTCCCCCTGCTATCTGTCTTTGCATCTCTGCTGATACATGCTGCTGGAGTTTGACTGCAGAACCGATGAAAGCTTGCATGCGTGCCGAGGAGCTGCTGCCGGCCTGCGGGGTCAGGGCTGAGCAGGACTCTGCCATAGCTGATCTTCCTGCACTGCTGCCGAGCAGTGGCACGGGGAATAACAGGGGAGGCTCAGCCCTGAATTTCCTTTCTGCTGGCACGTAATCAGCGAGGAGGAGGAAGAGAAGCCCACCTTGGCAGAACGCAGAAGGGTGAAGCGGCAGAAGAGAGCAGAGCGGTTGCTGACAGAATTGCAAACTTTTTTTTGTCTCCTTCGGGTTTCAGAATGGACGGATCTGTAGGAACAACACATCCCTTTGGAAAAAATTAAGCTGTTCTCCTTTTACCAGAGCTTTGGAAGAGTTGAAAAGCTTACAATATATGAAAGACTGCCTAAGAAAGTAAAATGTTAGCCTGAAGAATTACATTTTAACCTGGGCTCCGCTGGGTGGATAATAAATAATAATCATGCTTGCCACCTAGCTCCTGCCTCTTGTCCTCTCAAACCTGATTTTGTCCTTAATCAACATCGGCATTTGAGGAGAAAACGATACATGCATACTTTGCCCTATACCAGCATATCATTAAGAAGAAATTTATCACCATAATGCGATGCCAGAAATGTAATTTTTTAGATGGTACTTGTTCTGCAAAAATGAGTGTGTGCTCTGGAAAGAGACTGTTCTGTTCTCTCTTTCCTTAGTTTCAAAGCTATGACATGGGGAAGATAAAAGTTGACCTCACGAGGAGGTGAAGATAAATAAAGTAGTGTTTGAGATATTCTCCGAGACTATGTTCAACACAACCACAGAAAATTTGTACAAAGTGATGAAAAATACTGTATTCTCTGTTCGGTATATAAAGACTGAATGAGGAAGGCTTAAAAAAAAAAATGAGAGTAGCTCCGCAGTCACCGAAGGAGGAATTTTACTGAAACAAATAGAATACAATCACACAGCTGATTATTATATAATATCATGAGCTAGAGTGAGATCTCATTAGATGCCTGGTTTTATAAACCTTATAATTTTTTTAAGTGGATATGAATCTACTATATTAATACTGTCAACAGACTATGTGTCAAAGAGAAATGTCTGTATCCTGGCATTAGGCTTGGGGATCTCTGAGTCAGAAAGAAGCAAGGAGGAAAGAGGATTGTGAAAAAGGCAATTAAAAGACTTTGCTGTCATTGATGAGAGAAGCTAGAAAATGTATTTCAAATTCAAACCACATGTTGTAATGGGCGTATGAATTTCTGTTCGCCGCTTCTAGTCGGTGTGCGGCAGAAGGGGACCGAGGCTGCCAGAGTTTCACTTTTAAGAAAACCATTGTGTTTCTGTTACATTTTGAAAATTGTTGTCTGCACACTACTGTGTTAGTATTTGTAACAAAAATTCACAGTGTACATGTACATTCTAAATTGTACTAAGTATTACCAGGGTGGGGGGTGTATGTATGTATGCACACGCAGGCTGGATGAGCGCACGTTGGAGATGGGCATCAGGACGCCTGTGCTATTCTCATACCTCAGTAACATCTCTAAAGCATTTCCTGGTGCCTTTGTCACAAGTGTGTTCTGTGACAGTAAGATTTATCGTCATTAAGTGGTTAAAGTTCGCGTTCGCTTAGTTACAAAATGTTTAGCTTTCCTGTCTAGCAATACCTGGAATTTAATAATCTTAAGTGAAAATATGTCATCTGTGAATCTTCTTAGTAGGCAGTAACAGAAATGTGTAGGAGGCCCTGCTGTTGTTAACCTCCAGCTATAGATTTTAAAACCTAGAACGAGGTATAGCTTGTTCGTTGTTGTTATTTTCTAATTTCTAAGGAATTCATTTTTCATGTATGATCAGTGGAGAGTTTGTTCTGCAGGAGCTTACGCTGTCCCTTTTGCATGCTACCAAAGGACTATTATTAGGGAAAAATGAATGGAGAGTTAGGAAGTAGGAGTGTTAGGAGAGTTCAGGTGAACAGTTCAGTTTATGTAATAACGTTTGCGACTACTACAAAGGGGAGGAAGAGCTAGCCCATAAACCTGCTGTAGGTTGGTGAGTCTCGTGGCTAGTAATCTCCTCGTTCTTACCTGGCCTCCCGAACCATGGGATGTTACCTCTGGAGGGATCGCAGTGAAAGACGAGCTTATCTTTTCCTTGTGCCTTCCTTTTTGAATTTGAGCTTTCTTCAGAAATGGAATATTGCAGTCATTGGACTATCGGTGATGTTAGAGAGAATTTTCCAGGTGTGTTTCGTGCTAATATTAAATCTGCCACAGAGGCTATTCATTGTGATTACGCGGTTAAAATTCCTGTGTGTTACACAGAAAAGATACTTCCGATTTAAGTATGTTTAAACCAACAGAAAGATGCAGTAGATTTTATAATGCTGTATCAAGGGGGGAGCAGGAGAGGGGGGACAGTTACGAAAGAAAGGGCTTACATTAATACAATTTTTTTCAAAAGTCATAAATAAGGTAGTAGAAAAGCTTAAAAAATGCAGGAAGGTGGTAGTCTATCCCTCAGCTTGGGATTGGAGTCTCAATCTGGAGTATCTGATAGTGTAGAATTAGAAACAAAATTAAGTAAAACATTTTGTAGAACAGGATCTTTAACCGTGGGAAAAGAATAGTATTGAAACAGGTGAAATACAAAGAAGGATTAAAAAGATGGCAGTTTTTTATTGGAGAAGGAAGATAAGTAAAAGGGTAAATGTTAAAAATGTGTATGGTAAGTGGATTAAAAAAATAGGACTGTAATCGTCTGTTCTCCCTGTCATTATAACGAATGAATGCATAAAATATTGAGAAAAATTAAGTGTGAATCTGAGTTGGTTGAAGAGAACGACCTCTTCGTATACCACAGATTGGAGCTAAATTGTGATACTCGTGCCAGCAAAAATCATTATAGCTATGAACATAACAAATATTTGAGAAAGGGTGGAATGTCTTAAATGTGTTCTTGTTATGCTTACTGCTTATAATTGAATATAGTAGCAAAGAACGTAAGTGGTATTTATCCTTTTGATTCGACTCAGCCCAGTTTTGAACTGCTGATCTAGCGTTGAAGGCAAATTTATTGTATCTGTGCATTACTGGTTTCAGATATCTTCCTCTGAGGCATCTTGTAGCGATCACAGCTGGATTAGATTAATCTTCAGAAGGGCAATTCATGCAATATGTAATTACCCAAATGGAACCTCTGCCTAGAGGTTAGGTGATAATAACCTTTTCTTGTATGGTAATGCTTTCTAGTCGTAGCTGAGATAACGAGTAGAATTGTACGTCGTTGAATTAAACACACTTTTAGTAAGTATTTATGTACTAAATAACTAAAGTAGTAAATTTCTGTAAAGGGAAATTGCTCAAAAACTAGTAAAAGTGATGTATTAATTAAAAGGAAAACATCTTTTCTACTCTTTTGAGAGACTACTCACAGCATGTAGATTATGGGCAATGATGATCAAATATGTACATTATATTACGTTTCTAAACCTGTATGCTACCCGTGTATTTTTGTATGCGAGATTACATACACCTTAAGGGAGCAGCTAGTATTAACTGCGTGTCTTTAACGAAAATGGTCTAGTGATTTCTGCAGGTGGAGATGAAGGGACTGGGGATGGAGGCTAATAAGCTGTGTGGCATGTGAAAAAGCAAAAAACCTTGTGAGCTTTTTTTTTTTTGTGGTATGTTCTTTGAGACATTTCTTTCTTTTCCACCAATAACAATCTGATGTTATTTATCTCTTTTCACTTAGTGTCACCAGCAATAGAGTAGATGCTACAAGAATCTGAAAGAAAACACCCTTAAGTTTTGAATGTGCAGGAGTGGATTCTGCCTGCACATTTCAGTCCTACTTTGCAAGTGAAGTTTCAGTAAAATGCAGCAACTCTCACCTTCATGAAAGCCCTAGAGAAGGAGTATGCTGTATGACACTGTAAGAAGCCATCCATCTGCCTTGACTGCTAGTGCTAGTAATGCATTTTAGGTCGTGAACCAGCTTTCTCTCTGTGAATACACAGCAGTACAATTTGAGCTCCCAGGGTATGGCGAGCAACGGGTGCTACCTCCCTACTTCCTTCACTTTTATTCTAATTGGTCTTTGTTTGCTTCATCTCCTAATCTCTGGAAGAGCTGTGAGGAAGATACTTCTTGAAGGAGAACTAGGTATTAAGCCCAGGCCAGGCTGTGTCTATGTTTCCTTGCTCCAGCTCATAGGCGGTGTAGTTTCTACTGGCAGTTGGGGCAACGAAGGCTGCATTGTTCTTGGTGAACATTCTGTCATCGTGATCCCGTATGGAGCATTCTGCCAGTATGAGTGAATATGAAATGGTTAGATATTTTTTCATTGTTTGTGAGACTACACTTTCTTTGCAAAGTAATAATAGGGTTCTCTCTGCTATGAATTACTGGATAAATTATTTCTGTGCATCCAGAAATATATTTATCCTCTATCTGAATTTACAAGGGTGTTCTGCTAATGCCATTAATACCTTAATGTGCAATAATGGCTCAGCAAATAGAGTATTATATTAGTGAAAGCAGTTCATATGTTATTCAAGAGATGTGGACGGTTTCATTTTAGGGAGACAAGGATAGTATGATCCAGATCAAGAAAAGGTCTCGAGAACATAGCTATAGTTTTTCTATCTTCTTTTCCTCAGTTTTTACAGTAAAGTGAGAACTATAAAGATATCAGGAATTATAATATATAGAGACACATTTTTATATATTTATATGTAAAATATATATCTGAATGTAGTGGGTTGACCCTGGCTGGATGCCAGGCGCCCACCAAAGCCACTGTGTCTCTCCTCCTCCTCAGCTGGATGAGGGAGAGAAAATATAACGAAAGGGTCACGGGTCAAGATAAGGACCAGGAGATCAGTCACCCATTGCTGTCATGGGCAAAACAGACTTGACTTGGGGAAATCAGTTTAATTTATTACCGATAAAATCAGAGCAGGGTAATCAGAAATAAAACCCAAATCTTAAAACACCTTCCCCCTACCCCTTCCTTCTTCCTGTGCTTAACTTTACTCCTGATTTTCTCTGTCTCCTCCCTACGACGAAGCACAGGGAGACGGGCAATGGGGGTTGCGGTCAGTTCTCCCCACGCTGTCCCTGCCGCCCCTTCCTCCTCAGGGAGGGCTCCTCACACTCTGCCCCTGCTCCAGCGTGGGGTCCCTCCCACGGCACACGGTGCTCCATGAACTTCTCCAGCGTGAGTCCTTCCCATGGGCTGCAGTTCTTCACCGCCTGCTCCAGCGTGGGTCCCCCGTGGGGTCACAGCCCTGCCAGCAAACCTGCTCCAGCGTGGGCTCCTCTCTCCAAGGGGCCGCAGGTGCTGCCAGGAGCCTGCTCCGGCGTGGGCTGCCCGAGGGGTCACAGCCTCCTTTGGGCATCCGCCTGCTCCGGCGTGGGGTCCTCCGCGGGCTGCAGGTGGAGATCTGCTCCGCCGTGGCCCTCCATGGCTGCAGGGCACAGCCGGCCTCACCACGGGCTGTGCCCGGGCTGCGGGGGAATCTCTGCTCCGGCGCCTGCAGCACCTCCTCCCCTCCTTCTTCTCTGACCTCGGTGTCTGCAGGGCTGTTGCTCTCACACAGTCTCACTCCTCTGTCCAGTGGCAGTTGCTGTTTCCACAGCAGGTTTTTTCCCGCTTCTTAAATACGTTGTCCCAGAGGTGCTGCCACCATCACTGATGGGCTCGGCCTTGGCCAGCGATGGGTCCGTCTCAGAGCCGGCTGGCGTTGGCTCTGTAGGACATGGGGGAAGCTTCTGGCAGCTTCTCACAGAAGCCACCCCTGTACCTCCCCCGCTACCAAAGCGTTGCCACACAAACAAAATAAACTGAAAAATGCTTTTATACATGTATGAATATATCAAATCTACATATGTATATAGATAAAAACATGTCCGAATATGTTCTTTTGTGGTTATCCATGGGTATCAAAGGATAAGTTACTCTGCCATTGTATGCTGGTTTACAGAACACTCTGAAATAATACTCTGCAGCAGCAAACACTGAAAATTAATAAATAAAACTTATTGAAGTCTACTAGACAAGAACGTGTTTTTGTTAGGCAAATTCTAGAATATTTCATGTCTGTCATCAGGATGCTTGAGATTTTCTATTGTAAGACTGTAAGGAGATTTCTGAGAAGCAGCATGGAGAATCCTTTCCCAGAGGCTCAGAGGTGGATTCCATTTGGATTCCATTGATCCACTTCTGAAATTTTTAAAATTTGGTCAGTTTTCAAGTCTTTTTTCTCCACGTTTCTCAGGGATACCAAGTTCCTAGATAATAAAACTCAAATGGATGAATGTTTCTGTGAATACTCTGTTTTCCTTCCACTTTCAGTGCCTTTACCGTTTTCCTCAGACAAGGTATGAATTTCTCTGAAGATTGCTTTTTGCATCAGATGTTGTAGTCAGATTTTGACATCAATGCAGGATGCTAATCAAAGGGAAATCATCTGGGCTTGTAATGACTGTTAAAATCCACAGAATATCATTAAAATGTTTTAGCGTGTATATAAAACACCTTAATTAAGCTAATGTATTCATAATTGGTGTGTATTTGTAGACATTTATGCCACCAGCAAACAGGAGAAGTTGAAAAACTTCGCTTTCATGACGAGTTTGGTAATTTTAACATGTATCTAATGTCAACATGCACTCTATCTGTGTAGGTCAGAAAGTGTGGGGCTAGCAGGCTTCAGTTCACGCAATTTTTTGTATATATTTTATATTTGGGGTTGATTTTGACCTTTTTTTATGAGTCTAAGGTTAGTCTGGGAATATGACTAAAACAGAACTCTAATCAATCGAGCTGGTTTTGTTAAATGTCTTCTACTGAAATCGCACATGATGAAAATTTACAATTTGTTTAAAAGTAACTTTGTTTCATCTAAGTGTCATTTTAGAGCTCTTGTTTTGAAAAAAGGCAAAAAATCTCTATGCTGAAGTGCACTTGAGAAGCTCCTTTTTAGGACTGTTTAGCTCATTGCTTTTGACTAAACCGCAAAATTTCTGATTACTAGAATAAATATTAGAAGACAGGCTAAAGTATTCTCGTAACTAGGAGGGCTGGGGTTAATTTGACGTTGATGAAAGTGCTGCCTTTTTTATCGTCAGCCTTTTTGTAATCTTTATAAACTTTGCCACTAGAAGCTTCATTTCCTTAGAAGCATCTAGTCGGTTACACTTCTTTAACTGGTGGTGTTGGCCACTCTCTTGCTTCTGGCCTGTTTACTGGCTAACCCAGGAGTGGAAGAGAGCGTGTCTCCTCCCTCTCATCGTGCTCGATGTTGCTGTCTAGCCATTGCTGTATGAAGTTGTAGCTCAGTCTTCGAGAAGAGACCTTCTTTTAATTGATGAGCTCTAGGAATAAGTGTTAAGTAGGGCCTAGTGTTACTTTCCGTAGATGTGTGCGTAAATCCCATATCAAAAAAATACTTTTAACAGCTAGGTGAGAGACCAGAAAGGGCTGATATAGATAGATGAACCAGATGTGTTTAATCCTGTATGATCTTTCCTGGCTAATCTGGCAAAGAAGTTGCAATACTTAAAAAAAAATAAAATAAATCCAGTTAACATCTATTCATAGAAGACGCTTAAGTATGTTTTTTATTTAGTGTATGAAATTCCACTGTATAGCTGCATTCTGAAAAATGTATAGAGGAAGAGGAGAAAATGTAAAGTGCTTTGGACAAAGTAAAACTACCATCTTAGAAACACAGAGCACAGATCTACTTCCCCTGTGAATTAAGAAATTGATTAAATAATTGACAGTTATACTGCCAGCGACTTCGGTCTGTGACTGAAGACTTGGTTTTTAGCCCAATGTAATGAAGCTAAAATCACTTTGCTTTTCAAAACCTTTGAAAGCCTTAGAGGCCAGTGAATATTTCCCTATATTTTTTAACCGTTCTGTTCATTGCTGTAGGAAACAAATACATAAGCAGATATCAGCCAGCGCGTCTATACTTTCGGGGAACCTTGCAGGACTCCACGTGTTTTAAAAATGTATGAGACTTGGAACACTGAGTTGTTATTAACTGCAAAAGTTCACGTGTTTTGTCATTGTTCCTGAAAGTTTTGTCTTTAAAACCAGTGACGTCCTAATTTTGGTGTCGATGCAGACTTTCTTCTTGAATATGGTGAAAAAAGGTAGAAAGCAATCACAGTGATTATGAGGTCTGTCTTGATTTCTGTAGCAGATGTAAAACTATCAATCTCACCAGATGTAAAAGCGCAAAACTGGTGGCAAGTTTTCATGTTACATCCCTGCTAGGTTTGCATTCTTTCAAGTGAGCCTGATCTGCAAACTCTTGTTTTCCCAAATAAGTGTTTATTTCCTATGAAATAGGAAACTATATGAAAATTAGAATAAAAAATCCTATCTGTATGGAAGACTCATGTATGAGAAAATCAGCTTCATAAGAAAAAATTCTTCAAGTAATCAAATGCTCAACTCCAAAGCTCGTGCTCTGGCCCTACAAATACAGGGTTAGGTACGTAATAAAGTGGATCACATCATTAGCAATTGTCATGAACTTTACATTAATCACATACCTAAGTGATCAATTATTTGGGGCCGAAATAGTGACCTAAAATGTAGAGACCTTTCCTACATTTGGTTTGTGTATTTCATCTATTTTAACTCTATTCAATATGTTGTAGTTAAGTCATGCTAGATCTGTGCACCAGAGATCTCTGTATGTCATTCATTACAGAGGCTTTGCATACAGCATAGCTAAGACGAATTAAAAAGATCTGTTATTTTCAATCTTGAACTAAATCCCTAAACATTTAATTTTTTTTTTTTAAATGTTCTTCTAGGAACAAACTTCACCCTTGCAGAACTAGGAATCTGTGAGCCCTCTCCCCATCGAAGTGGCTACTGCTCAGACATAGGAATGCTCCATCAAGGCTATTCCTTGAGCACAGGCTCCGATGCTGACTCAGACACGGAGGGAGGAATGTCTCCGGAGCATGCCATCAGGCTGTGGGGAAGAGGGATCAAATCCAGGCGAAGCTCCGGTCTGTCAAGTCGTGAAAACTCAGCGCTCACGCTTACTGACTCCGACAACGAAAATAANACACGGAGGGAGGAATGTCTCCGGAGCATGCCATCAGGCTGTGGGGAAGAGGGATCAAATCCAGGCGAAGCTCCGGTCTGTCAAGTCGTGAAAACTCAGCGCTCACGCTTACTGACTCCGACAATGAAAATAAGTCAGATGAGGAAAATGGTAGGCCCTTTTTTTTTTTCAGTATAGTCTTAATGCGCCTGTATGAGTACGTGATCCTAGTGAAAAATACATGAGTATTCTTTTAAAGGTGAATTTTTCACTTATCTTTCTCTAGTTTGGCTAAAGCTGCTTTTTTTGTTGGGGTTTTTTTTAGTATCGATATCAGACAACTTTGTTACATGTATATTATATAATATGATATAGATTGTGTTTTATCTTACAATTTGCTTTCCACGCAAGAATCTTTCACAGAAGTTTGTGCTCAGCGTACGTTAAATTAAACTTAATGATGAGAAGCAGAAAGAAATTTCTTACGAGAAATTGTTTCTGATATGTCAGTTTTATACACAGCTTGAAGTAATATTAATAATCTACAATATGCTAATAGCTGTAGCAGTGGTGCTAATTTATAACAATCAGGTTTGATGTTGTGGGTTTTTTCATGGTTTTGAAGTTTTAAAAAAATAAAATTAATTTGCTGTATGCTTATTGGTAAGTATTGGAGGGCTTTTAGAAAGCAAACTTGTGTATCATATTGTGGCAAAGCACTTTGGTTTAGTATAGTTTATTAAGTTCTTAGAAATGAGACTTTAGACAGTGCAACAATAATTTGTGACAAAATACCTAGACATTGGTTGATTCTCCAAGTAAGCCTCATTAAGCCGACTGTCCTTTCAAGTGCATATAACCCAGATTCATGTGTTTCATACGTATCAGCTAAAAATTTTTACCTGGGGAATTTTCTGTGCTCACGTATTTTTAAATTAAACTGAAGAGGAAAAATAGTAAAAACGGACTTGCAGGAATTTGTCCTCCACCCTATAGAGTGGTGAAGGTGCAAACTCAGCTTAGTTATATGTATGAACTGAAGGTTTTAATACTTGCCATTCTCCCTGACGTTACGTACCCTCAGAGCAGCTATTCAAGCAGCTGATACCAGCTAATGAAACCAGCTCTCTGCTACACGTATTACTTGTGATAAAATTTAATTTGTTACATGTTGGGTGACTCTCAGAAGAGGATTTATATTTAGCTCTTTGTTTTAGGCTCCTCCCCGCATTAGCCGACAGCTGTCTTGGTTTCAACGAAGTCGATGTGCCAAGCACTAGAAACACAAGCAACTGCTGGTCAAAGCAAAGAAAGCAAAACCGAGTTATGGTTTTTATACTGATAGAGCAAAGTTCAGAAAAGTGCGCGTGGTTTTGTTTGTAACAGCAGTCTTTTTTTACTGGTTTAAACTGAATCTTCCAGTAATATTTCCTGTCCATAGGCATAGCAGGATACATTTCTTCATCAAAAACAGAGAGAAAATGTATATTTACTAATATTTGTGCATAGAAGGAAGCCAGTATTTTAAAAAGAATCAGTGACTGATGAATTGATCGTTTCTTCTTTTTTTCTTTTGAAATAATACCTTTCAGAGAAAATGTGAGAACTTCCATTGACTTTAGTATAGTTTTGATAAAGCTACTGTGCATCATTTCAAATAAAAAAAAGACTAATGAAATTTGGGCATTATAGAACGATTGGGATTCATTACTGTAGCATAAATCCACTTCTCTGAAGGTGATTGTCTCCATTTCAGTGGAAGCACAGTGCCACACCTTTTGTCTGAGGAAATTTAATCTCAGGACCTACTTTCATACATACTGTCGCAGACATTGATAAAAGGCTGAGTCTGTCTGCTTGCATTTTGTTTTTCTCCTCAGCAAGTGAATTATTAAGTCATTGGAAATACAGTGCAGTGAATCCATATTGAATAGGTGATTTTTCTAAGAATGCTATTAATAAAATAAAGAAGGACATGATCAAACAGCACGCAAGAAACAAACCCGTATGTGGAATTTTTTACATTTTTACTTGGAAAGGTTTTAGTGATAAGGGTTTCTGTATGTTTGTTTAAAAAAAAAAAAAAAAAACAAAACACGGAAGCGTGAAGCAGCTATTATATACACAGAGGTGTTAACTTTGGTGAACTTTTTAGTCTTAGTCTCTCGCAAATCCTGGTTAACTCAAAAATCAATGCTTCTTCACATCACTGAATTTATGTAGTTTTGGGATGCATTATCATATAGATTGACAGTTGCGCCACTGGTTCAGCACCACAGTGTGGACACTTACAAAACCATCATTAATTTCTCTCACTTGTGCCCAGCAGTGGTTTCTACATAATAAACACTGTGTCCTTCAGAAGCAGATCAATAACCTGCTAGGTATTTGTCTTGAAGAGGAAGTAACAAGAATCTATACTTCAAGAGAAATTCACTCTGATATGGTTTCAGATTTGCAGGATACTAGCATAAAAAAAGACTTTTCCTGGTGTGAGATTTTTATCCATTTATGCCTAGTGATATTAGAGGGGATGCATGATGCATAGACCACTGAATTTATTTAAAGTACCGTTGAAGCATTTTCCCCTGATACAGTTCAACTGTTGTGTTACTGTAGTTCAAACTCCAAAAGATAATTTTTTTTAATGTTCATATGCTATCACAATTTGTATCATTGTACTTAAAAAAACCCACAGCAAACAACCATATATCTCACTTTTCTTGTGATGTTATGTCTATGTGGTCGCTTTTAGTACATCTCTAAGTAGCACAGAGGAGGCTTAATTTCTAAAAATTGCTCTAACAATGTGATTTTGTTCCTATTCAAATCCATTCACCAAGCTTACAACCGTTTTCTGCACTTCTAGATTTAGTATGATTTAATTTTATCATAAATTACAATTCTGTGAACCCTGAAATGTTAGCAGTTTTTAAATGCTCATAGATAAATTGAAAAAATGGAAACTCGTTTAAATTCAGTGTTTTATTTGGTATACTGAAATTCTTCCTAAGAAAACACCTTATTGATGATCTGCTTTGAAGAGCAACACTTTTATTTTCACAAGTCTGATTAGGCTCTGAATTCTTATCATACCTCCCAGCTTTTACTGCTGTCTCGATCTGGCCATTTCT
>VZSC01006105.1:53518-71966 GCA_013398225.1 Steatornis caripensis | reverse complement strand
CAAAACACGGAAGCGTGAAGCAGCTATTATATACACAGAGGTGTTAACTTTGGTGAACTTTTTAGTCTTAGTCTCTCGCAAATCCTGGTTAACTCAAAAATCAATGCTTCTTCACATCACTGAATTTATGTAGTTTTGGGATGCATTATCATATAGATTGACAGTTGCGCCACTGGTTCAGCACCACAGTGTGGACACTTACAAAACCATCATTAATTTCTCTCACTTGTGCCCAGCAGTGGTTTCTACATAATAAACACTGTGTCCTTCAGAAGCAGATCAATAACCTGCTAGGTATTTGTCTTGAAGAGGAAGTAACAAGAATCTATACTTCAAGAGAAATTCACTCTGATATGGTTTCAGATTTGCAGGATACTAGCATAAAAAAAGACTTTTCCTGGTGTGAGATTTTTATCCATTTATGCCTAGTGATATTAGAGGGGATGCATGATGCATAGACCACTGAATTTATTTAAAGTACCGTTGAAGCATTTTCCCCTGATACAGTTCAACTGTTGTGTTACTGTAGTTCAAACTCCAAAAGATAATTTTTTTTAATGTTCATATGCTATCACAATTTGTATCATTGTACTTAAAAAAACCCACAGCAAACAACCATATATCTCACTTTTCTTGTGATGTTATGTCTATGTGGTCGCTTTTAGTACATCTCTAAGTAGCACAGAGGAGGCTTAATTTCTAAAAATTGCTCTAACAATGTGATTTTGTTCCTATTCAAATCCATTCACCAAGCTTACAACCGTTTTCTGCACTTCTAGATTTAGTATGATTTAATTTTATCATAAATTACAATTCTGTGAACCCTGAAATGTTAGCAGTTTTTAAATGCTCATAGATAAATTGAAAAAATGGAAACTCGTTTAAATTCAGTGTTTTATTTGGTATACTGAAATTCTTCCTAAGAAAACACCTTATTGATGATCTGCTTTGAAGAGCAACACTTTTATTTTCACAAGTCTGATTAGGCTCTGAATTCTTATCATACCTCCCAGCTTTTACTGCTGTCTCGATCTGGCCATTTCTTCTTCGAGACACGGCAATGTGAATATATAACAGCAAATCTCTCACCAAATTGTTATTCGACATGATGTATTGAGTTGTGAGATTTGAGTAAATTAATCTTTTTTTTGATACGTACGAATGTAAGAAGTCAATTAGAACTCACCTCTGATGTCATGTGCCAGCTTTGTACAGAGAATTACTTGCAGGCTTCCGCAGGTACAGAGTATAGGGGATATACCAGAGGGTTCCTGAAAGCTTATTTTTGCTTTCCTTTTATTAAATCCTGTAACTGTTTGTTCCAAAACATCATGGAAAACTTTTCAAAAGTAGTTGTCACGTATTCTTTCCTAAGCCTACAGTCGTCTTATTTCCAGAGTAAAGCTCAGGCGCTGATTGTGTTTAGGTAGTGACGTTGAAGCAAGTACTCTTCCGGGGCGATTTTTTTTCCTTTTTTTTTGAAGGAGAACAGTTGTTCTTTTTTTTTTTTAAAGGTGAGTTGAAAATTATGCTCTTCGCAAAAATATAAAACCTGTTGTAAAATAAAGTAAGTTTCAATTTAAAAATCCATGAGAACAGAACTGTCATGATTAAGGAGGATTGATGTACAGAATACTTTCGCAACAGATCCGCAATCTTCTCTTTTCCTGGCTTCACTGTTACCGAATGACCAGTTAGAGGCTTTTAAGGAGGTTATTAAACTCAAGCGACATTAGGCAGATGAGAGTGAAAAGCTGAACAGACTAGTAGTACAGAAGAGAAAACATGGTCCTAGGTAGAAGAAAGGAGAACAGAAAAGTAGTGTGTAAACTCAGAGCAGATCTCCATAGTACTTCGGAGTGCTGGAATGAACTAATAGACCCAAACAGAATCCACCCGGAGGGCTTTCAGTTTGATATGAATTTAGATCGTGTTAATTCTTCTGTTGTAAAAGAGAAAAACGTGTAGAATGGTGTTTGTCACTTGGGTTTTTGGTACAAGGTTATTACCTTGATACTTTTTGTATTAGTACCACTGTTGTACAGAATGGATAATATCGCTGGTAGAATGAGACATAACATAAAATGTTTACCATGAGATTTCTACGCTGTTATTATAACATCAAACACTTGAGATGTTTCTGTTTTACGTTTGTGTGTCAAAAAAGGAAAAAAGTGTGGTTTTTCGAGAGGAGGAGAACTTCCAGGACTGAAACCATGTTATTAAAATAATGTCAGACCAAGAAAGATGATCAAGGAGCACGTTTATTGTACTAGTAGTGATTCTGAATTGAGCAGCAAGACAAGAATGAATGAGAAGAAATAAAGCAATATCAAACTATAGCAAAACAAGGGAAATAGTTCAGCGTCTTACTGTGGCAATCTGTGTGCAGGTTTTAAAGAAATGCGCAATAAACCACTGTGGTTTTGGTAGCTCTTTGTAGGTAATGCCTATGAAAAGCAAATAATTTTGAATGTACAGAACCATTCCTGTGGTGATAGCCCAGCTGTACCTGGTGAGGTGTGGAAAAGTGGTGCGTTACTGGAATGAACCTGGAGAGAACTGACATTGAATCCGGTAGTGCCATGACCTTTCCCTTTCCTCACTTCTTCTCTCTTTCTTCCTGGCGAAGATTTTCCCTGCTCCACTGGAGCCAGCCTGTCTCCAGCATCAGGTGTGGGGATTCAAGACACGTGGAAAGGTGTTGTAAGATGCTTCACAGATATTTTCCAGCTCAATATCCATCGATATTTGCTGTGCTAGACGTATTGGTGTCAATGAATTATATTATTTTTTCCTCATTACTTTGGTGCTGGCTTTTATTGTAATAATTAAAAGTTTGAGTATCATGTGTGCATATCACATAAAAAAAAAAAGAGTACCATGAATAAAGTAAAATGAAGTTGGGAAAATTGTAAGATAAAACATGAGAAACTGTATTTATGTGTTGTATTTCGTACTAAATCTAATGAAAAAATAGGGAAATTATATTTTCCTTTTTTTTCCCTGCTAGGAAGTTTTCAGCGGTGATTTTGTATAGTAATTTCTCAAATGCATACGTAAAGTAAATTCTAAAAAACCAAACAAAAAACACCTCATGATTGAAACTGGCCTCGTATTTTGTTGTTGCTTCAATTTTATGAGCAGTATAATCCGGGCCTTTTCTGGGATGTTGTTGAATAACAGACTTAGCCTGACAATGGAAAAGAAAAGATACTACCGCATCAGAGGAGTGCACGGAGGGGCACCAGACCATCAGATGACAGCTGAGAAGTTTATTTTCCTTTTTTTACTGCTTTAATTTTGACATGTTGTTCTCAATATTGTATTACTTCAATTTTTATTCAGCTTTGTGTTTCACACTTCATAATTTGCAGAAAAGGTTATGGTGCAACTGTGATTCTACTCTTGAGACGATTTTGGTTTTATTGTATGCATGCTAATGTCTCTGAGTGGTAAGACCAGTTTGAAAGGAAAAGGTTTTAACCTTCCTGGTGACAGAATGGTGTTTGGGTTAAAAAAGTGGGAGTTTAAGCTTGCTTCCTAAATATTCCCACTAAGGGATATTCATTTTCACCTATGGAAAACACTTTCCTCGTTAAAATGGAGTGTTTGAACATGGTAGAGTGCTAATTTCAGCTGTTAGTTCCCACTGTCTGGGAACGTTGTGCCCATTTCCCTCCCAGATCGACTCAGGTAGCTTAGAAACAGCAGAAGGGACAGATACGAAAGAGAAGAGAGGAAGAGCTGCCACAGTTGTACGATCTGTTCATAACTGAGAAAGTGTCCAGATGGTCCTAAGGAAATGATGAGATTTAAATGAAATGTCAAATACTCAGAAAATGGAATTGCATACGTCATACATCAACGAGACTTTTTAAGAAGCAGCACTAGGAAAGTTAGCTCGTGCATGGGCATACTTCATCTCTTCTTTAAAGGCTTGTAAGGTACTTTGTAAATGACAAATTTAGAAAGTCATTAAGCACAGTATCAAAGCTCGGTTGCTTAAGTGGATCCAATTTTGATGTGCTCTCAATACCTGAGGGCACTTCTGATAGGAAGTGGTTTCCTAATGAGGGAATTGACTCGCAGGAACGACTTTTAAAGACTTAACTACACATCAGCTACAATTTGGTCGGGGTAAATGGCTTATGCATTCAGCGCAGGGGGAAGCTAAATGATGGAGTTAAGGACAAAAAATGGATATGGAGTACTGGTAAAGTTTAGAGACGGTGGTGTGGAAGACAAGACTATGAAATGATAGTTAAAAAAATCGTAAACATTTGTTACAATTTTAGTATAACCCAAAAAACCTGTAGTGTAGGTCAGCAGGATGATGCGACGGAAGTAGTGCTGAACACACAGGTATACTGAAAGAGCTCAATAAATACTATTTGAACCATAGTGTTTGGTGATACTCTAGAGAGTAAGGATGCAGATCTGGCAGTAGGTGGCCTAAAAGGGTACAAAAAAATGCCATTTTGATATTCAGTTGCTTGTAGCTGGCATTCAGCAAGGTGGCAGTTACTAGATTTTCCATTCAGTTCAATATTGACAAGAGAGATGTACAGCAGGGTCTCAGGTTTTATTCTGCCAGGGATATTTCTAGCCCTCCTGATTATAGAAGAACTGGTTGGAGTGTTAAAACAAACAAAAAAGGACAATCTCTTACGCATGCTGTAGTGAGGTCTCATACTACGAGTGGCTGTAATCTTCTTGCCCATTCATTTGAGTCAGCATCTGTAAAATTTGTACATTGTCTTTTCTCTGAGGTGTCGGTGATTTCAGTGCCTCTACCGCAGTCCATGCCATGCTCTGGCTGCCGAGCCTTGACCGTAGTGCTTTTTGTCCGCATACCGTACAAGGACCTGGCTGAAGCTGGGTCCTGTTTTACCGTCTCTCTCTTCAGAGTGACTTTTTTGGATTATACGAATGCCTTCTACATAACTGCATGAACGAAGGCAACCGGGAAATGAGACCTGGGAAATGACATCAGTATTTAGCCAGGAAGCTGAGGAAAACAGAAATACAGGCTGGCGAATTAAGGCTACCTGGAAGCTATCTGCAGCAGCCGGGTTCATAAACTGCTGAGGCTAGCTGTGATCTTCTTCCTGAATTTGCAAGGAAAGAGCTTTTGCATGCAGCTGTATCTCCATCATTGCGTGAAGGTCGCAAAGTGGAGAGCTTTTTTTAAAAACCTCTCGAAATAAGCATGAGGTTTTTCAATTGATATTTTAATTATGAGCCTTTCCATCTACTAGAGAGAAATGCTGAAACTACGTTTAACAAGAACTCGGTTACAGCACATCATTCAGTTCGTCAATTATTAGTTTTAGTAAAGCAAACTTAGATAATATAGATCATCTAGGTAAGCAAGCAGCAGCGCCTTTGTTCAGAGTATAACTGAGTAAGAATAATGCCTTTTCATACTTTTCTGTAACAGAGATGTGTATCTGATAAAGTTAATCCAGCTTGGTAGTAAGTGCATTGTGAGTGGCTGATGAGCAATAGAGCGTTCACGGGAAGGTTTGGCTGTACGTGGTGTTTAACAAAATTTTTCATGGTGAAACAAAATAAATATGTAGTTCACATTTCCCTTGTGAACTGAAGTCCACATCACAGGAAACCATACACTGAATTTATTTTCTGTCTTCCCTTTCAAAAGACTGTGAAATTCCTCTAAATTTGTCAAGCCGGATATTGGCACCATTGCTCATGTGGCACATCCCACTATTAATAATCTTCCTAATTACAAAGACTGGCATATTTCACTGATAAGTGCGTGATTAGGCCAAGGTACATAGCGTTTTTTCTAGTCGACTCTTCATATTTGAAGCTTGGCCTGATGGACTGGCTAATGAACTCTCCTAGTACAGTGAGTGCCTATTTGCCATAGTTGTAAGATCACACACGTGTATGACTGCTAAAGTGTTATTACTGTTTCTAAATATTTCATTTGCTATGCTTTGTGTTTACGCTCTGCACACTGTCATTTACAAGTGATCTGGCAACTTGTCGATGAGAGTATATTTGAATTGATTGTTAACATGATGTTGAAGCGTAGCGTTCTATTCAGGTACTACAATAGAATTCATCTTCAGTTAGAAAATGGATAGGAAACTATACCTTAGCTTTTTTAGTGCCAAAGTTTTAATATGTGTATATTAGAATAAACAGAACGTGTTGAAAACTGCATTATCCCATAAGTACTGCGTTTCAAGAAAGATTATTATTACTTTACTCTCTTTTATTAAAAAACTTTTTTTTACTTAGTTCTTCAGTAGTAAATGATAAAGATGTGCCGTAAGTTCTGTTATTTAGGTCAGAGGAGAAGAAATCTAATTCGTGAGCCTGAGTTTTATGTTCTTACCTTTAAAGTTTTGTTTGTGACAACTTTTTGCAGAAGCTCCTGGCAGAATGGCACTACTGCTGTCAGATATTATAGGAGCAATCTGGAAATCCACTGGTTCTTTTGCTTTTAATTTCACTATGTTTCACATGGATTACAGACAACTTTCTGCTTAATTTAAGCTTTTACACATTCTATGGCTGTCTCCTTCCTTGACGTTGATAAGGGAGATACTTTTATATATTTGTTCAGTCTTTCTGTAGCATTTGAAATTGCTGGCTCTTTGACATTCTTGCAGTTAGAAGCTGTGGAGATGATTGGCAATGCTTCAGAAAGGCTGAAGTTCTGCCTCTCAAATCAAGTGGAAGGTTTCTTATGTGTAGCTGTTTGTCCACTTCCAAACCACTCACCTGTTATGTCTTTGCTCACAGACCCCTCATCAGTGTTCTTCAGCATCTCAAATGGTATTGGTAGCACTACAGAGACCACGCTGAAATCTTAACCATGTGTGAACATGAAATACTATCTATGACAAAAGCAGAGGATCATTTTTTCAATTTATAATGTGTCTATCTGATGGTTATATATACATCATCTTAGACTAGAACCCATAAAAGGAACATATGACAGTACTGGAGAGATGAAAGTATTTTGAAGAACTTGCATTTTCAGTAAAGTTGCCTGCTGTCGAAGGCTAGTTATCATCATGCTTAAAAATGCTCACCTACATTTTGCAACTTGCGGTAGGAATGCTTTCCATGTAATAGGTTTACATGAAGCAGTAGCTTTAAATGTTTTTCCAGGGCGATTAATGTATTTCATTATAATGTGTTGCTGTTTGTCACCAGAGGGTGCCATTGCTGTGATCTTTCTCAGTGCTAAAACCACTGAATTTTGGAAGAGGTACTGCTTCTAAACGATACCTCGTTCTTTAGTTGTGCAAAGCCAGAAGAAGTGGCCTTACGTAGAATAATTTGCACAACTGGCAGCAGAGCTTGTGTCGATTCAATTCTTCAGGTGCTGTTGCTTTCAGGAAATCCAGCGGCAGTTGGAACAACCAAGTCCTAAAAAGGAACCGTTTCCTGGTTGTCCATTTGGGTTTGTTACATAAACACATTTAACTAACACCACTTGCACTGTAGTTGTGTACAAGCTCTGCATCACTCGTTTCTCACAGAGAAAATCACCTCAAGTTTCTAGATACTTAGTACTGTGCAGCAGAACAACAGTGGTATCAGAAGAAGAGGCAGTTTTATTTGTGAATGAAGTCGCAGAAACATTATAGTTACTACAGAATAAGTGGCTGACATACTCTGTGCCGGCTCNTGGTTGTCCATTTGGGTTTGTTACATAAACACATTTAACTAACACCACTTGCACTGTAGTTGTGTACAAGCTCTGCATCACTCGTTTCTCACAGAGAAAATCACCTCAAGTTTCTAGATACTTAGTACTGTGCAGCAGAACAACAGTGGTATCAGAAGAAGAGGCAGTTTTATTTGTGAATGAAGTCGCAGAAACATGTATAGTTACTACAAAATAAGTGGCTGACATACTCTGTGCCGGCTGCTCAAGGCATCCAGTTCAAGGTCCCTTTCCTAATGTTAAAGACGTGGAAGAGCCTTAGGCTTGTATGTACCGTCTGTCCACCTAAGGCTGTGGTTGCACAGTCGTCATCTGTCGGGGTCTGAGAGAGAGATTTACATAAGCTGGACTCCAAGAAACTTAGTTGATTTGTGGAGTATATCACCGGTACAGTTCCTTCGCAGGGTATATCAGACTGTATTTAGATGCAATATGAACTCATATTTATACCTTCCCTCCTTTGGTATTTTCTCTATGCTCCCAAATACACAGTTGTCCAGTGACTGAAATAAAAATATGAACTTATCAAACTTACTTTCCTATAGGTTAAGATGGAAGAGGAACTTTTGGTAGGTTTTTTAATTATTAAGAACCATGCTGGTATTATTGAGGGCCTTCAAATAACAACTCCCTGGGACAGATTTTACAGCTGAGCAAGGATTCAGTGAAAAGGATGGCCTTTGTGATATCTGAAGTTGTTATAAATATCATCTCAGAAGTTGCTGACTGTTCAAGCCGTTCTAAGGCTTTCCGGTAGTGTGTTGCTGATAGAGAGAGGAGGACCATTCAGTTGATGAAATTGTATTTGCCAGAAGTTCAAGATGATTGCTGAAACTGATAGTTCCTTGCCATGTTTGCCCTATTGAAACTGAGATACCATCTTGTAAGCAAGCATAATATCATTCAATTATAACAACATGCCTGTAGGCAAGGCACAATATGTGAGCATCATTTGTTTGCTTAGAGCCATGACTGTCATTCAGAAATATTGAAAGGTAGCAGTTGGATTGTTTCACACAAATGGTTAAGGGACTTTTCTCAACATCAAATTAGTGTTCCAGAGTGAAAATATAGCTTCTGTTTCCTCAGATGCTGAGATGTAAGAATAAGTAATCGTGATTCCTGGGGGAAACAAATACTAAAAAAAAAAAAAAAAAAAAAAAAACAAACCTTGAGTGGTGCTAGATAAGAATTGGGTTTATCAGCTTTCCAGAGAACACTTTGGTTTGGTAAAGTTGAAATAGGTGAATTACAGTTAAGTTACTCCTCTTTTCAGTTTTCTTTCAAAAGAGGGGAATTATTTTTCAGGAGCTGTGTGCTATTTTTGTGTCTCTCACATCATGCCGTAGCTTTAAGCCGTATTACACAGTGTGAAGAAGGACAAAACAAGGGAACGGATGTAATTGCTTAACAGAGTGGAGTTTGTCTTTTGTAGCTCGCTTTTTAAACTTCTTTTTGCTAAGTAAAAAACAATGTAAGTAACACTTGTGCTAAAAAACAGTTTCTGAACAGTTTTGTGTAATTAATAGAAAGAAGGTGTGGGGTAGGAAGGATTAGATCAATGCTAAGACTGTGACCTCCTGCAGTGTGAAAAGATGAGCGGGTGAGAACAAATAGTGGGACGTGAAGTGCTAAGAAAGAGGAGTGAAAGGAGGCTGCAGAGATCTCATCAAATGCTTAGGTTTGGGACAGCCAACGAAACAACACACCCGTGCAAGGAAGTAGTAATCTGCCATCAAAAATGTTTTTACTAACCATGTATGTATGCAGTTTTGCAAAAGCATGCTATAGCAAGACAGAGGATAAGTTTGGATGGTTTCCAGCTGTATCTAAATGTTAATGTTCACTTCAATAACCTCTTTTGCTATAGCAAACCTTCTAAGCTGTTGGCCGCGAAGGGTTAACGTGTCAGTGAATGCCACGAGATTGCTAGGAATTGAATACTTGTATTTGTGTTTTATGGTTGTGAATGAGATAGGTACAAATATTTGAAGTTTTATTTTCTTTCTCATTTTTATGCACTTCCTAATTATTTGTAAAGCTAGCAATATATGTAAGTAATTCTTCCTTTTTCCTTCCTTTGTGGAGTTCTCTACATTTTCAGTATTAAATAGTGAAATAATAAACCGTATCTGCCCAGTCCTGTCAATACATCCGTGGATAGCTACTCAAAGACTCCTTGAGTCTTGATCGTCTAGATTAATTTGCCAGCTCTAATTTTTCTAGATAATTACTGTGTACTTCAAGACCACTTCTATTATGATACGCGGCCAGTTTTTATTCTTTGAGATACTTCATTTCTTGACCTATAATTTGATTCTCTAAAAGTATCTGAAGATGGGTACCCGTATTCAGTTTAATCCCGAGTTTGGGGGTTGGATCACGCTCCGAGCCTCTTCTCTGTCTGTCTCAATCAGGACTCATTGTCCTCCCCACTGTGGACTTTCTATTTGTGGCTTAATGTCCTTACCCAGAAGTAAGGACGTTCTATACATAGTGGAGCACTGTATCAGCTCTCTTAGGTGACAGAATGCCATCTAATCTTTTCAAATGAACGTTTCTATTAATTTAAAACCAGAATTTATCCTATGTTCTCATGGTTTTGAGTGATTTGAATTAATTAATTACGTTTTGCTTCCTTAGATATTATGATAGATGAAGGCAGCCTGCTGTGATTACAGTTATGATAATTTATATGGTGTGCTTTTTTTTTTGTGAGACAAAAAGATAAACAAGAGACCTATGATAAATGTTAGAAGACCAACCAATAACCACAGCAGACGGACATTAATAATTGGCATTTTCTATCTTCTCCTCAGTCCAGCTTTTTTGCTAAAGATCCTGAGGAAAAGTTTGGGAGCAGTCAGTACTGCAACACGTTAACTCGAAGGCTGGACTTGTGGAGGGAGGATCTGAACATAGTTCTGAGGGCTTCACAGTCAGCATCATTAACAAACATAATTGTACACATTAGAATGTAAAGGAGGTAGATGAGGTAGCTGTACATTTTCTGTCTATGGCTTCGGTCAGTCCCCCGGTGATATACATTAACCTTTTCTTTTAGGTATTTTTCACCATAGTTTTCTCCCATTATTTTCAGTCTTGATAAAAATGTTATGGCATTTGCTAGTCTTTGCCTGAAAGACCATTTATTCTTCCTTCCTGCATTTTTTTTAAATGTAACATAGTGCCTTCGGCTTAAGGCTTTAATGTGGTTTCCTTATAATCTCAAAGTTTTGTTTGACACGTGATGGCTTAAGAGCACTCATTATGAAGCAGAATATTACAGTATGAGTGTGCAAAGTGAGGGTTATTTTTTCCTACCGATAATTAATTCCTTGCGTGACTAAAAAAGAAAAGGAGGAACAGATCATCTTACAGAAATAACGATCGTCGTCTTAGAAAAATTATTTAAAGAAATCAATATGGGTTTTTTCTCTACTTTTGTCCCTCCTAATTTGCGTCTAGTTCACGAAATAACTGCGTGTTGGAAATGCTTTGAATCACTTCTGTGGTGATAAATTTTGACAATCTCTCGAATACTGGTTGTATGTATTTCCTGTTTGTTAGTCGTCGTGTGCCATATGTACTGCAATAGTAGTATCATTTTTCTTAACATGAAAGAAATCGTGTTTTTTAACAAACAAAAACTTTTCAAACAATTTTAAATACGATTTGAAGCTCCTGAAGTCTTACTTGAGCTCTGCTGTTATGTCTCAGAGGAGTAGAACATACATGGCAACTTCTCCAGCAAGATCCTCTCGAAAGAACATATTAAAGATGAAATATAAGGATTTTTAGATCAAAAGGATAATGTTTTTTTAAAATCTTTACTATGTGATAAATTAATCACGAGATATTATAAAGATGTACAAGCTTGCACAAGGAGAGAGAAGAGAAAGTAGTCAGTGACTTTGAAATTAGTATAGACATAGACGTAAAGACATACTTTCAGAACTTTCCTATAAACCGACAGACAAGTACTGTAGCATATGCACTTGTTAGAAATCGAAACAGTGTCAGGGTGAGTGCGATGAGAGAAAATATTTATATGATCACAAAACCCTTATTTTATAAGGTATTTTATTGGATTTACAGAGATGCTAGAATGCTCTGACGTGAACTAAGCAGGAGTAACGCAGTGGCCGCTCAGAAGCCCAGCGGTAGCCCTTGGTGGCACTCACGTCTTCTTATGCGGTATAAGCTGTATACCAAGCAGGGTGAAAAAAATAAAACCTTCTTGTAATTTCTTTAAAGACAAAAAAAGTTATTCTTAAATCTGAAAGTAATTAACTAGCATATATCAGTATGGGTGTAAGTTACATATTTCTAACACGAATTATAACCCACAGACTTGACTCTGTAATCATGAAAAAAATCTGGTGTTTAATAAAAGCCCAACAAACATTCCTAGCAACGAGATGTGTATCCAGTGGCAGATGCTGGACCAAAACACCTAATACTATGGTAATTTTTCTTTCACATTTCTTAAGGGAGCAAGCGTATGACTCACTCGTGCTTGAATTGCATTTGTGAATGGCTTTGTCATTTGGTTAGTTAATTTTTGCGTCACAATACCAATATTGTGAAACCCGTTCTAACAGATCAGCTGCAACAAAAGCTAGCAGCAGGAAAGGAGAGGTTTGTGTTGTAGCTTTCCATATGAGGTTGATAGATAAGCCTTACCTGCCCACCCCCTCCAAAGGAAAGATGCACTGTAATTAAATTTATAGTTTTCATTGTAGTTTATCTGATTTTTGAACATCTGGTTTAGTTACTTGTGGAAGATAACGTAAATTCCACAACTCTGTGAGCTGTTACGATGCTCGTGTGAGCACAACATGTTCTAATCAAGTTTAGTGAATCTTAACGTTCAAAGGAATTTTGCAGTAATTAGAAACAAAAAGGTTCCGCAAGTCCATTTAAGTTTTAATTAAATAACACTAATGGTATTTTAAGAAGGATTTGGAGAAATATTCAGAGAGTAACTTCATGATTATGATTTATCAATAATAACGAAGGGAAGTGCTGAGTTGCAAGCAGACAGATTGTGGTATGGAACCTGGAATAAACATGCACGGTTCTGGCACTGCTGAGTGTACTAACGTGTAGTCCGTGCTCCATTTATTTGTGCACAAAAAAGTATTCATCGGTCTGGGAAGTGGTTGCAAACCTGGTGAAATTAGTTTTGTATACTGATGGTCTCAAAGTACTTGACTCGTCTTTTAAAGAGTTTCTGAAGTCTGAGGAATTAAAATGACAGAGGCAACGTTTTTTATAGGCTATTTCTTACGCTATTCAAACATGAAGTTCAGTAAGTGACTTCTAATAATTCTGTACAAGCATTTCTATGAAGATCCACCCCGTTAGGTAAATTCATTTCAGCTGCTGTTATTAAAGAGGTAATATAAAGTCCTTGCCAAGCAGCCTTTATTTAGCAATAGCAAGATCATCAGGCAGGTTGAGCACGTGCTTGAGTACTGGGTCATACTCTGAATCAAATACTTGGAAGAAAAATTACTTTGTGGTAGTTTTGTTACATAAGGATTGTTATATGTCACCCAGGCGTACTCTCACGTGGGCACATGAGAGGCAGCACATGAACTGCATTCACACCATGTGCTTGATTCAAACCTAGAGCAGTTTGTAGGCAGCCTCCCTTTTCATGTCCCGATTAAGGATGCCCTTTGATGGGGTGATGGTATTGCACAGCCTCGGCCGAGGCTCTCGCAGTGTTGCGCTGTACCACGTCTCTTTTTATCTTGTTCTGCATTAGAAGAGAGGTGCTTGCACAGCCTGTACCGGTTTGAGCTGAGCTGCTTCGCGTTGGTCTGTGGTGACCATTGCTTCCCGCCTGCGGCTGCTGAACTCCCGGGGCGAGCAGCCTTCTCTATTGAAACCGAATGTCAGCTCGAGTATGTTTGTTTACCAGTTAAGGGAGTGTTTGTGAAAGGCCCACCAGTTTGAAAGTTCAAAACAAGACTCTACTCGATCGATGTTCGTTAACAGTAAACATTTAACTCTTGATCGTGATTCACTGCGTACTGGCAGAGCCGGTGCTCACCAGTCTCAGCAGCGCCGTGCGTGTGCAGCACCCGCGCTGAGCTCCCCTGCGCTCTCCACTGCCGTGGGCGAGCTGCCGGCTGCGGGGATCTTGTGAGTGGGGAGCGGCAACCAAAGTGAGTAACTTGGCTTCCCTGTTTTGCCTCTCCCTTCCTCAGTGTTTTTATGCTTCTTGTCTTCCTCCCGCAAAAGCAAGGCTCTCGTTTGCTCCCAGCATACAACATCTTATTTTTAGGACCATGTTCCTCTGGACATCTTTCCTGCTTGTTCTACGGTCCTTGCTCTTACCTTGCAGATTTTACTTGTTGCACATGTTTTCCTGTGCCCCGTTTGTCCAACTATATCGCAACCCTCCTTTTGCTCATATGTTGTTATATATTATTTATGTACTTAATTTAACAGTGTTCCGAAACGCTCCTGCGCTGCTGCTAGTTGTGCTTCTTGCAGTGTTACAATGTTGAAAAATGCTGGTATGCCATTGCAAGTTGTCCGGGTTTTATCCAGAGCCTTCCTGTCTAGGCAGAAGGCAGGCATCCTGCCTTAGGGATGGCAGCAGCCTCTGCTTTGGCTGCGTTGTCTCGGGGCAAAAGAAGATCTTAAAAAGGTTAGCTTAAAATGCAACTTTTAAAACAATGATTTTAAACTTCACTGCAACCTTCCTATAACGCGTTGCTGTCCGTAGTGTGCAGAAAAAGGAGCCGTTACAGCTGCCTGGGCTGCCTGGCGCGGTCCTGACCAGGGGCAGGAGGGCAGCGCCACGCGGGCCGGCCGCCGTTCGAGGGGCGCAAGTTAGGAGTCAAGCTCCGGTTCAAAAGCTGCTTTGATTAATGCAGCTATTAACACAGCAGAAAACTGCTGTAGCAGTAAGTCAGTTCCAAAGTATACACGGGACTTAGATGATGAAACCAGGGTTTTATTTATTTTGGGGTTTTCGCCACTTTTGGTTGTCCACCACGCCTTTGACTGTCTAAAGGATTTATTTTTGTTCAGCTCTGTTGTAATGTGCTGAACATTCTATGCCCCGAGCCCCAAGTGAAGCTTCACGTGATTTAAATGAGCAGTGATATTCACCTGCCGAGTCAGCACCAAACCGTACGGCATTTCTGCGGTAGCGATGGCTGTGTTGCCTCATCGGCCCCTGTGACTGACAGGGGGCCAGCAGTCCATTGATCGCTGCTCCTGGACTTCTCTCCGACTTCGCGCTGGATTTGAAAGAGATACTTGGTGACTTAAGGAGCAGATGGACGATCTGTGCATTTATCAGTGGGAATGAAACAATCGTTTTGGTTCATACACAGGTGAGTTACTGCTTGTGTTGGCTCGAAGGCTACTAGCGAAAAAGATTTCCCTAGAAAATAACTAGACAGGAAAAATGAGTTGGGCTTCTGAGGATTTCAAGTCTAAAATATGTAAATTACAAGAATTTGGCGTACTGTCAGGCTTACCCTTTTTGCCTTGATACACAGGATTTGTGTGATCTGCTCACTCCAGCATCTTATTTGTGATGCGCGTTTTTACAATGAAATTAGCGAGTGGCATCGTTTTCTATTTTCTTTTTGAATGTGAGCATTTCATGACACAAATTCTAAGTCCAGTTTGGAGTGTTATGCTTTAGACATCTGCCTTCTTAAAACTTGCGTGAAAATACAAGATGCCTATTTGAATAACACAGTGTCACCAACGGTCCTTCAAAGTGATGCAAGAGGTGGTGGTGCTTCCTTATGGTTCTCTCATCGCGTATCGTGTGGTGCATTTGTGCACGTATGTGCGTAGTTCTTTGGAAAAGAATAATAAACAGGTCCGAGATGTGATGTCAGCTCTAGTTAATCAGTGTACTAGAAGTACATTACCCTAAGTCTTGATTAGGAGAAATAGTAATCAATGTCTTGAGCTTCTTTTCGTTTGGGGAGACAGATGGCATATCTTCTTAACGGCAAATATCCAAAAGAAATTTTTTTAAAATCCTGTCTTTCAAAACATGGCAATCAGAATCATCTTGGAAAGGAACTATTAAATTTAATAAGCCATATGTTCAGTGAATTTACTTATTTTGTTCTGAGATGTAGACATAAAATTCACCTCCGTGTCCTTTTGTGTAAATTAACTGCCTTATTCTCTGCTCCACAATTAAGGTATTTAACAAAGTTCCAAATGTGCAACATATTATTACCCAAATGCAGCAACTAGTTTTCGTGTTGCTAAAATAAATGCATTTAGGTGAACAGTCTGCAGTTTACCAGAGTTCCCTCTGTGGAGTTCAGCGTGTTTGAAGATCAGATTGACTGGCAGCTTCCTTGGTATACATAAAACAGATCTAAAATTATTTCAAATAGAAATTCTCTGAGGATTGTATCATCTCTGCTGTTCTGTTGTAGGAAGATGCAGATGTGCCAGACTGTTCTGCAGGATTATAAATGCATTAGTGAAACCCTAAAACACTCTCTTACAAATATATTCAGTGCAAGAGGTTTTCTTAGCCATCTTGTACCCGCTCATTTTATTTGTTTCATGTAATTGGCATGTTGTTCTGCTTTTACAGCTTGTTAAAATGAGATGTGAAAATGGCTGTAGCTAATGGCTGCTGGAAAATCTTTTCCCATGGCAGGCAGGAAGAATGTTTCAGAAAAAATACGTTGCAGATTTTAAAGCACAGTGCTGTCCGAGTGAGAAGAAGAGATTAAAAAGATGGATGTAACACATTGATATGCGTAGCAGAGCAAGTTTTAATGACCTTGGATATATAAATGAACGTCATATACAAATGCCCGAGTGTTGAAACGGCATCCTGTTACAGGTGCAAGGGTACCGGCATAAGCCAGGCTTCTTTGCACCGAGGCGTAGGCGTGGCGTGAAGAGTCAGATGATAGCGGAGGGGGGTTTTTTGCTTTCCTGCTTCAGAGAAAATCATAAGAGAATACCTGGAACGAGGTTTTCTGAGGATCTTCCTGCTCTCCCTTTCTAGCAGAGGGTGTTCCTTGATTGCATTTTTCTCACGTCTCCTTGGGTGCAAAGTCTGTGTCACCTGGTGATTCCTTAAAAGCCGGTCCTTGCTCCTGCCTGCTGGGCAGATGTGGTCCCGAGTAGCAGTGTCGAGGAGTCATTTCTCTTGACTTTTCTGTGCAGTCTGGCCTATTCCCTTGCTCCATGAAAATCACCGTGTTCATCTGTTCTAGCCCTACCCTTTCCTAGAGAGTGTGGTTTCTTGGTTTGCCAAGGGCTAGGTCGTTGAGCAAAGCTTGTGGTTTGGAAAGGTTGGGGTTTTTTTGTTGCTGCTGTTTGGATATTTTTTTTTTCTTTTTCTCCTCCCAGTATAGCAAAATCCGAGGCACGCTGCACAGATTTTCTTTTTATCCTTCAAGAGTCCACTGCCTTTATGTCTCCCCTTGGGTTGTTAAATCATGGGCTATTTGGTGAAACCTGCCCGGAAACTTTTTGCAGAAAGAATCCGGGAGAAATGGACCCTGTAGGTTAATGTTTTTAATAAAGTTATGATCCATATTATGGTCTCTCTCTTCCGCGCCTTACCCTGTCTCTCATTTCTGTGTCTGTATGAAATGAGTTTTAACTAGACATCGACCTTAGCTGTTAATACACAATGAAGTTTTCCTTCAAAGGAAAATTGTCACAGTCCTCATGATATTGTTCTGTTGGCTTTAGTCAGCCAACAAGTTGCTTCAGTTCTAGGAAATCTTTTCCGTAAATTACTGAACTCCTTCAACTTACACCAGATACAATGAATTAAAAACATTTCTCATTTGAAGAGAGATAATTATTACGTAACATACTTTGTAGCACTCTCTTCTTCTTCCTTCTCTTTAACTATAAATATTTCCCACTTCCCACTGTCAAAATGTAAGTCTGTGTGTGGTTTGTGCAGAGAAGATCAGGACTCAGGATTATAGTAAAAATTGGAAGATAAGAATGTGAATTTTGCTTGTCAGCATGTCGTGTCTTTTAAGAAAAAGATATTGTAAAAGAATACAAGTACCACTGTACATATAGTAAACTGTACAACAGCTAATTTGAGTACAATTGTATTTCTTACCAGTCATTTGGGATTTTTTAACAATTGTTGTTGTTTCTGTGTGTACAGCTCACTTGATAGTTTTGGATGAGTGTTTCGAAAGGAAAAGAAGGACCTATGGGCCTCCAAAACTACAGAGCTCTCTGCACTGATGCATCTTCTAGACTAGATAGATCCTGTCCCCAGGAGAATTTGTTTTTAGTTCCTAGCACCTGGTGATGACAGTTTGCTAGCAGAAGCATGAAAAATCAAATGCAGTAACATATTTTAATAATGCGTAGCAAAACTGTATTTTAGCTTCACAATAAATCCAGAATAGACTTAATAATAAATCTCCTACCACAGGGTGTTTGCAGGTCTAGTTGATAGAAGTTGTACTGAAAGAATTAATTGCATCTGAACTCAGATGTAGTACGCTCACTCGCTGCCCCCAGGTGGGGTGGGGAGAGAGTCAGAAGAGTGAAAGTGAGAAAACTCAGGGGCTGAGATAAAGACGGTTTAACAGGTAAAGCAAAAGCCGCACGCACAAGCAAAGCAAAACAAGGAGTTCATTGACTGCTTCCCAACAACAGGACTGTTGCCAGAACATGCAGGGATGCAACACGGAAGGCTAAGGCCTGCCTGGAATTAAACCTGGCAAGGGAGGT
>VZSC01006105.1:33406-52115 GCA_013398225.1 Steatornis caripensis | reverse complement strand
CCTGCTCTAGGCTAGCCTGCTTTGGCAGGGGGGTTGGACTAGATGATCTCTAGAGGTCCCTTCCAACCTCTACCATTCTATGATTCTATGATTCCCAGCAGCAGGCAGGTGCGCAGCCATCTCCGGGAAAGGCGGGCTGCATCACGCGTGATGGTTACTTGGGAAGACAAACGTCATCACGCCAAACATCCCCTCTTCCGCCTTCTTCCCCCAGCTTTTATTACTAAGCACCTTGTCCTGTGGTAGGGGACATCCCTGGGGTCAGCGGGGGTCAGCTGTCCCGGCCGTGTCCCCTCCCAGCTTCCCGTGCAGCCCCAGGCTCCTCGCTGGTGCGGTGGGCTGAGGAGCAGAGGAGGGGGAGACGCTGTGTGAGCGCTCTTCAGGCTGAAACCTCCCTGTGTTAGCAGCGCTGTTTAGGCCACAGATCCAAAACACAGCACCGTAAGAGCTGTTATGAAGAAAATGAACTCCATGCCAGCCAAAACCAGTACAATGGTGAAAGGAAAAAGAGTTCTCCAATTAACTATGGATGACAATTGGTTTGAAATACACTGAATAAACAGTTACATTACATTTGTATGAAAAAAAAATGGTATAAAATGCTGAAGAGAAACCGTATTTAATGAAGCAAACAAAAAATCTTTATATTGCCATGTGGTCTAGGAACCTGTGGTTTGTTTTTCATGGCAAGAAATTAAATTGCAAATTGGAAGAAAAATAAAATTTTCACTTAGAAAAAAACCAGAACTTGCAGAGCACTGGTTTTCTGGCTTCTTGTAAAAGGTAAAGTTCATTTAGATACTTCAAAAAAATAATAAAGTAATATTTTTTTTTCCATTATTGAAGCATCTTAGAAGTTGCTGGGGAAAGTCTTGGTTTTTCCTCTGTATACCAACATATTCTTTTTAGAAACATTATTTACAGTGTAGCATTTGATTTTTAGACAATAGCATAGCACCTGCTAGATGTGTTACAAAGAACGATCAGCTGTCGTGTGCTTGTTCCAGCGTAAAATATTGGTAAGACGAAGTCTATCAAACATATTTATCTGCTGCAAATCAGTTTGTCTCAGAAAAGACTCAGTTGAATTTTATGGAGCCTAATTTTGTTAGTGATACACCTTCTGAAATTTATTTGATATGCTGTATTTTTCTTCCCCGATGGGTCAAATGAATCATCCTTTTCTTTCCCTTCTAGAACGGGCAGTGAAAATAAAGCCAGCGAATGCCGCTTGTGTATAACTGGCATGATTTACTGCACGTCTGAACGTAAAATCATAAAACTTACAGGACATGGTTAATACATAACCATCAAAATAACAGAGTGCAATTCTAAATTTATGAGGCTGAACTTAACACTGAATATCAAATAAGGACCACATTGATTTCTGTAGCGCATGGCTTAAAAACACATTAGGTGGCATAACTGCAAGACAGTACATTGATTTAAGCGTAAAATGCATAGCACTCAATACTTCACCACCCAACGTTTCCCAGTAATGAACAAAGCTGTTGTATATTGATGAAAGGAAAATTATTTGTTTTGTTAGATTATGGTACTCAAGCAGATGCCTTGCTTTTAGACTAGGTAGGCACAATTTGAATCGTGCTTAGTAACAAGTGATGTTGAACGCCCTAAAGAGAGAGTACGCAGTGATCCCTGCATAATTTGTTTTAAGAAATATGTATCTAGTCTGTCCTTAATGTAAGGCTGAATTCAGGCACCCTCATTGCAGGGAGAGTGCCGTGGCAGGTGCAGAAGATTCATTGCATTTTGGAGGCCTCTAATCGCTTTTAAAATGTTAAACATTTGCCTTCCTGAATCATGGCCAGAGAGTAAGTCTATAAATCTCTATCACCCTCGCTCACTGAGTTTTGCCAAAATTAACTCTGTTTACATCAGGAAACACACTCTTGCCTTGTTTTAGGCCCCAATACACCAAATGCCTCAGCAAGTGAAGAGATTCGTTGACTTTAGTCTAAGCTCCCCAAAAGATTAATTGGATTAACATTGGCAATTCATCTAGATTTAATCTTAAGTAGCAAATTCTACGTGGGGGGTTGAAATTTGGTCTGTTGAACATTATTTCCTCACAGCACACCGTATCCAGAGCGACATCCCTATCCATTTGAACACTTGGATAGTGCAAACGGGACTTAAAGCGGCTCGGTCAGCGGCTTCAGGTGAGCGTGGTCCCCGGTCGCCGCCAGCACCGGGCAACAGCCGCTCGTGCAGCTAGTGCTACCCTCCATGGGGTCGTGCATGAGGGCTCTGCTCCTCGTCTTGTGAGGAAAGTAAAGCGAAAATATGCTGATGATGAACAGCACAGCTACTTTGAACATGCGATGATGTGTATTAGATGCACTTGCACGCACGCGTATGTGTGTGTACATACATGAGAATATTCTTGAGAGCTGGTAGCACCTTTTGAAGTATGACAAATTTTTACATGCCCGTAAAATATGCCTATCGCCCGTGTTGCGTACTTGAACATTCCGTGGGGTACTACTTCAGTGTTTTAGAAGCAAAAAGTGGATGCAGTCTGCATTTCAGTTTTGCCTACGTTTTGGGTTACCTTTTTTTTTTTGTTAATCATACAAAGTTTAAGTATTAGTCTTCATGACATGCAAAATGGACTGCGATGTTAGAGAATAATGTTTTTAATCATCGTTGACATTTTCAGAGAAGATTAAAATATAATAAAATTAATTGTCCATGTTTGAATGGCTCACTTTGCAATTAATCACACACCTTCAGCTTGCACTACAGATATCTGTTTCTTTCCTGCAGTGGTTTTTTACCTTGAAACTTACCTCCAGTATTTATGATAATTGATTAAATAGTTGGTTATAAATTTTTTCTTCAAATTAATGGAATGCAATTGTAACCTATGCTTAGTGTGAAATAAACTGCTTTTTTAATGTTGTTGAAAATACCTTTTCTGAACTTCTGAACTTTCCTTTTAAAGGAGAATCTCCAACTTAGTAGAAGGATATAACTTACCGGGGTTATATTTAATGCCGAGTACAGAATACATTGCTTTCACTGCTGTGCATCTCTAGTAATATAATTTGAAGTGCTAGGGCCCTTTGCATCCATTTCTGAATCTATTATTAGTTGATTAAATTAACTGGCTGGATCAGTACAGTGAGAAGAGACACAGTAATGATATTACAGAATTAGTATGCTATGATGAATTGTCAAGAAAAGTAACTGTGACAGCCCTGTGGCCATATGCACTTAGCCGTGCAATTTATAGTCATTTGAAAAGCCAAGGACTTTTCAGTTTTGGTTAGGAAATTTGTTCTTGCTTTTGACAGAAGTTGAGGGATATGTGTGTATCGAACAAGAGGGAGTTTACAGTGCCAGCGTGAAAAGAAATCAAAGGCTCTCTTCAACTGCTAGCATTTGGGTGATTTGCAAAGAACAAGCTACAGAAAAGGATTACTTTTGTTGTAACTGTGCCAGTTCTTTTAAATAGATTATGATATAATAGTGCATAGTATACGACAGTGTAGTTCCTTCACAGTTGTAGAAAATAGTATTACTTAGGGTAAGATAAAAGCGAATGCAATCTTTTATCACAATTTCAATAGTTAAGAGAGCACCGCAAATTTCGGTACAGCGGCAGGGCCTTTTTAGGAGGACAGTAAATACAGCTGGGTTTTATTCTTACAGCTGATTTGAGGCGATTTAGAATACCTTATTTTGCCTTTATGCAAATATCTGTGAGTAAAATAAAGATTGCCAAACACCATCAAAATTGCTGGTAGTTACAGTGGGTAATCAGCATGTAAAACCTGACTCAGGGCCAATGTTGTAGCAATTCCCAGGCTTTTCAGCTTGTCCTGCCTAGTTGCTGGACACTTGGAACTCAAACTTAAAATCCTGCCACTCGAACATTTACCATATTGTGGGTTGGCTCTCTCTGTAATATTCTTAATCATTAAAGGCAATTCTACAAATACATTTTCAAAGTAGTAACGAGCAGACCCTGAATATAAAAGCAAGCATACTACACCACAAGACAACAGACTGTATAGTTAACGCATTCTTGTTGCGAGCCCAATAAGTGGTATGTCAGTAGTACTACGGATATATAATCCTCGGTGAACATCAAACTAAAATTCTGGTTGAGCTTTATGAAGTGGAGCGTTAAGTCATTTGTGTTGATATTTGTTATGCCAGTTAAAAACCTTGTGAAGAAAAGGGGAAGCATGAAATATGCTGTAAAAAGCATTCTTAATTTTATAGGCAACGACTACGTAATTTTTGATCCCTCTTGAAATCGCTTCCTGGTGCATAGGTGCTGGAGATGATTCTTCAGACTTCGGTGTTTGTGGCCTGCTGTCTGGATAGCAGAACTGCTTTTGTCTTTGTGTCTGCTCCAGCAGATTTTTTTTTTTTAAGCATGTTGTTTGCTTTAAGAACAAATAGAAGTTTTCGGTTTTGTAAAACAATTTCACGTGCTAATTCGACATTCAAGAGACATTTTCATAGCCGTAGTCTGAAGTAGATCTCTAAGGATTACTTAGTCCGTAGGCAAGGCCTATCAGTTTATACGCATGGTGAAGACCTAACCGCTTCTAGTCATCTGTTCCTCTGTTTTTCTATCTTTGTCATTAGAAAGTTTTTCTTAATGTTTGATTTGAGTCTTTTTTACCACAATTGAAAGCCACTCTTGGTTGTGTTGGTTTTTTAATGAAGAATAAATTGTTCTTTCTGCTTAAGATTTTCTGTCTCCATATAATTATTGGGTTCATTTCAGATCTTGTGTTTGAGTCATATGTATTAATTTTTTAGAGTTAATACATTAAGCAAAATGTGTAGTATAGTGTAGTCATGAAAATAACGTCCCCACCACAGTTTTCAGTAACATGAACTGGCAACAGTTTTGTTGGTTTACTGGTAGGAATCTTAATATTAATAAAGTGCTAAATACTACTGTTAATACTGGTGTTAATTAAGAAAACTATTTATACAGTTCTTTAGTTTAAGCAAGTAGTCCCTTGACTTCATTGCAAAGTAGCTCAAATACTCATACATTTAAAAGTGAGTAGCATACGTGCGTATTTTTCTGGCCTAAGAGAAAGTATTTGTGACCTAACAAAAAGAGTTCTTAGGGCTATGTATGTATTTGGACTGACTCGGACAGAATCTTCCCTGAAGTCGTCACCTAACAATAGTAATGGTAGTTGCCGGTGGTTTGGTTTTGGTTTTTGTTTTGCATTTACTTTTACCATAGATACACTGAAAAATACAGTCTGCTAAGCTGATGTTTCCATCATTATTGCATCTGTTTAGCTCTTCAGACGTCAATCAGTCCGTGTTTCTGTGAGATTTTCGCTTGGTCTCATGCTTTATTCCTGCAGCATTGTGAACTCCATACTGCTACCTGCATGAAGTCTAGATAATGAATGCTACAGTCACACCGTAATTTCCTAATCTTCCTGATCTATGTACTGATAACAATTAGTGTTAAGTAACTGTCATGCTTATTTGCAACAGTAAACTGTGAATATGTTTTTAAAAAGCCTAACCAAACAAGCAACAGAAAACCCCCCACACATAAATTATAACAGACAAGATAATCTTTGGAGTTGTCCTTTTTACTGTATTTACAGCAGCGTTCAAAAAGGCCCTGTTTTGGTGTTACAATGGAAGGAGCTGCTTCTGAGAATGGATGATCAAAAGCTGCCCTTGTGCAAAAAAACCAAGCTTCTGTTGATTTTAGTGAGCATCGGTGAGCTTAGGACCGGATTCAGCGTTTAAGCTAAGTAAAATTGAAGAGATACATGAGATGAAAATAATTTTATTTTTTATTTGCCTTGCTGTATGTGGCAGAGAGTTTTTATGATTTGGGTGTTTGATCTGGGGACATGTAATGCTTGGGTGAACTGGAGTGATTAAACTTCGGCTCTGATCTCTAAGTCACCCAATACATAAGATAAGCGTTGGAGATCTTGCTTATAAGTATGTCTACGAAAGCGCTTGGTCCCTTTTGTAGTGTGTAGTCAGGCTTTTGAATATTTGTGTTTGACAGTAACTTTTCGTAGACAGAGAACACCAGCTGGAATAAACAAAAGATTGTTTTGTTTAAAAAGAAAGTTTAAAAAAGCTTTGCTTAGTAGAAGCTGTTAGGAACCTGGACAGTGAAAAAATGGGAAGCTGTGGTTCCGTGTGCACGCATCTTTTCTGTATTGATGGATGTTATGAGAGAAGGGCCTCCCAACTCTCCAGTGCCGGGACCACTATGCTAAACACTCCTCAGAATAACAGCAAGTCAGAATGATCCAAAAAATATTGCCCAGTATGTTTTGTCACTGTATTCTGTATTTGGAATCTAAAGAGCACTTAAACCTGAGCTCGATAACGACAGTTGCACTGAAGAGTCCACTCTTGCTACCCGTGGAAATGAATGCCTTTGATGTCCGTTCACTGCAGAGAAACACGGTAAGCAGCTAAATGCCTTAATGCATTCTGCCGCTGAGCGATCTAAAAGCTTCCATGTGCATCGTGGAGCTCGTGCAGTAAGGTTTCCACTGTCAGCAAAGGAAAATGAATGCCTTCTGCTTTAAAGTTTAAATGCCTTGCTCAGCAGGGAGTCCAGAGAGATTTGTTCAACTGAAATGAGCTTATAATAAGGCTTTCATCTTAAGATAAGTAAGGACAACATTCAGTAGCTCTGTACTCCCTCACCAGAAAATACAAATAGCTTTCTCTATGTGTTACGATGCTGTTATTGTCTTTCATGTGATATGTTGCAATTCATGCTAATAGATGTTCTCCATCGTAGGCTGCGCTAAGGCCATGTTGTAACTGCGTTATATTTAGAAATGCAGAAAAATAACAGTTGCAGTTTACATATTAATTTATTTGTTCATTTTACCCCCCAAAAATGAGCATTGAGATAATATCTGCAGAAAGATCGGCAATAGCAAGATATTTTAAACCATTTAATTGTGCTCGAAGTTTACAGAGGTTCAAAATATGTTTAGAGAGATTCATAGCAGAAGAAGATCCATCAATGGCTATTAAACATGAAACGCCGCTCCTGGCTTAGGCAGTCCCAGAGCTGCAAATTGCTTGAGGCTGAGAGACTGTGCGGGAGCTATCACTGTGCTTGCTGCTGTCGGAGACAAGAAACTAGCCTGGGTGGACCATTTGTCTGACCTGGTGTGGCTGTTCTTACATTCTTACTCCTGTATCTGCTGATTTTCTAGCCCCACCCCAATCATAATTATTTCTTAGGCTATCAAGGTGCGGGTTTTGACCTGTGGGTTTCGGTTGGGATTGTTAAAATAGGATTTATGGCTAGAGTCTCTGTCCACTCTGTTGTTTTGTGTGCGGTGTTTGTTACAGGGTTTCAGAGTCCCTAATAAGCTGTTAACAAGCTGTCAATTATAGCGCTCATGCAAATTAGCGGAACAGACAGCGAGGGAGTGATGTGTACAGTATGCTATCTCGGAGGATGTAAACTAAACCCTTCCAGTTTTCATCACTGTCCTTGCCCGTGCCGTCGTCTTAATGTCTATAAAGCATTCATCTTGTCTTTTCCTTTACATCATGTTTACAAATTGAATACGGTAGTTAAATATCAATTAGTGCAGGTCATGTTTTGTGTTAAATACCAGGTACCTGAAAATAGAACAATGACATTTACTTACAAAGGACTTCAATGAACCTATCTTCGTGATGGTTTAAATGCGTTATTCAAAATTTGCCGGTTTTCTGTAGTTCACTGGAATCATCTTGTTTCCATTTCCACCACCCCCCACCCCCACCCCCTTTGTAATTTCTGTTCACTTGTTTTCAATATATCTTATTTTTGCTTGGAAATCCATTAGTTCTTGGACTCTCTTTTTTTTAACTCTTCCCCAAGGGTTGCAAGCCAGGTATAAGTCTCCGTATGCCGGTCATCAAAACTTCCATGCCTCCTTATTTATTTATTTTCTGAGTAATTCTCAGAAATGAAGTCTCATAGCTCATACATCTTATCGTATTCATGGTTCCCTCAGGAGTGTGCCATGAACCTAATCTCTTTCAAATTCTCCATCAAAATATCAACATACATTTATTTGTGTCCCCCTTGACATTCATTAACTCTTGGAATACTCGCCCAATGTCATTTCATACCCCATGTTACTACACTTGGCTGCTTACCCACAGATCATTCTGACCTTACTAGCTCCAGTTAAAATTCAAGTGTTTCTTTTTTGTGCTTACCACTGCAATATTTTTGTCATCTGTTTTGAGGAAGTGGAACAAAGCAGCAATTGGTTGACTTTGCTATTTGGCCATTGAAAGTGAAATTACTGATCGAGTACAAGTATCTAACATCTGACTGTGATGTTTAGCAAGGTTTCTATTTAGTAAAAATATCTGCAAGATTTTGAAAGGAGTCGTATAGAAGAAAAGCTACTTTTTTGGTGAATTTTAAAGGTTAAATGATTAATTTTAACTTGTCAGTTTCTCTTCAGTGTGTATGCGGTTTTAACTGGGGGGGAGGGGGGGGGGAAGGTAGGTAACCAGAGATACAGCTGTGAGCAGAATTAAGTCCTTTTCTGATTGTTCGCATTTCAGTTGGAGGCATAAAAATTCTATGCACCTGGGAAGACTGAGTAACTAAACCAAATCAGATTTCAAAATGCACAGTTCTATTCTAGCTTTGTACGGTTCTCTTGAACAGCTAGTTCTCTTTTGTGGGCTCATGCTGTGAGCTGTCTAGATCTTTTTACTTACTTACGTTTCAAAAAGACAGTTGGTGTCCCGGGCGTAAGTCTGTCTTAGGGAACCATAGAGCATTTTAGGTTGGAAGGAATGGCTGGAGATCATCTAGACGTCACCGTCTCTCTTGTGAAGTACTTTATTCATCCTGCCTTGTGTTCCCTAGCACTGTGCACACTGTCTGCTGTCTGCAGCGTGGTGATTGCAGAGGAAGGTCCCAGATACCTCAGTAAGCAGAATGATCCCATTTCCTTGACTCAAGCCTGTCAGCAGTTGTATGACAGCTGGATCAGAAGCAAGGGGTCTTTTGCCACGTAATATTTGGCTCTTGAATTTCAAATACTGAAACCCAATTTTAGGAGTGCATAGGCATGTATTTAACTGGCATTAAATACTCGTAACTGAGTATTCTGCAGAAATTGAGTGGGTTACGTGCCTACCGACTCGATACTGCTGCATTAATGTCAAGGACTGTTTTTCTTCTGTGAGCTGAATGGAATCAGGATCAAGTGCTAAGTAAAGTTAAACAGGCATTCGTATTCATTCAGGAGCAGTATGAAGTATGTATTCAACTTGGTGCCATAATTTTTGTGCGATATCTGGTAAACTTATTGCTTAGTAAGAGCTATCAGATGAAGTTAGGCTCACAATTACAAGGAGACCCCATCAGGCTTTTGCTTCACAGAGCATGTATAACTGTAGGAAACTGATGAGGATATTTGTAGGATATTAGTGAGAGGCTGAGGAGTTGTCATTCCCTCTTCTGAAAATGTGGATTTATTCAAAAGGTTGTCTAATTGGATAGATAATTGATTATCTGAGAAATTATATTTTAAACACAAATTTAAAACTTGTCCTTTGCGGATTTTTGGAACGTACGATACAAGGACGGATGTCTTACTCTTACAATTTGCCAGCTGGAACTCCGTAAGAAACATAAAAGTTGTAAGAGAGCATCATACTGTCAGGAAGTGTTCAAGTTTACTTTTTTTTTTTTTTTAAATAGTCAACAACAACTGGCTGCAGCATCTGGCATTACTGTACATTTTTTAGAATTGTTAATTCCACCAACTTCGGGAATGTTCAATCACATCTACAGGCACAGGGTTAGAGGGTTTTGTTTTATTTTTAAAAATCTCTTTAATCCAAGCATTGCCCTTAAGACAATGCTTTTGAATTTCTTTTTCTGTAAAACAAAGCGACGAACACGCAGATCTGCCTCAAAGAAAAAAAAGTTAATGTTATTTTATTACCATGTAGGTTAACCACATGAAATTATAGAAATATCATTGCAGACTAAAACCTATACAGCTTCTCATTGCTTTTCTTTTTTCTTGAAAACTTACTGTATTTTTATTGGTTCAAATGTGCACGTTGTAGTTAAAACAGGAACCTCAGAGCTCCTGATTGTACGTTTTGGGGCAAGTGAAGAGAACCAGATATGGTGATAGTGTTGCTCGTGTGTAGAGAAAAGCAGCAGGAATCACACGTCTCCTCTCCTCCCTCATGGATGTAGCCGCCAGAGAAGTGGTGCAGGAAATCAGTGGCAACACTTTACCCTCATCTCATAGTACTGCAAAACTCTTGCTTGCAGTAGGAATGCATTTAATTTTAGCTGGTTTTATGTTCACTCAACATCTTGAAAAGCTTTCTTCAATTATTATTACCATGGGGTTTTAGGCACGGGCGGGGGCGTTTGGTTTTCAGGGTGCTGGTTGCAGAGGTTTCTGACCCTTGTGATGATTTAGAGCTGTACAGAATGCACAACATGCTGGAATGACGTCTATGACTGAGTACGTCTGGTAGTACACTGCAAAAAAAAGATCAAATAGTACTTTTTTCGGGCATTCCTCTTCTGTTTTGAGTAATGCAGGCTCCTAATCCTGTTTATGATGAGTCTGTGGGGTATAGTGCTGCATATTCTTGTGTTCTATATTATTGTGGTACCTAGCTGGTTTTCATGCGTACGCTAATACGCATTTTCAGATCCAGCCATCAAACATGTATATGGTTGAAGACAAAAATCGAGAGGCTGGGTTTAAAAGTTTTACCGTTTTTTTTTTTTTTAAGCTTTTTTCCCCCCCCCATTAAGCCGTCAGAGTTGATTCGAAGTTTCACATGTAAAGTCTGATTACCTTGCTGTAAATCAAAAGTAGCTGCATTCAAATGAATGAACTTGGGAATGGAGGTTCAAATAAGTAGTAGCAAGCATTAAGAATGTTCTCAAAAAATGAATGTTCTAGAGTCTCCTCTAGTTTTATGCAGAAGAGTACTTCTTTCTTAACCCCGTTTACAAAAAAATGTGTAAAGTAAAGTTAACTTGACTACGTTGGGTTTTTTGCATGTTTTATACTTCATAGACATGGACTAAATCAGCAGTGCTAAACATACTTATTAGTATTCAATTTATTTCTCAGTCTCTTTGAAGGAACCATGCAAATGTTCAGGCTTCGTATTTTATTTGGATTCTTAGTGGAAAATTGTATCCACATAAGTAAGCATGCACTGAACAGCAATAAATCATTATTTCTCAGATGACCAATATCAGCGGGAATCTCATATACTTCACTGCTGGAGTTGATTTCTAAATTCATTGAATGATTATTGGTGCTGCTTTTCATATGTGACAAACATTTTTCTCTCTCTGATTCTGTTAAGTCTTACAGTGATGTTCACACACACACACACACACACACACCCCCAGCATGCAAGGGTTGTTATTTTTAGGACACGGGAAAAGGAAGGATAAGGAACCAATGTTTGCTTTAAAAGAACAACTTCTAATATATCCGGAACTTTGTACTATGTACTTTAAGAAAAAAAAAAATCTGATCCACGTTATTTTAATGAGCTTTTAAATTTTGTATTTTATCTTGTCAAAATGCAGATATTTTGTTGCAATGTTAATATTCCTGTAACGTCGTGAACTGTTTCTGTCATGAAGAATAATGTTGCCAATTTTAAATTATCATAACAAAAATGCAGTGGTACAGGATAAAGTGCCTCTACTGAATACAAAATTTGGCAAAGCTCCTGAGGTTTTAGCACCAATTATGCAGACGGTACTTAGCAATGGTTGCATGAAATTTTATCTTTTGCTGTAGGTCTAACGCCAGTTGTATCAGCGTGTTTTTGGAGAACAGCAATTGTTTCTATAATTTCTGGTTCAGGAAAGCAATCTGAATTCCTGCAGACCTGCTGTACCCACGCAAGTTGTGCTGTGTGTCAGTGGGGGATTATTTACACATGGCGAGCAGATCAAGAGGTGAGGGTCTCTGGAGTTGGTGCTGAGAAGGCTGGTCTTACAAGGGTCTGAGGGCTATTGTTTCACTTTAGTTGAAGTTAATGTCTCCTCGTCTGCACTGTTGATGCGATATCAGGCAAAATAGGGGGGGAAAAGTGAATGGTTCTCAAAAAAAAATTAAAAAGAAAGTTCTTTATAATTTAAAAATAGATCCCTTATATATATTCTTTAAGTCTGTGACACCTTTGCCGGTCACAACAGTGCAACAAATTACTGTGTCATTCATCAAAGGGTTAATTGGATGTTTAAATAAAAGACTGCAGAAAGTCTCTACAGCAGTGAGACATCAATTCGTTAGAGGAGAGGAATCCTTTAATAGCCTGTAACTTGAATAGTTTGCCACCAAAATGAACTTATTGGGTATTGATTGGCTCCCAACTCAGTGTTAATACTGATTAAATATTACAGCTTCATTTCAGCCCTCTTCTAGCTTTTTTTTTTTTTTTTTTAATTGTCATATAGGAAGCTGGGTAATTGGGTTCAATTAATTTTAGAAGTTCAGGAAAAGATAGGTGCAGTGAGAAAAGCCAGTCTGTTTGCAATTATTTTCCTTTCTTGCTTGTGAAATACTGTTCCCTTCTTAACTCAAGGCTGATATCTTCCAACCAGAGATAGCAATTCTGCTAAGATTTCTTCTTCCAGAAGCTGCTGCACTTAAAATAGCTCCATATTTTTTCATTTATTTACCATATTACCTTTTGCTGGTATCAAAGCCAAATCTTTTGAAACCAAAGCAAAGTTTAATTTTCTCAAGGCTCAAAAATGTTGAGCATTTCAGGATTTTAAATTGACTTCCATACATGGAAATGTTCTGGAGTTGATTTATCATCAGCTAATGTGCCACCCTCCTGAGTGACAGCGCTGAAATGTTTCACAGAATCTTGGTCCCTGGGTTTTATTACCCCTCGCTCAGCTGGATAGCCTGTTTTGCTAGCGTCACTAGTCTACATGCACCTAACTCATTATATAGCGAAAATAAATCTTATTTCTCAGGTTATTTACCGAGTTTCCAAGTGCGGTTTTCTAGTCGCTCTTTGGGGAACAAAGAGAGAAAAGAGAAGGTACGCACTTATGTACGTACGTAATACATCCACACAGACACATAGCTGCAAACTTCAGGTAAGTGCTCGGTTAACAACACTGAAACAAACTTTGCCATCGATACCTCCCGAAGCAGTAAAGCCTGCGGTGCCAAAAAGGTGAGAATTAGTCTCCACGCTGCATAGCTAGACAGCACAGTTCGTAATCCAGAAACTGGAGACCTTACCTTGAGCTGTTAAGTAATGAAAGCATACTGCATCTCAATATTGATGGGGATTGATCTTAATAAGAGGTACGATAAACTAGATTAAGCTGAAATTCTACCAGGTTTGGTAAGGCTGGTTAATGATCCCGGCTCTGCAGAGTACATGTCTTTGCTTCTCCAAGCTTTCTTTGTGCAAATGCATGCTCATTTGAAACACTGTTTTGGCTATATTGTACTTTATTAAAAACCAGTAAGTTTGTTAAGATGGAACTGAGCTGCTTTTTCTTCTTTTCTTTTTTTTTTTTAATAATCTGTAGAAGGCATGGATATGTTTCTTAAGAAAACCTGTAATTGTTAAAACATTAATTGAATCATACTTCAGAGCATTTGCATTTGATGGTCTGTTAGGTTATTAATGACTCAAAATTAATGCCGTTGTTTGTTCCGTGAGAGTTCAGCATAATGTGAATATATTTATTTTCTTCAGCCGCTCAGACTCCAAGATGCACTAAGATGTGTTAAAGGGTGGTTAAGGCTCCTGCTACAGGTAAAATAACTCATCAGCTTCCTTACTGTTCTTTTTAGAAGATGGAAAGGAGAGCAATGTGACTTAAAGTCTGTTCTTCACAAATGTTTTCTTCAGAAATGATTGAACCTGTCACCCTGCCTCAGCGTGGCGGTCACCTCGATAGCTGACTGTGCGTGGATAGATGGGTCAGTGTTACCAACATCAGCTCGTTGAACCAGCTAAGAGGCTATATGAGGCGGCTATCAAAGTCGAGAGCTAAATAGTCGTGATTGAAAGGTTCAGATTTAGTGCTGTGCTGTGATGAAAAGCAGTGGTTTACATCTTTAAGTGCTGTCGTTCTGGGTGACTCTGTATTCAACGAAGTATTCTTGCATCTATGAAAGGCTACTCCTTCTGGTTTTGATCGCAAAGAATTTCTTGAACTTTGTAGTACAGTTATGCAGGAAATTTTAAAAAATCGTCAGATACGTTGTAACATGCCCCTGCTTCTGCCCACAGTACATCGGCAACGCCGTGCTGTGAGAAACTTGTATCTGTTTAATTTTTATCAGATACAATTCAAATATTAGCAATTCAAATAGCATTAGCTTATACAATTTATACGTGTGCATTTTTTGTTGCTTTTTGCCTATGTTCATATGGCTCTGCATTTCCATTATATGTTTAATACATTACACCCAAATAATGCATTGGAAAGAGCTCTGGAAGAACAGGTTATCGTAACTTCCTGCACCCTAGAAGATTCCCTAAAGAGGACCAGCCTTCCCAGGAAAGGTCTCTGGCTACTTCTTCCTTTGGCCTCCTAGTAGTTGCGAAAAAGCTGTGGGATTTTTGTTTGTTTAGTTTTTGTGGTAGAGAGAATGAATATTTACGCTTTGCTTTATGCCGTGCAGGCGGCTAAACATATATCATGGCATTTCTTATCTCCTTTACATACAGCCGTACTGCAGACTCTCAGTGTTCCTGGGATGTTCAGGTTTGTGATACTTCTGGAAATAAATTTGGCGGCATTTCTTTGTACATCTTCTCCAGTAACAGCTGCAGCTTCTTTGCCTGTTGTGTTTTCCTTCTGTGATGGGTTGCAGTCAAGTGTAGTTATGGGAGATTGCTGCTTCCTCTTGTAGGTGTCTAAGCCAAGCAAGTTTGGCTAAGTTTTTGCTTTTCTTTCTCTTTCCTTCTCGTTCTCTCCTCTCTTGTCTTTTTGGCAGTGTGCTGTGGGAGCAATAGCTATAGGGGAAAAGACAGAAGCTGCCATTACTAAGTGTTACATAGTTAATACCGATATACTTTTTTTTGACAGTAAGTGAGCATTTCACATGTTACATCTGCCCTGCGATTTTAGAAATAGTTGTGGGTTTGAATGGGAGCTCAAGGTCTTTTACGTATTCTTAATTTTCTCTGGGTAGCACTAGATGCCCCACAGTGGACGCAAAGCAACGGACCGGATTCATCAGATTAGTGTATTTTTGCAGGCTCCTTTCTTTACAGGGCTCCTCATTCCGTGGCAGCAGAGGGAGTCAGGACAGAGCGTGGCTCTGCTGAAGGGCTGCAGGTGTAGCCCAGCTTGCCGCAGGATGCTGGTGCGGACAGGGGTTTCCTCGCTCCAGAAAGCTGTGCTGAATGCCTGAGCTCAGACCGTGCGATGCAAAACCTCAGAAGGGTGCACGGGTTTGACGACTGGGTGGTGGTGTCTGACGTTTAGGGCAATGTCAAGGCTGAAGCAAGGCATTGCTGGAGATGGTGATTTGCGGTCCCTGCTAGAAAGGATACCTAACTCAAAATTTAATATCTGGTGCTTTTAACTCTGGAGATGTGTAATTCAGCCATGTCTGTAAACCAGGATGATGACCTTCACAAAACCCTAAGCCATTAGTTAATTCAAACAAATGCTAATGCTTGACCAGTCATAAATACCACAAAGGTTGAATGGGTAAAAAGAAAGGAAAGGAGATTAGAAGCTTTATGTGTATACAGAAATCACCAAGTTTAGAATCCTAGTGGTATTTAAATGATTCATTTACATCCAGATGGAAAGATACTTCTTTTTTATGCATGATTATAAAGTTGTTGCAACATACCAATTTATACCTGCAGGCGCGGATCTGACAGGCAGCACCAGNGAAAGGAAAGGAGATTAGAAGCTTTATGTGTATACAGAAATCACCAAGTTTAGAATCCTAGTGGTATTTAAATGATTCATTTACATCCAGATGGAAAGATACTTCTTTTTTATGCATGATTATAAAGTTGTTGCAACATACCAATTTATACCTGCAGGCGCGGATCTGACAGGCAGCGCCAGGTTCGTGGTGGTTTTTATTGCTAGCCGTCTATTTGTCTTGGGTTTGGATTTTTTCACTTAAAATACAAATAATATGTACAGCAGTGACTAGGCTATCTTAACAGTGGAACAGTTTTTAATCCAAGAATTAAGAAATCCAGTTGTGGTCTTTTTGTTACTTGCATACTAAGCTAATGATAATAATAAAATATGATTATTTTTTAAATATACTGTACCAGAAAATGTGAAATCAAGCTCAGCTTCTGGTTCAGATTTTATGGTTTGCATAAAGATAAAATTTTCACCGGACTTAGGTAAGATTTTTACATGTCATCAGATGCAGACAGGAATTTCAGAGTCCCACTAAAATTGATCTGTTTCAAAAATGAAGCCTGCCAAGTTATGTAGGTACTTCAGAGTATTTTACCCTGTTGCTTCCAATCCTTTAATCGCTTGTGTGCGGTGACTCGCCTGAATAAATCTATTTGTGCGAATTCTCTTTTTTTCCAGAAAGATCTGTCAGAGGGCTGTCTCTTGTCCAGTACCATTATTCTAGAGCAGCTTCCCGCTTCCCTGCGTAGCATAAGCAGGGAGTATCTCCCCAGAAACGTGGCTCCAAAGCAGTTTGGATCTATACGAGCAGCCCTTCTTCCCTGTATAAACTCTGCCCTTTTTTACCCAGCTCTCCTACAGGGCAAAGCCAGGGATCCCCCTTGTTTTCTCCTCTGCACACATGCACTCGGCTCCCATTTTCACCAGTGGAGGCTGAACTGGACCGGTAGTTCTGCAGCTGGCCTGTTGGCGGTGGTTGACAAATGTCAGTCAGCCCTCACTCCGGGGGAGCCTTGAAGCATCACAACCCCTGACATCCCTCTCGAGGTGGCATCTCCCCTGAGCTGGTGGATCAAACAGGCTGGATTCATCTCGCAGTGGAAGAGAAGGAGTCACTGCGTGTAGATCTCCACAGCAAACCTCACGGGACGGGAACTTGCAGGTCAGAGTTTTGGAATAACTAGCCTTCACTCAGGACTATTTTAAGGTGGGCAGATACTACAGTCATCAATGACTGGGAAAAGGCTTACAATGACGGTGGGGAGGACCTCTGGAAATTTAAAACCACCACCAGCTTTTACCTTCACTACTCTTGAAGACTTTGGCAATGTAAATTATGCGATGAGATAATGGCTTCTAGAAATTTTTTCTCCTAGTGTTTAGCTTAGCATCGAAAAATTGTCCATGATGTCCTCGAACATCTGTCATTTTTATCCTAGTAATTCAATTAATAAAGTAAATTGTACTTCTTAAAATAAATTTTTACATATTAACATTCCCCTGCAACTAGATTTTAAGAAACGTTAAGTATTTTCTGGCTTCACAAAGCTAGCAACCTAATGATAAGGAAATATCTTGAAAAGCCTCACAGTGTTTATGAGTCCTTACATTTTTAGCAAACTGTTTTCACTATAATCGGTAAGCTACATTCTGCCTTTGATTTACTTTCTCTAACTACATTGATTTCTGTAGCCTAATATATATTTAATTAGTAGGGATGTGATTGCAGCTAGTATTATAGAGCTTTTAAAGGACAATAAATTCCGGAGTGTGTTTTATAGATTTTTATTATTTTTTCTACTTCAAATATTTTAACCACTGAGGAAGATATAATTTATCTTACTGTTAGACTTCCATGAGGTTTTTTTAATTGTACCTCAGGTTACATTGAGATTGAGTGGTGTGTTCACGTCTTCCAGAATGTATTCCAATGTAGTTGTCTATTTGTAAACTGTTCCCTGATTTATAAACTAATTTGTACGGGAAAAGATTGTCTTCCCTTGAAATTCAGGCTGGTACACAGTTCTAAAAGCTCTGCATAGCCCAGTTCATTTCCAAAAGCTTGGGATGTACAGCCAACGCGGACCTTCCTCCTGGGGAGGGAGAAGAAAACTGCAGAGATACTTGACAAATATTTTTTCTTTAGGTAGATGTTTGGGATGTCACCTACATGGAGGAGTTTATTCTCAAATCTGAAGAAGGATCAGAGAAAAGTGGAGGAAAGTGTTGGAACTAACACTGTCCGGGACAACTTTAACCTGTGTGGGTATCCAGAGTCACAGCAGGCGTGGAATCTGAGAGCGTTTCACCACAGACTGCATTATTTCTTCAGGGATGTTAGTGGTTAAGTGATTAACCTTTTTCTATCCACTCCTGCTCTCAAATGACAAAACACCAGGCAAGTACACGTGGGCTGGCTTGGATACCCTTCCCGTGCCTCTGTGACATACATCGCTGTCCACGGCTGTCAAGTGGAAGGGCGTAGAGAAGATGAGGCCAGCCTGTCCTTCAAGATGCACAGCTACGAGACAAGGTGCAACAGGCATAGGTTGAAACACAAGACGTTTCAATTGATACAGGATACGTTTTGTTCGACATGGTCAAACGCTGAAATACAAGCCCAGAGCGGATATGGAGTCTCCATCCTTGGAGATACTGAGAACTCGACCGGGCAGTGTCCTGAGCAGCCCGGTCTTATTGCTTTGAGCTGGCGGGTTGGGCTAGATGACCTCCAGAGGTCTCATCCAATATAAACTATTTTATAAATCTAGCATAGCTTGTGTACCAACC
>VZSC01006105.1:19208-30617 GCA_013398225.1 Steatornis caripensis | reverse complement strand
TTAATTATTTCTAGGCAAGGTACTTCGTTCTAAAATGGGTGCATCTTTTCAGCAGAGGAAAGCTATTACTCAGCAAATAAGGATTTGCAGTAAACTGAGGTTTTATCATATAGCAAAGTATTACAAATCAATTATTTAACCTGTTGTTATATTTTAAGTCTGTGAATACAGTATCTTCACTGATGATTCATTTTATGGATGCTTAGACACACCGTTCGGTATCACATGGGAGCTGGACTCAGAAATCAATTTGTGACTCTTAAATATTAGATAGTTTTAATTTCCTAGAAGGAATAAGAACCCATATGTGCTAACAAATATGTAGGTGGAGAGTTCTTGACCCTAAGGATGAGAAAAATCAGTACGTGGTTAGCACATGAGACGACTCTGTCAGCGCCAGTAATGAACCCACTGCACACACGGCATGGGTTCAGTTACAGCTTTCTATGACTAGACGGCTTGGTGCCAGAAACAAAAGATTGAAACAATTTAAATGATTCTCTTCTTCATGGCTCAGATACTTGAGCCTCTGGTTTCTGTTCCCTTATTAATGTTCACTTCTGTCTGTGCAGAACTCAGGCTTGGAAAGTAGGAATACACTGCTTGAATATGTGGAATGTCATCAGGCTAGAGGACGCTATGGTATGGTCTGGTAATATATCAGTTAATTATTTGCTGTGCGATAGTTGCCTTCAAGGTTTATGTGCTCAAGGTCAAGAACTATTTTTGGAAATTGTCTAATTTGTCCCAGTCAAAATTAGAGAAGTTCTTCTAATAGAGAGTTAGCAAAATAAAGGTCGTAGTCCTCTTCTTGTATAATTGCTTAGCAGTTAAATCATTCGCACCTCCAGCGGTGTCATCTCTTCACCACCTCCACAGCCTGAAGGAGGGAGGCAAACACTTCTAACACTTCGTAGGATAGTGTAGTCTCTATTCCTCTTGTGGAAGATGGATGTCTCACTGTGCTCCTCTGAGAAATAAAAATAATCATTGTTTTAGCATGTGGAGATCCACTGACCGACCGCTTGTCACAGGATTCCTTGCTGCTCGCTTGTCAGGCTGCCAGCTCAGACACTGGGTTTGGGTTCACCTCAGTTCAGGTCAGCAGGCACTGGCAGCAAGTTTCAGCTACTGCAGATTATTTTGATGACTATTTATGAGAAAGCCCGGAATTGTACCATCTTTGCAGGGTCTTTGCCCTAAACAACTAGCTTTTTCAAGCTTATACATCACCTACTTCTGTTGGTGTGAAGGGATCCTGAGGTTGCATAGCAACTGATTTTTTGGCATTGCCATACACTTTATGAAAGAGACTGTGTGCAGAGCCATCTGTCCTAGGATGCCCGACAAAGAGGGACATCGTGGCATTCAGGCGATGCAGACCCGTCCGGCGGACCTCTTCTGTAGGGATTCATCTCTGTTACAGCGCCAATGGCTGAGGAATGGAGAGAGAATGAATCACTTTATCAAGCACTATTAAATGTTTTCTAAAGCCTTTGAGCACGCTTTTAAAGGAGGCAAGGCTGTCTAATATCCTCAGATTTTTTCATCTCTTTTTTTCATACAGGCTCTTTAGGCATAATAGATTTTCATTTGTAAAGCTTATTAAAATGGAAGAATAATATAGTCAGGTTTCCAGTTGCAGTTCAACTGAATTATTGTTGTAATGATTAAGCAAAGTAGGAATCGTAGGGTATTTAGTACTTTCCTTAAAGCGAGACCCTCTAGCGTAATTGAAGGTATGCAGATGTGAGCGGAAGGTATGCCTTGATGTGTAGGTTGCTAGATTTTGCTTTACGTAAAGGTTATTTTCTTTGTGCAGTTGGAGCAAATGAATAAAAAAGATATTGAAAAGGTAATTCCCTACTTGTCTACCTGTATTAGCATTTTACAGCATTTTGCTTTATAAAATAAGCTATGTTGATGCTTATTAAATCCAGTGATACATATTTGCTGTTACAAAGTTTTATTAGATTGTATTTCATCTAACTAATTTTGTCAGTCACTTAGAGTTGCTTCTGTTTAATTGCCACCATTATAAAGGACTGCATCTTAAGAATGTTACAGGAATCAGTCGTGGGTTTGCAATATTTCCAAAGCCATTCTCAACACACATTCTATTGCCGCTATTCCACTTGCTTGTCTTCTCATCTTGGAAGATCTGTCTGCCATACATAACCTGTGTAGCATAAGCGTTTGACATTTTTGAGCTAGCCCCTTTTGGTCAATGTGCAGCTTAACTCCATGTAAAATGGTTCTTCTCTTGCTCCCAGAAAGTCTTTGTTCCTTAAAATACTTTCTCCCCGCCCCCCAAACAGGAGTAAAATATCGTAAATGCCTGGATAAATATGGGTTTGGGGATGTAGTCTATTGTAAATGTTAATGCTGCCAAAAATAATCTAGTTTTTGCAATATGCGATTTCTATTTTATTAACCTTGCGGCAGTATGCCTTCCCTTTAATACTGCCGTTCTTTTTCTTTGTTTTTGTCAGACCAGACCATAACCTGACATCTGAATTTTTTCCATCTCGATTTCTTCTGCTCTTCAGTTATCACAATTAGTTTTTAGTTGCTTGAATTCAAATCATGGCGATCAGTTCGTTGAGCTTATTCAGCCTGTTTCTTAAATTGACATCTATCATTTTAACTTCAATTTTATATAAATTTTCATATCTTGAAATGTGGGATCAGGATGAGAACTCTGTTTCATCTTTGCTGGTTTAAGCTAGATCCAACTGCTTTTTTGCTTGTTCTGCAGTGTTCAACATGAAGTCAGTCATTTAACTATGTGGTCCCTACCTTTCTGTAAAATAGTTTTGACTTCTGGAAAAGTTTACGAGTGACAATATGCAAAGTGAACTGAAAGTGCTTTTGGACTTGAATCTTCATGTCAAACTTACGTCTGTACTTTCTACAGTAACCTTCCTTTCACAGTATTTATCACAGTCAGGCAAAAAACTTCTACATAAAACACGTAATTCTCAGCTTATCTATAACTTTGGGAAAAAAATAACACTTTAAAAAACTTTATAAAGTAAATCATCAGTTTAATTTTTACTAGAAATATCAAATTAAGATAAAATGGATTCATTTGTACTTCCTAAAACAAAAAGAGGAGAAAATAACAGAGAAACAAGTCCCTTTGTTCTGTGTGAAAGAGAATACTTAATCACACATCAGCAGAGAATTAAAAAACATAGCAATACATGAAAGTATTCTTTTTTTCTTCACTGAACAAATTAATTGCCGGCAACGGAAAAAACTACAAAGTGCTGTTTAAAAATAAAAAATACATATCTTAAATGTAATAAACAGGAGCTAACACAGCTAAAGTGAAGTTCCAACAATCAGCTAGTGACTGGCAATTGGGTTTGGCTCTCATCAGCTTGAAATACATATCAAGCAGCTTTCTTGCAAAAGCAAATTTGGAAGAGTAGTTCTACGTGCATGATTTTCTGAGACAGACTCATCGCAAAAGGTTCAGTATAAATGTCGAATGGACACTCTCTCCTGTTTAAGGCATTCCGTAGCTCAAATCTGGCCAAACACGGAGGTCTTAAACCACCTAATAATATTCCTCGTAATGTTCCTCATAATATTGTTATTATGCTTTTCTGAAATAGGTAGGAATAGTACTCGCTATTCAATAGGAAATAGCCTTTGTCTCTCTCTAGATACGCTGACAAGTGTAGAAAGGGGATAAAGGGAAGAAATTATTGCCAAGTGGGTGAGAAGGATGCAGGATAATTATTAGTTTATTGTGCAACATATTGCTCTCTTCTAGGTCAGTATAAGGGGATAAGGAGATGTTGCGGAAATATAAAGGACGTTAGCTTATCTTGCAACTGGAGGTCTCTGAGAAATTGCAACATTTATGCTGTGTAGTCATACGCTTCTCCCTTTTTGAGGGTAGGATGACTTTAAACATGATATTCAAGGAATGATCACCCAAATTAATTCTATACTGCAGATACATTAGTGCAAGTCCACTTTTAAAAAATACAGTGCTGGTTTTGTTTTCCAAGATTGTCAAAATACCCAAGCCAAAATGAAACAGAAAATGTTCTCACAAAGTGCAGGAGCGAGGACAGGGCTGAAAGGTCCTCCAGGAAAAAAAAAATCCTTTAAAATTTCTGGTGAACATGTTGCTGGTACGTACTGAATACCTCCCACGTCCCGAAAGGGGACAATAATGAGAGAGGAGGTATAGCTAGGGCGCGTCTGGCCTCAGAAGCATTAAGTGAGTGTATAATAACCCAAGGGAGAACCATTGCAGCCCACACAAGCAGGGAGTTGGTTTGCAATTTATGGAGATGAAAATTAGACTTGAGTATCGAAAAATTCTGGAACTTGTCCTTATTTCTGCGTCTTACTTATTATATTAGGAATACATTCTCAGTCACATTTGTCTTCTGTTTTTATCCAAACGTGGAGAACATCTTTCAGTAATGAGTTACCCTGTAAGGGCTGAGCTGTACACTAAAAAGAATTTCAGCTGCTGCAAATTTTCCCCAAAATACAAGAAATAGATAAATGCACATTTTATTAACTCTATTTTTGTTGTTGCCTTCTGTGGCTTAAATGCTTATCTCTAACTTGGTACTGGTATTTGTAGCAGGGTAGTAAGAGAACTTCTGCTCACTGTCATACTGCACACAGTTCATCAGACTGTAATAGATCAGAATAGATCAGATCTAGCTGGATGACTTAAAATTTTGTGCCAAGTTAGCGTATCTGAGATAGCAGATTAATTGTCCTGAACCACCTTAATACCTGAAGATGCTAGTTTATCATAAGAAAAAAGTGTGGCAAAATGGAGCTTTATGTGTTGTTCCCAGGCTGGATGACAAATGGGATTCATTTAAAAATGGGATTAATAAAACAAAAATGTTTTAATCTGTTTCTCTTCACTGAGCAACACCCATCAGCTTTCCAGGGTGGGTTTTTGTGGTCTTCTGTCAATATTGTTTATAGCAAATCAAAATTTTGTTGTATGATCTAGTTTCAAGTATTTATTTTAAGCTAACAAGTGGGATAGTTTTGACTTCCACTAGTCAGGTCTGGTAGCAACTGATGAAAAAAAATACTAGATTAGTGCTTAATGATGACGTCTTCAAAAGCCCTGGAGTGAACAAGGAAGTTAAGTCCCATGGAAAATCAATGAAACTTAGGCTCCAAAGACAGTTAGGTGAGTAGAAAATGTTGCTCTAATGACCTAAATGGTCGTTCTCTCTCGGGTTCTCTCACTTGTAATATACAGGAGAGAATGGGTCTGTGTAAAAATATCCGGCATCTCTGAACATTTTTAGGCTGTTAAAAATCTGAGTGCTAGATCTTTATCTGATTACTATCTCTTGTTCTTGCCTAACTTACACAGCAATGGGCTAAAGCGTTATTAACGTAGAGATGGGAAGGAAAAAACCAACGAACGTCTCCCCTCAACCCCAAAACAAAACAAAAAATACCCCTTTAAAGGCAGTAGTGGCTATTTAGATAGCAAAGAAAAAGTACGTATTTTAAAACGTACACATTATTAGCTAGTTGTATTCTTTAAGTTCTTGTTTTTATCATCCCTAAAAGGTTGATCTTTAGTACTGATGCGCATTTCATATATGCATTTGATGTTTGTTCACCTTACACAAAGAGGACACAATTTTCTCTTCCAACTTGCCAGGCGTCACAGATTTCCAATTTCTAGGTGGTGGCTTTCAGTTCAATCCCCTTAATCATTTATGTGGTTATTAGGTTGCTATTCTGTGAACCCTTTTGGGAATTCTTTGTTCTCCTTTATGGCCTCTTACGTATCAGGAATACATGTTTGCTGCTCCTGGTCCGATGGCACAGCATTCAGATAACGAGGAGGAGGAGGAAGGGGAAGGAGCTACATTTCAGTCCTGGTAATGTTTTTCAAGAGAGAAATGATCAGTCTTGCATACAGTGCTGGGCAGCAATACAGCAGTTATGTTACCTTGATATTTATCTCTGTCTCATGAGGTGTTCCTTGAGCCATACTCCTGTGTTACAGAAATTGAACAAAGAATGGCTTAGAACCATTATTTTCTGCCCTATTATCAGATGGTATAGCATAGAAACTGTTCCTAGTCTGCCATGTTCTGCCAATTTCTGCTTTTTTCTTGCTTTATAAAGATCATATATTTTTGTACCATGTTGAGTTCCTGTGATAACCAGCGGATACTTGAGAGTACATCAACGAGTGACTTAGCTGGCACATGACTGTGGCAAATCTGACACATGTAGGAGAAAATTAGTATAGAGATGTGTGAGCAAGAGCCATCCCTTTTAAAGATACGTGATCCTTTTCGTTAGCAGGCCTTGTAGCAATTCACGTGACTCAATGACAGAGTGACGTATCGTCCAACTGAAGCTCTAACTTCAGTCAGACTCTGTTTAAGGCAAAAGAGAGAGGACAGAGTGGAGAAGTCTCTCAGATCTGATCACTATCTATGCAACAGAGATGCTATCTATAACCAAGGCAGATGTGCACACAGTAGCACGTCCATTTCGTGTGTATCTGAAGCACGTGACGTTAGAGGAGAGACCGTGAGAACCGGATTTGTTTTCCCTAATAGAAGACCTTATTTCTGTTCACAACTACCTAATGGAAGAGTGAGGGGGACAAACCTCTTCTCAGAGGTCTACAGCTGTAGGGCAAGAGGCAATAGATGCAAACTGCAACATGAGAAATTCCAATTCAGTACAAGGAAGAGGTTTTTACCGTGAGAGTGGTCAAGCACTGAAACAGGTTGCCCAGAGAGGTACCTCGTACCTCATTATCCGTCCTTGAAGAAACTCAGAGCTCCAGTGGATGGTGCCCTGGGCATCCTGCTGTATTTGGACGTGCTTTGAGCAGCAGATTGGACGAGATGACCTTGCAGTTCTTTTCCAATCTACAGGATTCTGTGAATCTTTGGAATATCCGTGTATTTGGGGAAGGTTGAAGTCTAGACTTACTTATACTAGGCAGTGTGATTTTTTTGGTGCTTTTTTGTGATAAACTTGCTGTTATTGCATTGTTGCCCTTCTGCAAAGTTTTATACGTGGTTGTAATAAAGATACAAGTGGTTACAAAAATGGGCACAAAGTGGAAGAGAATTGTAAGGATTTTAGTATTTTTTAGAAGAAATGCTTAAGCCTTTTCTTTCTGGGTTAAAAATTATCCTTGTTTCAGTTTGTAGGGGTGAATTTTTTGGGGTCAACTATTAAAAGGGGACTCTGGACAAATACTTCTGGTAAAAGTAGGGATTCCTCTTCAGTGAAGAATACAAAAGCTAACATTTGTTGAAATGTAATGATTCATTTGAATGACCAATTTTCTTAATAGTTTTTTTTTTTACTAGGATCACAAAATGATTAATAGGTTGATCCAGCCTACATTTATATTACATTCAAATACTGCATTATATATTCTCCGGTGTCAAAGAGCTAGAAGTTCAAATTGGACTCATTTTCATTATCCAGTTAGGGGTGGAGAACTGTAAATTATTCACCTCCACTGAGGAGACCGGTTTTAAATCTGTTCTAAGGAAAGTGAAAAAGGTTTCTAACATGTGTTGAAGATACTAATTCGTATCACAATTTAAGTATGCGGAGTTTACAGCCAATAGCTGATTTCAAACTAAGGCTAGATATCCTTTCACCATTCGTGTTTCTTTCACTGGTATTAGCAAGAGACTAATTTCTCTCAAAGTAAATTCTCCTAAAATATCTATAACTCTACATTTGCTGGAAATATGAAAAACTCGTTACATTTAGTAAGAGAATCTGTATGGATGCTCTGTGTATGTGAGCAGGTCTTGTGATCCGTAACATGATCCTCTGTAGTGGTTCTCCATGCCTTATGGCTCTCGTATGTTGTGGCGATCATGTGCCTTTCTGGGTTTTTATGTAGATATAAAAATATGTGCTGTGAAAGTAAAAAGAGGATGAACGTTATTTTGACAGTTCATGAGTCCTTTTAAGAATACCTGATATGTACGTGGAAGAGGAGAAATTTATTAAAATCATTTCCCTTTAAACATTTATCTTATTTTGTCATAATTAAAACGTGAATTAAATGCTCTGCATTTTTGAAAATCAATCAAGCAAAGCATGCAGGTTTGTTTTTCATCATGTACATTTTCTGACCAACTGCCATCAGCGTGTTTAAACTGCGCTTAATGTTGCATTGAGTTGGGGATTATATTCATACATAACAGTGAGATCAGTTAGGCCGAATTCTGAGCTCATTTTTTTGTAAGACTTTGAATAATTCTGTTGATTTAATGCAGGAAAACCAGAGAAAAATTGGTCAGTTTATCTTAGATCACGTGTGGATATTGTAGAGTTGTCCAAAGCCATATAGAGAAGATATTTAACAGAATTGTAAGCTCTGAAATAAAAACAAAACAAGAGAGACCTCCTTTTTTCTAAGGTAAGGTGAGCTATTAATTTATTCTTACGTATTTATTTTAAATACGTGCCTATTCAGCTTTACGTGACTCAGTTAACTGTTCTGTTCCAGCTTTGAATAGCAATAATGACATGTTTCCTGGCCTCTGGGTTAAGGGGAAGCTATCGTATCTGTCAGTTAACCTCTTTTTTTGTCAGCCTGCCATGCTGATCATTTTGTGTGTATGGTAGAGTCATTAAGGTATTCTCTGCCAAATGAAATTTAGGTTTCCCAATCAGTATGAAGACATTTTTGGTTTTCTACACTAATCTGTCTGCTAGAATGCTTCTCATGTATCAACTGTATCCCAAGACGTCCGATGCAGGCATTGCCAATGTAGGAAGCGTACTCCTTCTCACCAGTGATTTAATTTTTGCAAACTTTATTACTAGGTACAGCAATAACTATTTATTTAGCAGATATTATCGTGCAAAATTCATTACAGTGGCAGTGTTCATGAGAAAGGAATGTCGTAAGTACATTGTGAGGAATTTCATAAATATATAACATAGTTTTGTCACTTTATACTTGTTTTCAACATATTTCACTTCTTTACGGCTTGAATATTAAATTAGTGACATTTAAAGTGTGTTCTCCCATAGCTTGTGACATCTTGTAGGTTATTTGGTTTAAAGTAATTACACTTCATCGCACATTTACGTTCAAGTCAGAGATTCAAACAGTGTTGAGCTCTACGCTATACGAACGATTGCAGGTTTTCAAAAGAGGAGAGTTTCTGAAGGTGTCTGTGTGTTAAGTTAAATTTTTGAATTAGCAGGAACATCAAAGATACAGCATCTGGGTCAGAGAAGGACCTCAGCGGAACTGCTGTTTGAAGCTTTTCATTCTTGACCTCCAGGACTGTAATAAACTTTAAAATAATTTTCAAGGGCACTTCAGATACTCTGTCACTTAAACTGCCGTGCAAGCCCTTTTCCTGTTGGCCTGTAGCCATTATTTAATACAGTCATTAAAATTTAGTTTTAGAAGATATTGTATGGCACATGAAGTTTTTTCATCAAATGGCTTTCCCTACAAAGAAGCAAAATTAAGGGTAAGTAGAATATTTATTTAAAAAAACAAAATACTGTGTTTGTTCAGAGAAGCATTTTGAGAGAATATACTTCTCAGTTACACTGTGCTTTTGTGTTCAGTGCTTAACCTGCATAGGTCAGGTGTGATGAAAGCATGCAGTGAGCTTCGAAGGACATGTAATACGAAAACAAAAAAAAAATTAAAAATCTAATAGTGAATTCTTTTGCCATTCTAGAAATCCTCACGTAGAGCATGCAATGCTGCAGACACAATCTGAGGGAGGCCTACTGAAGACTCAGTTGTTTTGAAATCTGTTTGCAATGTTATAAACCACAATATTGTGAGGAAACCGAAAGTCTCTCTTCTGAAAGAAAAAATTTTGAAGCGATGTATGCAGTAGCAAAAGGTAGAAGGAAGCATGGTCTCACAGGGTGCTGTTGCAAGAAATGATAATGACCAAAGAATAAGAGGAGGACTTGAGTGCTGTCCCTTTTTCTGTGACTGTTGTGACATTGGGGATATTTTTTAGTCTTCTTATTGCTTTTTTTCCCTTGTCTGAATTGTAGGATGGCAGTAATAGCCATGTCTGCTAACCGTTGAGTCAAGATACCAAGATTTGTGTCTTGCTGTTGTGCACTGCCTCCGTTACGCTCTCTCCTATGCACAGAGACCCAGATACTTAGATCCTACCTTCTGGAATAAATTTAACCTTCAGTCATTTGCTACAGAGCAGAAAATTTGCTTAATGCCGGGTACTTCTAATGGAATTTTTTTGTTTGCCGCTCAGTGAGTCAATTGGTTGATTTTTCAAAGAAGCGAGAGTATGAAGTGTCACTTTGTCCGTATTTATATATTTGTTACTGCAGGCATTAATATATTGCCTTTTTTAGTCTAGTTCACAATAGTCTGCCTCTCCATGAAGTTATCTTTCCTTAAGTGATTAGATTCTGCAATCTGCTGCTTATTGCATCTTGAAAAGCATGATATAAATTCAAGTCAGGGACATTGTACTCTAGTTAAGGGACTGAGAGGATCATAAAGAAAAATGAGAGGTATAGCAAATGTGTATCCAATCTCTGTAGCACATACAATAGAAGGTTTTATTCTACAATTGTCAGAGAGGATCTCATTAGAGTTCAGACTTTCCTGTTCCTGAAAAAGTTCTCATGTTGGATGCTTTAAAGGAAAGAGTTCACAGAGTTAAGATTTAAGGGCATAGGCTCCCTTCTAATACGGGGAACTGTGATCACAATGGACTGAAAAGTTCATAAGCTATTTTGAAGACGGTAGTAATATGTACAATTTACTTTATTCAGAAGCTCCTTCGTGATGCAAGTGCACCTGCAGAGCTGAGAAGGAAAGGAATTTTCCATTCTGTTGTCATCTGCTGGCCTCCAAAGGTAGCTGCCTAAAAATAACGGACTGGATCAGCCTTGACTAACTTTTTTTATTTTTTTAAAAAAGAAACCTATCCAGGACAGGCTGAGGAACTTAGGAGCACAAAAACCTCGACTGGAGTAAGCAAGTCATGGGGAGTTTTAGCCATTGGTGAGTGAGGTGCCCAGAGCTGCCCGTGAACAGCCGTCGAAACTGATGTGCTCAGTGTTAGAGCCCCTCTCCAGCTGCTGCTGCGAAGCTACGCTCGTCTCCGTACCTGCAGCCTCGGAGGAGGCTTCCGCAGCCTTCCTATGGTTTGCTAACTTGCACCCGTTGTGTGTGCCAAAAGTATTAATAAAGACATTGTTACGTATTCTAGAAAACCAGGAAAAACTAATAGAGAAGTCTGAGAAATCTCTGTTTGAATCTCTTGTTCTAAGCCTGACAAATGGAAGAAATAAATTGTCCCTTAGAATCTATCTCCCAACAGTGTTTCAAAGAGAAACAGGTGTCCCCAAACAGTACAGGTCCAAGTACATCTTGAAATG
>VZSC01006105.1:0-17787 GCA_013398225.1 Steatornis caripensis | reverse complement strand
TTTTTTTTTTTTGAAAAGCCCAAAGTTTCATTTTTAAAAGCCTTATCTTTTTAATATTCAGATTTATTAAAGCTCGCTGCCCCAAAGCAGGCTCTGCCTTCCCAGGTGGCTGCGTGTTATGTTTTGGAGGGATGGTGGGTTTTGCCGGTGCCACTGTCGGAGAGATAGGCTGTTCCTGGGAGCTGAGAAGCGGCTTGGGCACTGTCAGCCTGCTCAAGGACATCTTTATCTGAGCGTCTCGTCCAGGTGATGCCCCCACGGGAGGTACAACTGGAAAGGGAGATGGAAGCTGCGTGCATTCTCGCAAAGGAAGAGCGTGCTTGGTCTCTCCCTCTCTTGTCTCTCCCCTAATACTTTAGAACTTTTTTCAGGAACTTTCCTATTGGCTTTTGTCTTTTCCTCACGTGGATACCAGAGGTGTTGGGCTCAGGGCCTGTGGAGAGATTCACAAAAGGATTGACACCCCTCTTTTCTATTTCCTGCTAACTGTTCTAAATTTATCGTTTGGAATTGGTTCAGATCATAACACAGCAAAATATTACTGCGCAAGCTGGGTAGCAGAGCCTTTTCCTGCAGTTCAGCTGTTCTTCCAAAAAACCTTTAAAACATCCTTTTTATCCTAATCATAGGCAACATTTTATCAGTGTGGTGTTTATTTTTCTGAACTGAAAATAAAAAATAAAACCACACTTTTCTGATCTGCATTGAAAATGAAACATTCTTAAATTATTCTTTCAGATCTTACACATATTGCTGTTGAACTCATTAAACCTTTGCAACAGATTGAAGTTAAAAAAAAAAAATACGTTTATATAAAAGCTTGAAACTGGTCAGATGTGGAGAGGCCCAGCTACCGGAGAAAGAAACTCAAGGCTGACATAGTGAACACTTACCATATTTTTGATTTTAAGGAACATTTTGATGGTTTCCTTTATTTTAATTCACAGATGGATATCTATATAGCCAGTGTGAGAATAATCTTGGAGAAATCTGTTGCTTTTTAAAATCAAATTTCTGAATTTGAAATATGCTGACAACACATTAGACAGAATCCTGGAAGCTGTTCCTGGTAGATTAGGTCTTCTTGTTTCAATACGGAGAATATTTTTAAAATTCCTAATCCGGTGTCATTTGGAGTAATTATTCAATGCTTGTTAGGCTTTTAGTGATGTATCTAATTATTTGCTTAGCATTCTCATAGGTAGTCCTCCTAATTGCAGAATGGTTATCTGTTAAGCCATTATTTCTTTGATTTCTGAAATTCGAAAAGACAATTTTTGCTTTTTTACTCATTTGTTGTAATTACAACTTCATGCCATAACACCTTTAAAGCAACAGCCAAATACCGCTTATTGGAGGAATGAGCTGATCTTAGTTGTTTTATGGTCATAGCTGCTGGGGCGAGTTATCCGGAATATGCAAAATACTATGAAATATGACAAGCTTAAGTTGTGCTAGGAAGCAAATAATTGCTTCTGCCTTCTAGATGGCATGAACACTGGAGATTTGAACTGGAGCAGATTCTCCTGTCCAATTCTAATAAACTTGTGACGTTCTACTAGGATATGTGGCTTGTTTTCATCACGGGTGAGACAGATGGTTGTGTAAACTGGGTAGCTCTGCTGAGAGTTTTCCCCATCTAAAATATATGCATATATATCATTTGCATACAAAACCAGATAATATAAAGATCTTCCTTTCTTCACATTTCCCAATACTACAAATTAGTCTTGAGTAAGTATATCCTTCTAGCTAAAGAAATGAAGTCTCAGGATGTTAAAGTAAACATTGTATTGGTCAGCAAGTGTCAAACTCACTGCTAGTGGAAATGACTTCTGTTGGTAATTACTAAATAAAGAGAGAAGAGCCTGGACTGGAACCAAGATTGACATTTGGACTTAATAATATAATGAGGCTTTAATAAGCCAGTAATAGTCAGCCTCACAAAATGAAATGAGCGAAGATTACAAACACATAGATCAGTTCCTTGGATCTTAAATACATAAATTGTATTAATCTGTATTGATAAAACTTAATTGCTTATTTTATATGGTCCAGATGTAATTATAGATTGAGATAACATTTCTTAATAAGGCAACATAGCCTTTCGAATTTCAAACCTGATGAACTATGCAACCATGACTTTAGGAGACCTGGAGCACGAGATCTATTTGCTGCTTCATTCTGGCTTTTTTTCCTGCCTCTCCCTGCTTGTGCAGTGCTCTCCTGGTTTGGGCTAGGACAGAACCAATTTTCTTTTAGTAATTTTACTTCTTAGTTAAGTCTCTTCTGAGAAGCTGCACTCTCTGAAATTGACTGTGTGTTTTCCAGACAGTGGCTGCTTCCAGCAGTGGTAAGGCTCGGTGTTTATAGTTAGTGCTGGAGCATCAGGAGGAACGGGATGCGGAAAGGCTCTTGCTTATATATATATTCCTATGGAGACCGAGGTCGCTGCTTGGTGCTGCTGGCTTTCTTATGCGCCAGGAATGAACGAGCAGAAAAGGGGTCCCACGTGCGACCCTGCGGTGGGGAGGAGCGGGTCGGACAGGCGACCCAACCCTGACCAACACAGTATTCCATCCCATATGCATCATGCTCAGTATAAGGCTGAGGGATCACGAGGGTTAAGTTCTCTTCTGTGGCCGGAGTCTGAGGAGGACTCTGTCCCATTCTTCTGCCTTCGATCCTGATCCGTGCATTCCTGAATCCAGCTCCTGCCTGCTGCTGAGTGCAGTCCAGGACTTTTCTGGGGCGTGCCTCACAGCGTCCGGGTGACGTGATCGTCACTGAGGGGAGCTCGATCTTGGTTTTGTATGTATTTGTATATATATTCCATTATTATTATTTTTTCTACTGTTATTATACCTTATTATTATAGTTAGGCCTGAGTTTGAAAGTCTCTCTGGATTGGAGGTTTATGTTCGAGTGATGCAGTGGCCATATCAGGCTTCCAGAAACTTCTGTTTTCAAATGTAAGGTTAGTAGACTGAGGATAGGAACAGTCCAATTGACTTTACTGCAGCACATGTGTAAATACATGCAGGTTTATGGTTGGAAATTTGCTCTGCAGACTCGAGTTTGCTTCAGTCCCATCAAAGATGGCGATACTGGAATCCTCCCGCACAACAAATTAATGTGACAGGGTCTTAAATAAGCAGAAATAAGGAAAATAAGAACGTGAAACTTTTGTTACAATGTACCAATTCTTAACTATTAATTTCTGAAGATTATCTGTCAGGATTTTTTAATGTTATTTTATCATACCATTTTTAGTGTGAAATATAGGAGGACTGTGGTGTGAACTTTAATTATTAATTTTTAGTAATGCTTGATTTTTTTCTGGCCAAGAATCAAGTCTTCCAATTCTTGTCTGCTCTGTAGGTTTTGGTTTATCTGGATGACCACCGATGGGATTCCAGATAGGCTTATCGTGTAAGCGTAGCGCTTGAAAAACTGAAGAGGTCTTTTTTTAAAAGAAAAATGTCCAAAATTTAGGCACTCATTTATACAAAACAGGTCTAGGCAAAACAACAAACAGATGCCCTACACAGAAGATCCTTTTTCCTCTCTTTTCCGCAGCTTCAGTTTTGGGTGAAGTCACTGTTACACTTCTTTCCTGATTGCTGTAGTATTTTAAGCTCTCTGCCAAAATAGGTGCTAAAGATCTTTTGTAGAACAGAATGTGAAAGAAAAACAACACTTAGACTCTCATGAAAGAAGAGAAAAGATCATAGCCAATACTTTTCCTTACTGGTCTTGAAAAAAAAATTTTGTGCACTTCAACCTCAATACACCCAGTGTGCACAGCTAGGTGAGCTCCTGCGGCCAGGCAGGATTTTTTCACGAGGCTCTGTCTGGGTTTTTTGGCAATATGTATGTTCCATGTAACGCTCTTGAGTTACTGTGTTCCCTACATGTATAAAAGCTGCATCTGAAAAACAGGAAGGAGATATTCTATATAAAAAAAACTTTTGCAGTTAGTTTAATCTGGATTACAACATGGTGTTCCAGAATTAGTGTAGAAAGTGCATCTTCACAGTCACACGTTTATTTGACAGTCCTTTTCACAGCGTCCCAGCACGGCAGGGGCTGGCAGGGCCCTCTGGAGATCCCCCAGCCCAACCCCCTGCAAAAACAGGTGCCCCCAGAGCAGGGGGCACAGGGATGCGTCCAGGCGGGGTTGAATCTCTCCAGAGAAGGAGACTCCACGGCCTCCCTGGGCAGCCTGGGCCAGGGCTCGGGCACCCTCACAGTAAAGAAGTTCCTCCTCACGTTCAGGTGGAACTGCCTGGGTTCCAGTTTGTGCCCCTCATTTAAAACATCTTAAACAGTGAAAGTCTGTAACAAGGAAAAGATAGGGATTTTGAACATGACCAATATTTTTTTACTTTTGCAGAATTAATGCATGCTTATTTTTTTCTAAAATCTTGTCAGACCTTGCTGACTTCATCAAATAAGTTGAGAGACGTGTCCTGGGGTAAAGAAAAGCTTATGAAAAGAAGCGATGTGACAGATGAATTTTACCAGTGAGGGAAGAGCAATTGTAAATCACTGTTTTCACAGAGGCTTTTTGCTGTTTTTTACTTGCCTGTATACACAGCTCATGTTTGTCAGTGTTGTAAGTAGCAACCTCTAGCATGCTACGGCTGACTTGGTGGATTGGAGGTAAAAGCAATGATCAACTAATGGTCAGATGGACGTATTTTAATGATGTTGGGAATATATAAAACTGAATATATTGTTGGCTCTGGTCACAAATGCATCTTGTGTTGCTGTTTTCCTTGCTTTATTTTGGTTTTGTTGAAAACTGCATTGTTTCTTCTCATTAATATAAAATAACTGGAATAAGTTTCATATCACCATTCACCATTCCCACTTGACTTGACATTTTCATAGTTCAGATGAGACTCTAATAACCTTTCTGAGTTCCGCTCGCTCTAATGATGTCCATTCAATAAATGAGATTTGAGCACTACTGCCATGGTAAATAGTATACTTGTACTTAATAAAAAAAAAAAAAAAAGCTGCCATTAGAATGAATATTTAGCATTGTAGGCAAAAATACAATCAAGATACAATCAGAAATACGTTTTTTGATAACAAGTACAGTTGCCTTAATAGAATGTTATTTTTTTCCCTTTGGAACTCGATTTGTTTTGCTGTACATCCCTATTTGCCCCTTTGTCTTAAAGTGATAGTGATCCAGAAAATTGGCTAATGTGCTAACTCCGTTTCCTGTTGGAATTACCTTCATCTTCCACAGCGTAAGAAAAAAAAATGGTGTCAGGACTTACTTTGAGGTTTAGTCTGGCATAGTTTATGACTATAACTGCGGAGCATTGCAGAAAGCATGATGAGACAGGCTTACCTGCTGCAAGGTTTACTGGCAGGGGGCGTAGCTAATGGCGCACGTCAACTCTAAGTAGTTCAAAAGAAAAGGAGAGAGAGGTGGAAAAAAGGGAAAACTTCCCAGTGGTCAGTTGGGCGGAGGAAAGGCGAAGTCTCCCAGAGGAGCGCCTTCCGCAGCGCTGCAGGCGGTGCCCTCCGTGTAGCTGGCCCATGGCGACGGTGTAATTCCCACCAGGACCTGCTCAGGCTCCCTGTGCTCATTCCTGCTTGAGATGCCCTGAGGAGCTGCAGCAGGATGTGACCAGGGTGGGTGTCGCAGACCCGAAGGCTGTTAAGCTTTCTGCAGGCATATTATTGGGTCATGCTTATTGCCTACTTAAATGACTATTATCTACTTTGTTATTCATTAAGTCTTGTTTTCCCCTAAAGAAAGGAGAAGCTACAAAACAAGGGGTGGGAAAAGGGGAAGGAAAGAAGTAGTGATTTACATGCCTGGAGGAGCCCAACAGAACAACAGCATCAGGATTTGCAGCTGCAAAGCCGTGAGAATAACAGGACAGGAACATCAGCATGGGAGCAGGGGGAAACCTCTGCCCCGCAGCGGAGGGGTGAGGGCATGGGGCAGCTGCAGAATTGCAGACGGAAGGCCCTTAGCATTGCAAAGCGCATCGGCCCTGTGGAAAAAGACCCTAAAAGTTGGAATAGCCATTACAGGCAAAATTCTCTAAAGGAACATATAGTAGCCCTGCACAATTATTTTTATTCTTTTTTAGTATTTTTTATACTTTATTTTCAATCCTTTCCATGCTTTACTAAATGATGGCTTGAGGAAAGACAGCAAAAGATATTTTTACTGTACAACTAAATGTGGGAAGAATCTAAATGGCAAAGAACACACCTGGAGAGAAAATAAGAGAGTAGATGCTCCATCTGTGAGGATTTTCTTGTTTGCCACAGCACTCTTTTAGGCCTTTTTATTTCTGATGATGTGTGTTTGCGAACTGGTAACTTTTTGCAAATCATCCAGCTGAAGCAAAGAACCCTTAAGCCAATACTCGTTGCCAGATACTGGGAGCTGATGGTGAGCATGTTGGTAACCTTTAATGGACCCTGGAAAAGCGTAAGCTGGGTGTACGCTGAACGGCAAAGACACTGTGTACTATGCTCAGTTTACGGAGAGAAAGTGCGAAAGCACGTGCTCGAGCATCTGAGCTGCAGGACACCTGCAGCGATGGCATTTTCTAGTTCCTCTGTTACTGTTGTAACGAGAGTTAAATGCCGGAAAACGGTTAACTCGGAGCGAGTGGAAGAAGCTCGGCTCTCGTACAAGAAATGCCCCCTTGCCCTGTTTGCCAGACTGATGAAAGAGATCTTCAGACGGCATGAGCACCGCTGCGGCAGTACCCGGGCCTGTGCTCAATCCAGGAGACTGGTCACGCTATTCTCTCGCTTAAGTTTTAATCCGATGTGAAACGGTACGTATAAATATTTTGGAAGCCCCAGCAGTCATGGGAAGATGTTCTCATTGTGCTCTCCAAACAAACAGGATCTGCGTTTACGTGGTGACTTTCCTAGCTCTGTTCTCTCTTCAGCCTCTCAGAACGCCGAGTTAATTACATGTTGAGGAGGCAGAAGTCCTCCTCTCCCTGCAGTCATAAATAATTTCTGTAAACACTGATTTTCTTCAGATCACAAGATAAGGGAAAACAGCGTTCTACTCAAAATTAAGGGGAAAAAACGCACTAAAGACCGAATTCCCTTTCTAACACTTGGCCGTATTAGTGAACAACAAATTGATAATGGAAACACCTAGTTGGGTGTAAATCTTCTCCATACCTTTGGCTGCATGTGGAGATTTCGCCTCGGAACGGCTCAGTTTACATCCTAGAGGAAGAGTTTGGTCGTATGTGTAATGATACAAGTAAGCAAACTAGGTTTTAGCTCAACAGAATCAATGCCAAAACTAGGCTGTTTTCAATGGGAACTCCCAGTCTGAGAAAGAGCCCTAGCACGCGGAGGACCTGGCGTGGAAGCACGCTGGAAATTTTATGTTCCGTTTGACAGGGAAGCTTTGTCAGTTGTGGGGGCTGCAGGGCAGGACCTACAAATCGCCAAGTGTGGGTATGGAGATAACCGGCGCAGGCATTGAGTTACCCCAGACACGTTACCCTTTCTATCTACAAGAGCGCTCGGTGAATTTTAGTGTAATTAGTGAATTTGGACTTGAATGGCTGTGTTTGGATAGAATTGGGGTACCAACTGGCACCTGAGTATCTGAGCATCTCTAAACGTATGGCAACATTAAGGCAGAGCTGAGCTTGAAATGGTAAATACTATTTCTTTGCAAAGAGAAAGACAGACTCAGATAATTTATGTGTTTGTTTAGTAGAAAGAACAAAGCATTTTTAACAGTCAGTGAACATTTTTAAAGAGTCATTTTTAACAGTTTAGAACACAACTGTTTTTACATCCTCTGCCTAGGCATGGCAGCAGCTTCTGCCATCAATATTTATATGTTAATAAAATAGTGAAATAATAAAACAAAGCCAAGAGTGCATTTTTAACTTACATCGCTCATATTAGATGCTGCTTACAGACAGTTAAGGGTTTTTTCCCTCTCCAGCTTTGTACATTGAAAAATAGTTATACAAATAATAAGAAAGCTTCCTTAAATTTGTTTTCAGTAAGTTATGTTCTCCTTTTAAAAAAATACTCTATAATTTGTTAATCTGTTTTCCCCGCCAAAGTCCTCGTCTTATTCAACAATAAATTGAATACAAAGCTTTCCCCAGGCGAAGAGACGGAATACCAGCCCCTGAAAGTCTGGCAGCTTAATTGACATTAGGTGGTAGCCTTAGGCAGAAGTTAATTTCTACCCTGTTTATATATACACATATACTTTTCATAAAGCACGCAGGCAGTGCTGCAGATAAATTAAGACTAATTCATCTTGTAGTTCCCAGGTATACACTTGTTGAAATGACATGAAGCCATTTCGTTTTACGAGCGAAGGAGTTCCTCACAATTAACCACGTCTGTCAGCCTTGTAGGAACAGTGTGTTTCCAGGCAGTTGTATGAAGTTTTCGGAGCGTTGTTTTCGATCAATTGCCATCCGGCGAATACAGCAATCTCGAGAAGTAAAACTAAGGGTTTCAGACCTTATTCCCAGAAGATGTCCCACCTGCGTGAATGCTGCTGTTCGTGATTAATAGTTACCAAACAGGCTGTTAGGGCAAGAGTAAACTTTACTCATAAAAGCAGTGCTATGTATCCCTAACTCACAGTTTCAGGTAAGCGCCAGGCAAGCCTCCTTAACAATGCTTAATCCACAGTCAGGTAAGAACAGAAATACCGGGCCATTAAAAGGTAAACGGGGGATTTGTTAAAATTACGTTCTTAATTGTGATCTGTTTCCTTTGTCTATGTAAATTGAAGTCAGCAAGCAAAGTTCAGGCTCTGGTAGTAAAACTAGTGACCATGCGAAGGAATGGTTTTGCTCAATAGCAGCTGTGGGGCTGGTCCGTTTCTCTTAAGTTCTGGCTTGGTAAGGCTGATCCGTTAGAGCTGTTTGATTATACCTATCAGCGCTATCCTATCAGGCAGAGAAATTATTTATGAAACTCGTGATCTAAAGGGCAGTATTTGAAATAGATGTATACAGTTATAAAAACAGTATCAGTCTCCCTGGTAGGGAAAAGTCTGTAAATCAAAGCTCAGAGAGTTTTTTCTCTAGTCAGTGAGACTCTTACGATTCTGAGTATGGGAACAATGGGAGTAAAAAAAAAACAAATATATTTTTTCAAGTACTTTAAGGTACATGCCGTGGAATATCACATTCCTAAGTGACAAGCAAGCAACTGCTTTCAATTGCCCTAGTTCTTAAAGTGAACTTAGTTTTTCTTTGATTTCACAGTACATATTGTCTTGTTTTGAAAAAATTCTGTGTGAGAAAAGTGTTTTGATGATACATATCATCAGCTACAATAAAAATCTTTAATGAAGTCATCATGGGGTTTGGGTTTTTTTGAACTATCCAAGAATTCCAAAAGGCAGGTATTACAGGAACTCAGTAGGAGCGTTACTTTTACCCAGACGCGCGTTACGGAGCTGAAAATCTGCTTGATGATCAGAGACTCAATAGTAGCGGCTGATTTCTAGCAACTTGCTTGTAGATAGTCACAGGAAATCGGGATGTGCTTAAAGCGTGCTTGGCAACAGTTGGGGCTTGAGAGTCTCCTGCTGAAGACAGTGGGACCAGCTGTCGTTCCACACGCAGCATCAGGATCTCAGGTACGAAGCATTAACTGCATCAAAACAATAAATCACTAGAAGTTCTCCTTTAGTTCTTGCTTTGTATAACACACGTACTCTGATTGTCATAGTATTTATTAGCATACCTTTGACCAGTTGTCCTGGTTTGGGCTAGAACAGAACCAATTTTCTTTTAGTAACTTTAGTTTTTAGTTAAGTCTCTTCTGAGCAGCTGCACTCTCTGAAATTAATTGCATGTTAATTATAAATTATATATATATAACATATATAAACATAATAAATCTGTCACGGTTTAAAGCTGGGCTGGCTATTAAATGGACAACACCACTCTTGCTCAAGGACACAAAAGAATACTGTTCTCTAAGTACGATAAAAAGAGAAGTTGGGCAGTTACCTACAACTGATGTGATGTCAACTGCGGTATGACGTCTCACTGTATTTAGCCCTTATATATATATATATAAAAAAATATATATAGAACAGGTTGGCACAAATAGGTTACTCTTCTGAGTTCGTGTTGTCGGTGGATTATAGTTGCTCGTCGCTGATGCTCCTCATCAAGGAAAGTGCCACGGCGCGTGTGATAGCACGTTAGATACACGGAGAGCTACCCGTAGCAAATCACCTGCAGGTAATCTGCAAAACCCTTCTGTGCTCTGTTGCTAAAATTAAGTTTATGGAAAATTTATTACCTACTTGTCTCTTGAATAAATTAAACATACAAATGAAGACAGAAAAACTATAACAAGTGTTGCTTTTGGCTCTGGCAAATAGGCATGTGAGACTTATCAAATATCTCGCAGACTGTTCTATTTAGCAGTTCATGACTGTGAACAAGTGATTAGTTCTTGTAGCTATTGTTTTTGCAGTACAAACATTAAATACTCTTTCACTTCCATGACAACTTCGAAATTATCTATTATATTTGACATGTCGAAACAAACTCTGATTTATAAAAAAAAAAAATCAGAATTTAGTTTCAGCTGTGGTTAAGAATTTCGCAGGTATTTTGCTTTCAGATACCATCATCTGCAGCTTTCTAATATATCTTTAATATAAAGATGATCCATTACATTGTAAATACAATACTTGTTTCCTAAGGTGTTTTTTTCCCGTTTCCCCAGTTTCTTCTCAAAGAGGTATTTTCAGGTTATTTTTGTGGTCTTTTCCATGTTTACATGTGCTGTTGTAGATTTCTTAAACGTAAATGATGGCAAAGGAAGCAAATGGAATGAACTTCGGAAATAGCCGCGATAATGCATGCCCCATTGATTTTATATTAAACTACACACGTGCATTTTGTAGTACTGCACTAATCAATAGATTTTTTTTTTAATTTCACTTTTATAGAATCTTACTTCTGATAGATATGCACGTGCTGCCCCTGAGAGTTTGCTGTAACTCCTTGGTCCTGCACTAGATCTGTCATCTACGCTGAAAGGCTGCTCAGAAGCCCTGAGGCAGGTTGAAATCTGCATGTATTTTATTCTTCTGCAGCGTGAGGATGAGAAACACAAAGGGAATGCCCAAGATTCTGATGTAGACAGAAGATTGGATCCCCTTCTTTGCTGAAAACTTGAGATGTTTTTCTTCAATTTGAAGATTTTAAAGATTCGTTAAATTTGAAGATTTTTTGTTCTTTAATTTTGATTGCCTTTGGCCAGTTCAGTTGTTTGAGCTAATTTTTTCAAGTCTGATGAACTGATGCTGTTGCCCCCTGCAGCGCAGCTCCTTGCCAACCGCATATGCAGTGCTGGGAATATTATTTTTAAGCTTTGGGCAAAGTTAGTACAGCTGTTCACCTGCACATTACCCTCCCACTCACTCATTTCATGCCAAAATGTCAAAAATCGTGGGGAACTTTTTAAAAAAACTTAAAAATAATAGACTCGGATTCTTGCTGTGACAAATACACAAAGTTAATTATTAGTTTCCACAAATAATTATGCTGTTAATGAAGCAGAGGAAAAAAAAAAAAAAACCAAACCAACTTATACAACTGGAGCAAATGACCTTAGTTTTAAGAATGTTGATGTTCCTGAAGTACCTCATGCTGTACTGGGTTTTTTGGGGAAAAAAAAATGCACAACACAAAACCCCACCAATTCAAACCACAACACATAACCAAATTCAATTATTTGTGATTAATACTTAGATTTTTAAGGGATTAATTTTCTTTCTCCTGCACATTATCTTTGTTTGCGCTTCATATTTTAAGAGAAGACTGCTTTGGTTTTTATTTCCTATTTTTAATTTCCTTGAGCTACCCGAATGGTACTGCGTTTCCGTTTGCGGTACAGGAAAGGGATCTCGCTTCAGATGATTCTGTGTATCAGGCAAGTCAGTATCTTTTAGAAACCCCAAAGAATTCAAAGAGAGATACTAATAATTCTCTTCATTAAAACAAGTTGTCTTAAAGATAGAGCATTTCTTTCCTTTTCCAATAAAGGTTCTTCTACACAAGTTTTCTGCTTGGATGATTCTGTCTGTCCAATGCCATAATGTAAAAATGTTCGGCTGCTGCTTATGAGCAGCCATAGGAGACAGCTTCCCTTCTCATGATCGCATGGAGAACATCATTCCTGCTTTTTACAACTCTTCTTTTTCTAGCCCGTTAAGTACACTGAAAATTCAGCTGGGGAAAAGTAGAACTGTTTACATCAGGTTGGATGACTCAGTTTTCTGTTAAACAGACAGAATTAGAAATGTCAGGATATGGGTACTTTTGACAAGCTGTTTCATAGAATTCATTCAAAAGTAAAAAGTGTATTTTATTACGAGTTTCTCATTTTGATATAGATTTTATAATATAGCTTAATTCACAAGTGGATGAGTACATAGTACATGATAAACAATCAGGATTGTTCGAAGTAAATATTCTTATGAAAGAGGCATTGCAGTATCTTTGAGACTGTATCTTTGTTATATTTTAATCTATGCAGAAAACCTGGAATTTTAACCTTTGATCAGAAGTCATACTTAAAAGGAATCCTAAGATTCTACGTTTTTCTGTTACTTAAGCGTTTCGTGCACTAGTTATCTATAGTAAAAAACTTTCGTTACTACTATGTGTATGTTCAAAGTGAAGTAGTGTAATTACATATTCAGGACATTGTTCTCTTTCAACACGTTCTCAAATATAGTGAATGTTGTAAGATAGACTGAACCTAAATGTATACCATTTCTTTTTGGTATTCCTAGAAGTTTTCTAAAGATTCACTAATTTGCTATATAGTAATAGTATTCTGTGTCTATGGGAATTTGAGAAGAGGAATTAAAAACAAGGTAAAAATGAAAGGTTTTAATAATGAAAAGGTTTCTGTGCATGCTGCTAGTGGGGGAGGGGGAAGACTAGCAGTTAAAAAAAAATCCAATTATGTGTCGTTTATATTATTGCCAATCTAACCGTTACGAGTAGGATTTGAAGCTGAGCCCATGCAGTATGCTACAGTAAAATATAGCTAATACATTTATGTGAGAAAAGTATTCAGACTGTTTAAACTGTGCTGAGGTTGATAATCATAAAGTTTCTAATAAAAGAGGATTCAGTGTGATAAGATTTCCTGAGCAGGAGCTGGTATAATATTTAGAAGTAGGGATTTGTCTGCTGAGGAGTTCGTGAAGCTTCTTCTACAGTGTAGCTGTACTTCTCAAAACGTGGTAATCCACAAATGCAGAACGATCTAGGATTTTAATAAGAAACATAATACCAGGATTAAATTTTGCTTGACTCTTCAAGCAGTGCCTTTTCAAAAACAAATCAAAGGTAACCACCTGGTGAAAAATACTAGTGAACATAATAGACCATGACTGTGATCTCTAAAACTCAATCTCGGTGTGTTGTTTTCTTTCTTTTTTTTTTCATGGTGATTTAAAGATTATATGAAGATTTTGTGTACCTGATGTTCTCCTTTCCTCATGTAAGGAGGAAGCTGTAATGTATGGGGGCTTATCAGTCCTGTCCCTAGAAAACTTCCTGCCCCAAACCTGGAGAGAGATCTTCTCTCTCTATCAAGTGCTGTAAATGCTTTCACTTCCCTTGGGATACAAAGCTTTACAAAATCAAAATGTCTTATACTAAGTGCAAAAGCTACCATAAGATTAATGCAGTTTTAGGGTTGAGAAATTAAGCAGGTCAGTGTTGGGAGAATTCTAAACTAGTAATCTCTTCAGCGGTTAACAGAGGCACCACATGCATCGCTATATCCTGTGTACCTACACTCTGTGTTTCTCGAGTGGCAACATTTGAGATATGTGAAATATTTATGTTGCTTCCTTCTTAATGTTACAGTAAGTACGAAAATTTTGCAGTGTTTGTCTTAACTGCGGAGTCTGGTCAAAGAAGGCATGAGTAAGATAAGTAATTTGATTTCCGTGGTTTTTTTTTTATTTGGGACTGTATATTATTTAGACCGAGGATTATGCACAATTTTCAGGGAAATATACCGAGGCAGTCCCCTTAAATCAGTTTAAGGAATGGTACCAGTTTCATGTATGTACCCTTTCTGTCAGTCATCATAATTGGGGACTGGAGAAGTCTAGGCAAGGAAAAACTATAAATTTTGCAGGTTTTTTTTTTTTTCCCCCTCAAATTCTGTTTGTTCACTTTTTCCTCCTAAATAAAGTCAAGAATCCCACTGAGAAATCCGAACTGCAGAATGCTTGAGCTCAGGCAGCTCTTTAGGTAGGAGGCACTGGGCTGCGTGCATTGACATGCTTCCTCGCTGTATGTAGACAGTGTTCCATAAACCACATTGACAATACGCTTCGCAGGCCTCACAACTTCTGCTCAAACTGTCCATGATCTGTGAAAATTAAAACCATTTTCTCTTTAGATTTGGTTAGGATTTTCTCCTTTGTTGAAAAGATCCAGGAAAAGGTTGCCCCAAAAAAAAGGCTGGGAAATCTCTATCCCTGCAGGTTCCTAAGAAGCAACTGGAGGAAGCCCTGGGCAGCGTGGTCTCCACTCGGTGCTGAACATGATCTGAGCAGCAGCTCGGAGTGGAGAGTCCTTTCTCACCTGAGCGGTTCCGCAGTTCTCTTATCTCAGTTTTGTCAACGGGAAGGCAAGAAAAAGGAGGATTAAATAATCAACAATAAAATAAATCAGAACCCAGATCAACTGGAAACATTTCAGTTCTTTTACATGACCATTACAATGTGTTAACTGGCGTGGACCTAGTGAGATCTGCCCTATTCTATCAGTTTTAGTTTGAAGTCATTACTTTTCTAGGTGCTTCTCCATCATGTTGACAAACACAACTTTTTATCTGAAATTGATGACCTCTGCATTTCTAGCAACCTTTTTATGGGTGCTAGGTCTGTATTTCGTTAGTTTGTGTTTTTGTTGTGCTTGCAGATGCCTTCCTTGGTTTGTACTTTTTTTGTCTTTTTTCCTATACCGTAAGGCTTTTTGTAGCATGAATACTATTGCTTTGCAACTCCTAGTTATGTGTCTTAATTTTACCTTTTGAAGGCCTCTTCCATCATATAAAAATAATGNNNACATGACCATTACAATGTGTTAACTGGTGTGGACCTAGTGAGATCCGCCCTATTCTATCAGTTTTAGTTTGAAGTCATTACTTTTCTAGGTGCTTCTCCATCATGTTGACAAACACAACTTTTTATCTGAAATTGATGACCTCTGCATTTCTAGCAACCTTTTTATGGGTGCTAGGTCTGTATTTCGTTAGTTTGTGTTTTTGTTGTGCTTGCAGATGCCTTCCTTGGTTTGTACTTTTTTTGTCTTTTTTCCTATACCGTAAGGCTTTTTGTAGCATGAATACTATTGCTTTGCAACTCCTAGTTATGTGTCTTAATTTTACCTTTTGAAGGCCTCTTCCATCATATAAAAATAATGATGCTGGGCATTCCTGTCAGCTGTAAAGACTGAGCTGGAGAATCATATCCCCAGAGATCCTGAAGTGTCTTCTGTTTCTTTAAACTCTACAAGCTTTTAGAGGCAAAGAAAACAGATTTGCACGTGTCATGGTTTAACCCCAGCCGGTAACTAAGCCCCACACAGCCGCTCACTCGCTCCCCCCTGGTGGGATGGGGGAGAGATTCGGAAGGGTAAAAGTGAGAAAACTCGTGGGCCGAGATAAAGACGGTTTAACGGGTAAAGCAAAAGCCGCACGCACAAGCAAAACAAAACAAGGCGTTCATTCACCACTTCCCAGCGGCAGGCAGGTGCGCAGCCATCTCCGGGAAAGCCAGGCTCCATCACGCGTGATGGCTACTTGGGAAGACAAACGCCATCACTCTGAACACCTCCTCTTCTGCCTTCTTCCCCCAGCTGTGTGTGCTGAGCATGATGTGCTACGGTATGGGACATCCCTGGGGTCAGCTGGGGTCAGCTGTCCCGGCGGTGTCCCCTCCCAGCTCCTTGTGCCCCGCCAGCCTCCTCGCTGGTGGGGTGGGCTGAGGAGCAGAAAAGGCCTGGGCTCTGTGCGAGCCCTGCTCAGCAATAACAAAAACATCTCTGCATTACCAACACTGTTCCCAGCACAAATCCAAAACATCGCCCGTACTTGCTACTGTGAAGAAAATTAATTATGCCAGCCAAAACCCACATGGCATGAGACTTAGCCCTGTACACTCTCTTCCCAGTCTGAGAGACAACTTAATTTCCTTTACCAAGAGAAATCAAAGAAACAAATTTCAAACCGAAGTGGAGCAAGATCTTATTTTACCAGCAGCTGGTTATTTCTTTCATGGTTTTTTTTTCAGTTGTGAGTACACTGAGTATATTACAGCTGCTGCAACCATCCCACAAGCTTTCGCAGTCCCTTTGGCCTGTCCAAGACCATGCTTGGGTTTTTGCCACTCTGGGCCATTACGGAAGCTGATCAGTGTGGGCTGTCGGTGAGCGGCGCTGGGAGAGCTCAGTCAGTTTTCCTGGCTCTCTTACCTGCATTTTGTACAGTTATTGTTCCCATTTAATCACAAACTGTGGTAGTGACTTTGCATGCTGGGTGGTGTTACTTACCACGTCTTGGTGTGAAATGAATCCATTACAAATCACTTAAGTGTATAGACCATAGAATTTGTTTTCTATTCTTGTTCAGGGAAAAAGGACTCGGGCAAAAACGTCACAGACATTGCACCATGGTTAATGACATTGCTGTCTGGTTGTGGGAAGTGTGGAACCTGGAAAACACTGATGTTGGTGAATTTACTTTAATCTCTCGTGCCCAAGGTCTGAAACGATGTGTGTGTGACAGGTGTGTGTTAGAAATGGAGCATCAGCTACGGAGTACTGATTTCTAGTGTTTGTTTGTAACAGTTACCCTTTTCTTACGTCTTGTAACACGCTCGCCTATCTAAGAAGTAAAGCTAAAATACGGACAAGCAGGAGAGGTAATGGGAGTAAAGTGAAAGTGAAGAACATGAGTTGAGAAAGGCAAAGGATTTAGAAGACTGGCAGAGAAAATAGCGGTCTGAATCGGCGCAGAACCGAGCTGGGCGATCAGGCAGAAAAGGAATGTGGTTACGAGGCTGTTCAAGGGAGGATTTATCTCACCAAAAGCAATGCTGTTTGTCAGTCTCTGTATTTGTTAAAGCTCATTCAGTATTCATGATGATACATGGAAACAGTAGTAGCGGCAAGAGGAACACTTAGAGCGTGATACTTTTCCTTTCAGCTGTTTTTATTTAAATGAATGGGAAACCCTGCCATGTGGTAGACTTCTCCGATGAGCTTCTCACGAATTACGTAGTACTCCATAACTTGGTACTGATGAAGTAATACTTTCTTTAAAAACAATTAATTTTATATGTGAGAGCGTCAGCAGCTTGTGATGTACTATAGGTGAAATTAGTGTACTGCTCACAGAAGTTAGCATACCAAATTAGCTAGACGGAGCGGTGAGTGAGGTGGTGTGACCTATTTCTGCATTTTTTGTGGGAATTAAAGTGGAGAAATAGTCATAAGAAAATCTTTGACCCCAACATTGCTTTCATAATCAGCTCCCAAGCAGTGGGATACATAAAATACCAGCTCACAGGGAAAGAGAACAATAAGCAAGATTTGTGCGTGTCACTTGTAACCATAGCTGTCAGGCATATTTTTTCTGATTTCATTTCTGCTTCTCATTCTCAGGACATTAAGTCGTTGTTAATGTGTTGACATCTACTGCTTTATTTATTTTACTCCAGTACTT
>VZSC01006103.1:0-17618 GCA_013398225.1 Steatornis caripensis | reverse complement strand
TTCTCAAGGAAGATAACAATAAAGAAAGAGTATTTTCTAGCATGATAGTAAAACTGTTTATTTCTTAAGAAAAATAAGTTATAAAAATAAGTTTGACCTTTCCAAATTTCAGGTTTTAGGAAAAAAGAAATATTGCCTTTTAAAATTATATGTTTGCACACTGAATTGCTCCATATTTCTGAGCCTCAAGTTCTCTTTCCTTTTCACTTCCCTACAGGGATATTTAGACTAATACTGTAGTCCTCAATGCTTCACTTTACTGTTAAAGGGGGAAAAAATAAAAGACTTCCTACGGCAGCACTTTCTAAACACTTCTGTGGCTTCTGTGAAACTCACTTCAAGAAAATAAGCTACACAGATCCTTTTTCTATAACCTTAATTTAGAACTATTCACAGAAATGACTGGCAGCTAATAGCTTTAATGTTTCCGTAATTTTCTGGTACAGTAAATGTCAATGTAATTCAACCAATCACAGAAACTTTTTACTAACTTTAGCCCTTTCTCTGACATTTCCTCACCTCAAACACACGTACACACACACACACACACAAGCACACACACAAACACCAAGCTGAGACATTAATAGGCAAACTGTTAGGTTGGCTGTAGGATCTGATTGTAACTTTTCAATTAATTGACTTACATTATTTTCCATCCCAACTTTTTAATTCATTTCCTACAGTTAAAATTCTAATTCACTAATTTTAAATCTTTGCATCAAAATACATCCTGAGATTTTCATTTAGGAAATTTAAGTTATAGTGTGCAAGTTAACCAATTACAAGGGACTCAAATCATAAATTTTGTGCAACTACAGAATATATTCACTTTCAGTAGGTTCCACTAAGTAGCAATTTAAAAGAGAAACTTTCATAACCAGCAATCATATGAAAACATGACTTAGGTACCCTGCAGCTGGAAATTATGCAAAATTGATTTATTATTAATTGATTATTTAGTTTTAACTAATGTTTTCCTTTCACATTGTATTTTAGGATTGCTACAGTATATTAATTACCAGATTACTGAAGAATATTTTCATTAACACTATCTATTTTTCATTAGTTTACTTAATTCCAACGCATGTCAAACCCTGTTTTTAATACTTCACTTTCTTTACACAGACAAATATTCTCTTTTCATTACAATTAAGTCTGATTATCTGTTGGGTGCTATGGGTGAATGTAAAATGCCTTCTAACATGCATTTAAATTTAGATTAAGACTGATTTCCAGGATCTGTTATCAACTTTTTCAGTTGATATATACCATCTAGATACCTTCTTCAGGTATATTGCTTAGAATTGGAAAGTCACATGTTTCCAATAACTAGAAAAGTATTATCATCATTACTTTCTGAGAGGCTGCTGTACTGTCATAGATCATGCTTAGTAAAATATCAGATAAATATATGGTCAAGATTACTTCTAAGACTTACAGTAAAAAAAAAGCCTTTCAGGGTAGTGTACTTCAAAAATTATATTATCACAGTTTGATTTTTTTATGTTGGTAGCAACAAGAAAAGCTTTTCCTCTTCTGTTTCTTGAATCCTGCTTTGCAGTGTCAGCAAAAAGAAAGAAACAGTGTACCATTGGGATTTATCTTCAAGTCAACACAGGAAAAGATGAGAGTGTAGGCAAAGAGAATCATAGGGAATAAAAGGCAAACATGAATGTTCATGTTTATGGAATACTGTGATAGGTGCCTTAAAAATACATAAAATTTGTAGAAAGGTGTCTTAGATTATTTATTTCTGAAAGGAAAACACTTCTTATATCCTATTTATAGGAAAAGGCTTCTGTTTTTTCCTTTAAGTTTATGTTCACAAAACTTGTTTCCTCTGTGATTCTGTAGTAAATGCTAAATTTCCTTGCTACAGCAGGTACTCTGACTGTTCTTGTTGTATACAGTTAAGTTGCCTTATCTACTTAACTAATTTTATAGTAGTTAACAGTGCTAGAGAAGAGAAATTAATGTCTTTTACATTACTGATTTTCTTAGTTTTATAACTTTTTTTTTGCTGAAATTAAGTTGTCCGTTAGCAGAAGCTGAATTCCTCTTTGCTTTGTCAACAGAACTCTGTCCATAAAGCAAAGTTCAGAGTTAGTAACTCTTTTACATGTTTTTTTATATATAAAACTGACTCACATTCAAATCTCAGCTGAAGTAACACATTTCCCAGCAGTTGAGTTTTAAGCTGATTAATGACTTCCAAGAATTCTAGCTAGAAAGGTCTCCTGTTCCCTAAGAATTGTTCCCTGACAATAAGGATGATATCAAGCAGGCTCAAGAACTCTTCGCTGTGCACTCCTCCAACACTGAAGAAACATATTCATGCTAAACTATAAACAGCAGAGATAATACCACACTCCACCCTACATTAGAAGAGCCTACCAACTGATTTAAATTAGTTACACAAGAGTAATAGTACAGCTTCATCTACTTTTTTTCCTCTTGGCTAGCTGCAAAATTATAGTTGTTAGCTTAGTATGTTTCTACATAGGTTGGGTCTAGGTTGTGTCCACACATGTTTTCTAACTAACTGAGATACTTAGTGGGTTTGTTAAAATATATTTTTTGGACTGTGCAGTTAAACTCATTTGAGGAAGAAAAACTATTGTCTTCACCAGTAAAGACAGAGCACTATGACTTTTCACAAAAACAAGTTGCCTTGTTCTGCTTTAGGTTTTTGTGGGTTTTTTTTCAATTTTTTGGAGCTAACAAGATTGAAGCTTGAGAAAATGTTTTGCTTCGTTTTGTTCTTTTTAAAGATGACCTCGATAAAAATGTGGGTTTGATCATATAATTTGGTCTAAATTCACAGAATATTGCTGGTTAGGGAGAAAAAATAAAGGGCTATATTTTCACAGAAGTACTTATGGGGACACACATCCTTTTTATCTAATTTCTCATTGCTTAAAGTGACAAACAAAGGGTTACTTTACTTTTTAATATATATATACAAAAGAACAATTATCCTTTCTTCAGATTTGCCTTCCAATTTGCAAAATAATCTATACACATAATTCTAGCTGAGGCACTTTTGAGAGGCTCACTATGAAATAGCTGGTGTATATTACATTCTAAAAAGTAATAAATTAAGAAGCCTAAAGAAGCATAGGCACAGTTACCTCTTTGCGTACTCATACATATGCAAACATGTCACACACAGAATATAGTGGCTAGAAAAAGAGAAATTACTCTGAAATTCTGATGTTACTCAGTGTAGTTAACATCCTAAGGTTCCTGCATTCTTACTGTACAAGTACTAGTCTGGAAAAACATGTATTTCTCTCTCAGGTATACTTACAGCTCAATGAAGGAATAGGCCAGAAATACCACACTCAAACCATGTCAAAGGCTATAACAATTTTTGCATACCCTTGTTTGACTTTTAGTCCAATCACATGCCTTTATTGTCCATCAAGATTATGTTTTCCCATTACTTATATTTCCTGCTTCTTTCATTTTAGCTGATATACCCACTTGATCGTTCACCAATATTGTGAAAATTACTGCAATGTTTTACAATAATTCTAGATTCTGATGGATACAGTGTGTTGGAATAATTTAAAAATGGTTGCCAGTCTTGCTTGTAAAAGCCTTTTTTCTACTATCTTCCTCAAATGTGCTTTTGTTTCTTTTACTTGAAGTGAAAGAAATAGATGTAAGAAAAAACTATGTATGTTAGAAATGACAGATTCCATCACACCATACAGAAGTTTTTTCATGTTTAATGTGGTATTTAAAAAGAAGAAAAAGTCTTAAAATTAAAGAATTATTTTTTTTTTATAATCTGTACTTTTTACAATTACATCAGTAATACAGATACTTCAAAAGATTGTATTAAATGCTTTGGTACTGTTAAACTGTGATGATGTTATGTCAGCTATATTAGAAATCTTGAACCCCAGAATCATGTGAAAATAAAGGGTCATTTACTCCAGCTTTTCTCACACTACACCAAGTTATGTAATCTACTATCTCAAGTTTCCCTTGAGGAAGAAAAACTATAGGATTCCAATGGTAACATTTTTTTTTCTGTCCTGAAAATCCTTTTTACTTTGAGAACCTAGAATAAGTCTTGTCCTCAAAGGAGCAATACAAAATAAATCCAAGTGTGTGTTCACTCAGAATACAGAGTAGAGAATCTGTGTAGATTTCAAAACAATTGTTGTATTCTTCGAGGATAACTTGTTTATATCTCCTTTTTTCTATAGAATAATTTCATAGGTCTTCCTGACTATGATAATGAGGCATTAAATACATGCAAAACTCTCTGTACATCTGATGTTATTTTGATTTATTTTATGTGTGCAAATATATGTACACTCACATATATATGTAATTGAGGTAATTATTTTATTATTTCAACTTATGCATTTTCAACATATCACATGTATACTACTTAAAGAAGAGATATGAAAGTTCAGAGAGGTCTCACATTAATCTGTTAATGTTTTATGCTGTTTACAGTGAACATAGAAACCATAATATAATATTAATTCTATGAGAAAAATATTTCCTAAGGATAAAAAAATATACTATTGTGGTAAACGGTTACCTGTTTAGGTAACAGGAAACAATCTGTAGCCTGTAGGCATCCCAAGCCATGGGACATGTCTGCTACCAAAGAAGACCATGACTCTGTGGGCAGCCCGTGCTGGATCGTGTGTTCCTGAGAGGCTGCACCACGTGGGAAGGACTCGGGTCAAAAGGCTTCATGACTGACTGTCTGCCATGGGAGGGACCCCGCGCTGGAGCAGGGGAAGTGTGTGAGGACCCCTCCCTGCCTGAGGAGGAAGGAGTGGCAGAGACAATCTCTGGTGAACTGACTGCACCCCCATTCCGCATTCCCCTGTGCCACTGAGAGGGGAGGAGGTAGAGACATCAGGAGTTCTCTTGCACTTGGCCTTGTAGAACTTCATGTTGTTGGCACAGGCCCACCTCTCAAGCCCTTCAAGGTCTCTCTGTTTTCCTTTCCCTTCAATGTGTCAACCACACCACACAGATCGGTATTGTGGGCAAACTTGCTGACGGCACACTCAATGCCTCTGTCCATGTTGCTGACAAAGATGTTAAACAGTGCCAGTTCCAATATCGACCCCTGAGGAACATCACTCGTCCCTGGTCTCCACTTGGACCCCAAGCTGTTGACTGCCATTCTTTGAGTGCGCCCACCCAGCCAATTCCTTATCCAGCATGTTGTTCACCCGTCAAATCCATGTCTTTCCAACTTGGAGACAAGGATGTTGTGTAGGACAGATAGATGACGTCAGTTGCTCTTCCCTTGTCCATCAACACTGCAACCTTCTCTTAGAAGGCCACCAAATTTATTAGGCATGATTTGCCCTTAGTGAAGTCATCAATAACCTCCTTATTTTCCACATGCTTTAGCATATTTGCACACATAACACAACAACTGAATGATAGTGAGAAGTCAAGCTAATATTTGACTGATCACTTAGCCTTAGTCATCAAATGAGGAGAAAAGAGAATTCAGTCAAACTGAAGGGGAAAAATGGTGAAAAACAGAAGGTAAAGTAAATTTTAAAACTTGTCACCAAGATACCACCCAAACTAATTTTGACAAGCAATGTCAAGACATCTACTTTTTTTTTGCCCATGTAGGTTGTGGAGCCTCTCTCTTTGGAGATTTTCAAAACCCATTTAGACATGTTGCTGGGCAACTAGTTCTGTGTGGCCCTGCTTGAGTAAGACAAGATGATTTCCAGAGGTCCCTTCCTACCTCCAACATTCTGTAATTCTGTGATACCTCCAAATAGCATGAAGAAGAAGTGGGCAAATGTTGATGCAAAGCTGAGAATAAATTTCACAGAGAATGCTTTGTAAAAATTATTCTCCAGTAAGAAATAATACAGTCTTATGGTTTTTGCTGTCACATGGATCAACAATGGCAAGAAAATAGTAAAATACAGACATGCATTTCTCCCCTTTGCATTCCATCAAGATTATATGTAGTATTTTTATTATTTCTAAATATGACCTAGAAGATTATTTCTGGGCTCTAATAGTCTTTGTTAGAGTCTTTGGAGTTTGGTAATGGGAGCTTGTAAATACATAGAAGCACACCAATACACATGCAGACATTGACACTGTCTGCAGAATGAATTATATTTCAGCAATTGCCTTCAAATGTGGAGGTAAATAATATGTCAGATCCAAACTTCTCTATATTCTTGACCATTGGGTTCTACAAAGCAAAAACCATGTTTGATTCTTCTTCCCTCTGCTATCGCAGGGAAAGAGAGTTTTCAATAACATATATCATAAGAGTAAATCTGATAAAAATAATATATTATGTATTTATATAAAATATTTGATTACTATTTCTGAGAAGAATGCATAAAATATAGACAAGCTTGTATAATGAAGCTGAAATTTTGACAAGGAGACAATTTGTCTCCTGTGTTTTCCTCTGGAATTACAATAATATAATCAACAAAACAGTATTGAATTTCAAAATGCATTTTATAATCCATCATACTATTCGTAGTAAAAGATTGTGTTTCAGACAAAAAGTGGTTTAAGAAAACTCATCCGTTTCATTACATTTCATCCACAGAAAGTGGACTTTCCCTTTAATACATATTTCAATCTGAAGAGCGACATACTGGCAAAATGAAAACAAATGACAGTGCTATCTCCAAAGAGACAACGTATTATTTCAAAATGTATGAAAAGGCCCTTGCTCTGCCCTTATGACAGCTAAGTGTTCAATGTGAGACAGGCAAAAAATGTTAACTCATTCAAGGAGACATGAGAATTGATTCTCCTTTTTTACTTCAGTGTGGAGAGAGAGAGAGAGGATGCTGTGGAGTGAGCAAATAAGTTTGTGTGCGTTTTATTGAAATGAAACCAGCAGGTATGAATCAGAAAAGACAGTTTTGATCTACATCATGTCCAAATGCCAATTAAAAGAAAAAAAGATTGACTTTTAACACCACTCACCTCATAAATTGATGCAAATATACCTAAACTTAAAGTAAAAGATACAATAGTCAGATTAGATGATGGTCACAGCAATGATAAAGTCAGTGAATAGATGCCTTGTTGTCCAACATGGTTTCTTATTTCAGGATTGAAATCTTATTTGCGGGTAAACATTTGCACTAGAACTAACTAGAAACTTTGTTTCATTTTCAGTTTGGGATCATGTAATCTCTGTTGTTCATTTTTTCGATATTTAAATCTCTCACTTTTGAATTGTTCTGAATAATCATGCATTAACATTTGAATATGTTTTGAGATTTTTGATTGGAAAATGCTATGAAAACACCAAGACACACTCCCCTACAAAATGTGTATTGGGTTTGTGTAGTGAGACTTTGGTAGTGGGGGAAGGGCTATAGGGGTGGCTCCTGTGAGAAGCTGCTAGAAGCTTCCTCAGCTCCAAGTCAGACCCACCTCTGGCCAAGGCCGAGCCAATCAATGATGGTGGTAGTGCTTCTGTTTTAACATATTTATGAAGGGAAAAAAAAAATCTGCTGCGGGACCTGTGGCAGAAAGAGGAGTGGGATGTGAGAGAAACAACTATGCAGACACAAAGGTCATTGAAGAAGGAAGAGGAAGAGTTGCGCTGGTGCAGAGATTCCCCTTCAGCTCATAGTGAGATGGCAGGCTAGTCCACAGTAGCTTGTGGAGGATTATAGTGAAGCATATATGGACATGCAGCTTGTGGAGGACCCCATGTCAGAGCGGGTGGCTGTGCCTGAAGAAGGCTGTGACCCCATGGGAAGTCCATGCTGGGGCAGTCTGTTTCTGAAGCACTGCATCTTGGGGACTGTCGTGGTTTAAACCCAGCTGGCAACAAAGGACCACTCAGCTGCTTGCTCATTGCACCCCCCACCTCCCACTGGGATGGGGAGGAGAATCAGACGAGAAGGGGCAGCTCTCATGGGTTGAGATAAGAACTGTTTAATGAAACAACATAGAGAGAGAGAAAGAAGAGAACGATAACAATAACAACTATAATACTAACAAGAGAGAATACAAACAAGTGATGCACAGTACAATTGCTCACCACCTGGAATGGGAAACGGAGCTGCCCTGCGCTTCCGGTGTCTTGCCCGGCCACAGCCCTGCAGTTTATATACTGGGCATGACGTCAATGGTATTGAATAACTGTTTGGCTAGTTTGGGTTGGCGATCCCCTTCCCAGCTTTCTGGTGAAAAATAACTATCCAACCAAACCCAGGACAGAGACCCACACCGGAGCAGTTTGTGAAGAACTGCAGCCCATGGGAAGGACTCACATCATTGGAGAAGTTCATGGAGGACTGTCTCCTGTGGGAGGGACCCTGTACTGGAGCAGGGGAAGAATGTAAGGAGTCCTCCCTCTGAGGAAGAAGGAATGGCAGAGGCAGTGTGTGATGAACTGACCACAACTCCCATCCCTCTGTGCTGCTCGCCATGAGGATACAGAGAAATCTGGAGTGAAATCCAGCCCAGGAAGAAGGGAGGGGCGGGGCGGAGGTGTTTTTTAATATTTGGTTTTATTTGTCATCATCTTACTGTTATTTGATTGGTAACAAATTAAATTGAGTTTTTTTCCCCAAGTCAAGTCTATTTTGCCCGTGACTATAATTGGTCTCCATGTTCTTGTTTTGATTAATGAGCTTTTCATTATGTTTTCTCCTCCCCATCCCACCAGCTGGAAGGAGTGAGCGAGTGGCTGCATGGTGTTTAGTCGCTGACTGGGCCTAAACCACAATGATGGGAAAAGTAGAATTGATTTAATAGCTTGAATACAAGATGCAGCTTGTCCTGCTTCTGACAGTGATCTGATATCAGATGTTTCAGGGGAAATAAAAGTCTCACAGAATACAGTTGTGTTTTAGAATCATAGAATCACAGAATCATAGAATCTTTTAGGTTAGAGAAGATATTTAAGGTCATTGAGTCCAGCTGTAAACCTAATACTACCAAGTCCACCACTAAACCATGTCCCTAAATGCCACGCCTATATGTCTTTGAAATATCTCTAGGGATCGATCGTGACTCCACCACTTCGATGACACCACCACTTCCCCGGGTAGCCTGTTCCAATGCTTAATAACCCTTTCAGTGAAGAAACTTTTCCTAATATTCAAGACAAATCTTCCCTGGCACAACTTGAAGCTGTTTCCTCTTGTCTTATCACTTGTTACTTGGGAAAAGACACTGACAGCCACAACGCTACAACCTCCCTTCAAGTAGTTGTAGAGTGTGATAAGGTCACCCCTCAGCCTCCTTTTCTCCAGAATCAACAACTCCAATTCCCTCAGCCGCTCCTCGTAAGAACTGTTCTCTAGGTTCTTCACCATCTTTGTTGCTCTTCTTTGGACGTGCTCCAGCACCTGAATGTCTTTCTTGTAGTGAGGGTCTAAAACTGAACATGGTATTTGAGGTGTGGCCTCACCAGTGCCAAGTACAGGGGGATGACCACTTCTGCAGTCCTGCTGGCCACACTATTTCTGCTACAAGCCAGGATGCTATTTGGTTCCATTCAGAGTCAAAAAAGTACAAGAATACCTTAACAACAGAAGCATAAACCCCATTACAGAAGTTTTGTCTAATTGCATCACAAGAAGTCATTCCTGTTAATTATTTGAACATTCATACTAGTTAATGTTAGCATTTACAATAGCTCCTCTAGTTCCACTTCTTCAGAACTAAATGGCAAACTTTTTTCTTGATTTTATTAGTAGAAATAGTATATTCAAGCATTTCCTTTCCTACAAATACAAATATGTCATTCAGTGAAGCTATTTTTTTAATAAAGTATTATATAGGTTACCTTAGGTCCTAGAGGTGTGTTATGTATCTATGGAATAAATCCCTTGTTTCAATGTTATAGAATGCCAATGTCATTGTCTTTGGATATGTTTGCTAGAGGTCTAAGATGAAGTAAGTCATTCCCTATTCATATTCATCTTAAAATAGTAGTTCCGTGATTTTTCTTATATACATCATTCTGGAATTACACCATAGTCTGCAGAGAGGATCATGTCTACTTCATGCACTGAATGTCCAACATCCTAAATAGTCTATTGATCTGTTAAAGTAAATCCCCATAGTGTTACAGATGAAATGTACTGATAATTGCTGGACAAAAGATGAAAACACAAGTCTTAATACCACAATCACTATAAATTATATCAAGTTTAATGATGAGTATAGTGAAGAGGAAAATAAGTATCCAAGGATGGGAAAAAATGTTGAAAGCTAAGAAATTATGAAACTCTACTCTCCATCTGTTAATTCAATAACATGTATTAGGATAACAATATTTACTCCAAATCGGTAGCAGAATATTTTAACCATCTCCTGCCACTTTGTAGTCCTAACTGGCCTAGAGTTTTTCACAGTTTCTGAAGAGTTTAGTTTAAGTTGAATGAAAGGTTTTGGAAGGTTCATGAAATGCAACTTTGCATCTGCTGGGGTTGGACTAAACCACAGAACAAGTGATGGTATGTAAAAATGAAAAGTGGAAGCTAAGGCATGGAGAAGGCTATCTGTTCACTTGTGTAGCTCAAAAAGAATGAAAATAATGGGAAGGGAGAGAGACATGAGGAGAAAATAGAAATGAGGAAGAGTACTATTGTAAACTTTCATGTTCAGTTTTAAAACGAATGCCTTATAACAAATATTCTAGCTTAACCCCAGCTCCATATTACAGCAAGTTCTATAAATACACCATACTGCTCAGCGCCTTGATTTCTAGGAAAAAAAGAAGGAAAGACGGAAATCTACTTTCATAAACAAACTAAAGTCATGAGGTGCAACCAACCCAGCCTAGGTGATGAGGATATTGTATGTACAAGTATGTAAACATAGAAGAAATTGTAACGTATCTCTTCTGGATAGATGGAAAAATTTGTAGGCAGATAAATTACTCTCTAGGAAGAGACACTGCTACAGAATTAGTCTGCATTCTTTGAATGATTGTAATAAAATCTTCATATTTTCACACAGTTTGATTAGAGTATTAGAAACACTATGTTTGAATCAGATTAACATTTGATGTCCATTTTCCATAAAGACCTGTGGTGGTTTTCTTTTGTTTTTAGAAACTATTCTCCTGAGACACCTATATGTTGCAGCTGTACAAGTCTGCAGTTAAATAGTTGCTTTGTCAAATAAAACATCAGTAAGCCAATTCCTTTAACATATGAATACAATTAATTGATTAGACAAATTACACAGGGCCTCTGTATGCAGCAAAAAATATGGAATTCCATTGACAGTGGTACTGTATTTTTAAAACTGTTTTCAATAATACTGTGTGCATATAGCCTCAATAAAATAAAGGTACAACATTAGAAAACTTTCTTAGTTTATGATATTTTGCAATAAATAGATTATAAAAATTAATTTCAGTGTTACATAGAATGTGTTTAAACTAGTTTCAAGAGCTAAGCACTTCATAGGTTGTTTGGGCATTATTTTAATTTAAATTACAACACAGAGCACTGCAAATAGCCATCTTTTTCTGTGCAAACTGAAAGTGTAAGGTGATTGTTTACAGTGTGTGGAATGTATGTGACACATAATATGTGGATGTGTATCTTTTCAAAAGCTGAGTGACAAGTATGAGAAATGATTTTCAGAAGTGAGACTGCACTCCTAGCCCAGATGACAAGTCCGTGGGTATTTCCCTGGAGGGCAGTTCGAAATTTAGAATCACAGCAGTGACTAGAGCTAAGCTAAAGAAGAGCACTGCTATTACCTATTTTATGAAAAACATGTTTTCTGTGTAATCTGGAAATAGATACTTAAACTATAAATTTATTGCATTTATTTTTTACAAAGAGCAAGAGACAGTACTGGCATTTCAAAAAATAAGTTATTATGCAACAACAGTTATGTCTTTTTTTTTAAAGTATACTTTTCTTTATTGGAAGATTTACATTGTGCTGTTACAGTCTCCTGTGGCATAAATGCACTAAAACTGTGATAATTCATGAAATATCACTGATTGTTTTAAGGATAATGTCTTTACATCTATACACATATACTTTTTCCACACCAAATTCTCATGGTATCACGAAACAGAGCCCTATATTTACTTATTCAATGCATTAATCAGTCTTGCAAACCATCCTTTCAAGTTAGTGAAGGCTTCTTTAGAAGCTATCAACATTGCCGTGTAAAAACACTCAAATATCACAATTCCAAATATTCTAAAGTATCTGTTTTGTTCTTAAAACCATATTATTTCCATGTACCATGTGCAAACATAGATTTACAAAGGAACTCTCATAGTTTCTCCATGATAACAATTGCTGTGGAATTCCTGTATAGACTGACAACAGTTTGACGAGCAGCTGTTCCTTTTTTCTTTCCATCCTCCTTGTCTGTGTTCCCCTACATCCACCTGTATCATAAAGACGTTCTTGCTGTATATGTATTTCTTATTCTTTTGTCTTTCCATTTGCCTATGATTAACATAGGATCACAAAATCATACAGTATCTTAAGTTGGAAGGGACCAGTTCCAAAATGGACCCACTGCAGGACACAAGAAGAGTGGAAGGAGTGAAAATGAGACTTTGGAACCAAGGGTGAAGGTGCAGGGGAAGTTGTTTTAATTTTTTATCTTTTTTTCTCACTACCCAAATCTATCTTAACTAGCAATAGATTATTTTTTCTGAATTTGTTTTCCCATGATGGCAATTGGTAAGTGATCTCCTCTTTATCTGGACCCATAAGTGGTTTTTTCATACTTTCTCCCCCTGTCCTGTTGAGGAAGGAGAGTGGGTGAGATGTTGGGTGGGCATCTCGCTGCTGGCCAAGGTTAACCCACCACAGATCCGCTGATCCCCAGATCCACTGCTCCCACTGCTGGGCCAGTTCTATGAAGTTGTCAAGGGCCTTGCCTAGCCAAGGTTTACACATCACCAGGGATGGAAACCTCTCTCAGAAACTTGATATTCGATCACCCTTGTCGAATTTTTTCCTCCATCAAGTGAGAATATCCTGTGTGGTAACTACTGTCTATTGCTTTTTACCCTGTTGCTGTTCACCTCTAAGAAGATTCTGGGTCTACCTCTCTAAGCTCTGCTGTTAGTTATTAACATTAATATCTCCCTTTTCTCTTCTTTTTTTAAGTTTGAACAAAACCAAATCCACTTAACGTTTCCTTGTACTTTATATTTTCCAATCTCCTGAACATTTGGTCGTTCTTTGCTGGATGCACTCCAGTATGTCAATGTCTTTTTATCTTGTGCAAGGAAGTTCAAAATTAGATGCGACACTCCAGATGTATCCTCACAAGTGGTAAATAGAGGGAAAAAATAATTTCCATCAACTCACAGGCTGCTGTCTCACTAATGCAGCCCAAGATGTTGGTAACCATCTTTGCTACAAGGATGCATTGCTGACTTATGGTTCAGCTCATCTACCAGGGTCCCAATGTCTCCTTCTGCAAAGCTGCTTTATAGGCAGATTATCCTGAATTCTTTTCTGAAGTGCCCAGCTCTCCTTCTGCAAAGCATAAGTATATTTATTTACAAAACTACCAAGATTATAGGCATTTACAAGACTATTGAGAAACATTAAAAAGCTGTGGGAAAAATTAAAAATTTCTTAGCCAACATACATTAAATTCAGGTGCATAAGATCTCTCTTCCTCTTTGTATACAGTCACAAGACAGTTCATTGTCAGTGTCAGTCTTTTTTTGCCACATAAAACCTCATGAAGCCTAGCTTTGGGCAAGCAGTCTTTTTTTTTTTTTTTTATGACTCAGCTCCACCTTGAGCGTTCATTGGGGCTTAGCAAGCTGTCAACAAGATGTTAACTGACTGTATATTAAAACATTCCTTTCTGCCTCAGTGGGCATTATTCACATTTCACTTTCATCTTTTTCAAACACTGAACTCTGCATTACATTCAAAACATAAAACTTGACATTCATATACATTTATATTAATGAGATTAATACAAGATGTTTGTTACTGGCTTTAATTTCAACCATCACACATGAGCCAACAGACAACATGCTAACCAGTTATTTTGTGATAAACTGAAATCCAACTCTGTCAATGAAAGAATGAGAGAATAGTTTAGGAAAAAAGAACCCCTCATCAGAGAAAGTAAACACTCTTTTTCTTCAGCAAGTTTATCCTAAATTTTAAAACCTTACTTTAAAAAAAAAAAATCTGAAAAAATAGTTAAAGTGTTCAGATATCTCCAAGCTAAGCTGAATTCCCTGAACATTCTCAGTTATACATGGTGTATTTTATAGTTTAACTATGATTTATTTTGGATAAATTAGAATATTCTAAAAACGTCTTCTTGCCCGTTATTTCTACAGAAGTAATTCTCTATGGATTAAGACTTATTTTTACCCTTAAATACATCTTATGCACCCAAAGACTGCTAAAAATTATTTTATTTGCATAATTCTAGACTTGGGAATACAGTTTCTTTAATCACTCTCCAACAGCCTATTCAGCTTTTTCTTTGAACTGAAATTACTCTACAACCTGTTATACTGGCTTTTGTTAAAAAAGTTTAATATAAATAGCACTGCTAAACTAAATTTCCACAATTTTGAAGCATTTTGGCCTGATATTCCTAATTCTGTCCTCATTGACAAGTTGTGAGGGTTTAGAACAGTACTCCAGCAGTGTTCATTATCATCACACTGCAAAGCAGCCAGATGACCTGTCCTTTTTCTTGCCTTCTGTTGCTTGTACTCAACTAAAGCAAGAGAGCTGCTTATCTGGAAGAGAGAGCATACAAGACACTAATAATTGCTTGGACTGACTGCTATTCTTCGTCTGACTGCCATGGAAAACTGAACAACATTTTCACAAAAAAGGTACAGAAGTGGTACAAACTAACCTTTGCCAAAATTAACATTCAGTTCTGTATCAGCAACTTTAGGTGGTTTTGTTCAGTTTTTAATTCATGTATAATTGAGAGATTTATGACTTGTGCTTCAGCCAGTGCTTATAGAAAGGTCACACTGCAAGTACCTTGATGATTTTGAAAATCTTTTTTTTTGTTGATTCTGTGATTGCAGTTCTGATAACAGTTAGAACAATATGAACGACATAGGAAGGGTTTTTTTTAGAGAAGAGCTAAACTAAAACTACATTTTCTTTCAAAACTAGGTATGTAATATAAACTGTTAAGAAATCAAAAAAATTATGAATAAAAGATTTATAGCTGTAGTGAAGAATAACTGACATTAGTTTATATTTCTAATGATTGAACTTAACACACAGCATTGTTCTTCTGAAGGTTCTGCAGCTTCCATATATGTGAAAAACTGGACTGAAAATAGTAGGAATAAATTGTAGTTGAGCTGTGGGTTTGAGCAAGAAGTTAGGTGAGCCTAAATGGCTAAAAGTGAATTATGCTGTTCTGGAGATTAAACTTTCTCAGTGTTTACTTAGATTTCTACAAGTAACACAGACTATATTAGGAAGATGGAATAAGACGTTTGAGATTTATAACACACAACTTATTGTTTGCTGAGATATCTACACTAGTCAAAATGCAACCAAAGAGATAAAAAAGACTTCTATACTTAAAAATCCAAGATCCAGAAAATAATCCATTTCATGTGATTTCTAAACCTACCTACCACTGTAGATGCTACTTTGTTTGGCTTGAGAATGATAGGACTCCTGCAGTTCTTAGAAATGTCTTTTGGTCAAGGTAGGTGTTAGTCTTCCATGTAAAGCTAGGGTGTTAGATGATAAGAGTAATGTCCACCTTTTTAATGACAGCTAGCACTCAGAACTGGATTGCAGTTAGTTTAGAACTTACATATGATTCTGCTGGATCTAGTTCTGACAGCCCAGTGGTTTAGCTTCCAAACAAATTGTGAAGACAAATTTTATGCAGAGAAGTCTAAAGACTTAGAGCATTTTTTGCAAAATCAAAATCATTTTAAGGTGAGAAAGACTTAACCCCTAACTTCCTGAACAAGTCCTTTGATTACTATCTTGTTACTGTCTTACTATCTTGGCCGGTAGCCTGAGTGAGTGAAGTATGTTCCAAGTTTTGCTAAATATTTGGAATTTTCCGGCAAGCTGTGGGAATGGAAGACTTTTATGCCTTTTCATGGGAGGTGGCTGCTGTTCTAATCTGCTCTACAGACAGATAGGTGTGGTGGGCATTTGCTACCATATAATTTATACACCAGAAAAGTTTTGAGACCTGATGCATGATAGGGGTCAGAGTCACCTTAGTAGGCTAGAGAAGACTACTACATGGTGTTACCGAGCTTCCACATCCATGGAGCATTTTAAAACTTTAAGTGCTTTGCTGGATTATGCTCTCATTTTTGAAATGCCTACTAATTTAGCCATGCATTGTACATTGTTTTGCACAGTGTCATAACTGTAATTCTGCTTACATTTCATTTATCTGAGTATTGTATAAAACAAGGAGGAACCAAAAAAAAAAAAAAAGTTGCAGTTTTAAACCTGTTCTCTGTTCAAGGCTGATCTGAAGAAGAGGTTCCCCAGGGTGGCTTAGATAAGCTAGTTCAGCACTGACATATTTAACTTCCTTTTAAGTAGATACAATCTGGTCTCTGCTTGGTGAAAAAAAAACGAAAAAGGGTGAAAAAAAAACGAAAAAGAGTGAAATCTGCAGTTTCACTGCACTTCTCCCCTATGTACTTACGACTGTCACAGAACCTGCTTATATCGCACACAGTAGTCATAGCAGGAATAAATCCTTTGTTCCCATGTTTGTTGTATAGAGCTAAACAGTAATCAGTTTATGTCCCAAATTGCCTAGAATTCTCCAAATTGTTGAAGATACTCGAGGCATAGAATTTATCCCCTGGTTTGAATTTTCACAGCAGTGAACTCAGAGCAGTTTTTCAACTCAGTGACATGCATTTTTAAAAAGTTCTAAATAAGTAATGTACATTTTAAAAAGCTGGTGTGGGGGAGCCAAAATAAAAAAAGAAAACACACAAGCTGACAACCTCAGGAAATGCAAAGCAAATGACAAAGACCCACATCTGTTTCACACTGAAGTGCAGAACTACTTCAGGGACAGCTCACCAGTCTTCCAGTAAGTAGCATTTGTAAACAAAGCTCAAAGAAAGACTAGAAAACCTCCAAACTTCTGGTTATTTCTTCAGGTGATTTTTAATAATATTTGCATTATTTTGAATCTTTGAATATGTAATGACTATCTTGACTTTTTAGCTATTACATTTGGTTCATGTATGGCTTTCTGAGATATTTTACTTTTTTACTTGACTATATTATACAGTATGTTTTAGGGCAATAGCCTGCATTTAAATTCTTGTTCTCCTGAATATCTAATTTCAAAGTGGAGAAATACCAACAGAGAAAGAATTTGAGTTCTCTTGCCTATAGGATATTCTAAATTTTTGTGCACAACACAAGAACTTGATAACCAGAATGCTCTTTACAGAAGAATTGTGCCCTCAATGTGAACTGTGTTAAGAGTGAGCTGGTTTTGTCTGGGATTGAGTTAAATTTCTTCATAGTAGCTCCTATTGTGCTATGGTTTGGATTTGTGCTGAAAACTGTTGATAATGCAGAGATGTTTTCGTTATTGCTGAGCAGTGCTTCTACAGAACCAAGGCCTTTTCTGCTTCTCACACCACTGCACCA
>VZSC01006102.1:119585-131691 GCA_013398225.1 Steatornis caripensis | reverse complement strand
TATGATTCTATGATTCTATGATTCTATGATCTTAAACGTTTGGAAAAAACAACAGTATTGAATTACTTGCTATTCTCCTCTGAAAGCATTTGTCAGCTGACAGTCCTTGGATCTTTTCCTCCGTTGGTTCTTAGCAGTGGACAATCTTTGAAAACTGTGAAAACTTACTCTTAGAAAACCTGTGCAAAATTCCTTGAAGGTGTTTCTTGTGTCTGCATACGTAGAAACCTTCTAGACAGCACTGCATACAAATCTACAATATTTTAAAAATTATTTTTAGGCTGTGGTTGAACTTAGGAAGAAAAAAAGCATTAAAGATAACAGTATTTTATTGTTGATACATTTTTTATCTAATGAGTTTATGTATTATTTGATTCTTTTTGGAGTATGANAAACCTTCTAGACAGCACTGCATACAAATCTACAATATTTTAAAAATTATTTTTAGGCTGTGGTTGAACTTAGGAAGAAAAAAAGCATTAAAGATAACAGTATTTTATTGTTGATACATTTTTTATCTAATGAGTTTATGTATTATTTGATTCTTTTTGGAGTATGACAACCTATAAACCTTGTTTTGGCTTTTTTTTTTTTGTTTGTATCAGTATTTGGAGTTTATTTGAAGAAAACAATTTGTAAGACTGAAGAAAGAAATTAATGGATTCTTTTTCAGGCCTGATCTAAAACACTGTGGGCTGGGAAATTTCAGAAATAAAGTTTTCTTTTTTTTTTAATTTTGCTGGATGCTTACAAGACTGTTTTATCATATTCCAAGTCTAAAAACCTCTTCAGTTTTCAGTCACTCAGGTTTTGACATCCTATAAGTTGTAATTTAATAGACCCAGTTGTTCTCCAGCCATCCATGAAGATCTTCAGGCAAAAAAAAAAAAAAAAAGAGAAACCAACAATAGTGAAGAAAATAATACTTGATATTTTTTAGAGGAAAAAACCTCCCAAACATCTTAAGATCCCTACCTACATGCCTGTTAAGTTTTTATTAGATAGGCTGCTGAAACAAAAAATAATGTAAATATTTCCCAAATAGCTTGTTTCATACCCTTTCCAATTTTTACCGTCTATTATTCTTAAGTAGTTTGCATGTTAATCCTCAATAGTGTCTTAGTTTCCTATAATATGTTCCTGTACTGTTTATTCAGTGCCTAGCTTGGCCCTAGCACAGAATCACTGAGACAGACTGCCTATTTTCACTAAGGTGGTTTTGTACGTGGGCTGCTCTTGTGTTTCTCAGCCCTACTTGTTTGTCTCTGCATGACACAGCCTCTGGCAGTGAAGCCATGCCCCGCTGGCAAAAAGAGATAATTCGGTGGGCTAGTGAAGAGTTGGAGGAATTACGTCCAGTTTGGTCCCTTAATGATGCTTGGCACATAGCAAGCAGCATCTGTGCTTCGAGTCATTGTAGGATGTTCATATGTAACATTGTAAGACTACTAGACAGTCCACTATTCTGTAATTAGTCCTCCAAAGGCCTGTGAATGTCTCAATGCACAGTGACCTTCTAGGTGTCCCAAAAACTCATTCAGCCACTCTGCCTTCTTCTGTGCTCTATGTTCCCATGCGGAGCTCTGAAATTTTCTCAACACACTTTACTCAATTGTGCTTTAGGTTTATGTATCTCTCAGTTAGAGTATCCCAGCTGAGATAGATACCCAACCTAGGGCAAGTTAAGGTGTAATGGCACCTTTGATACTCTTGCAAGCTTAAATAATCATTTAGGCTTAATTACAAATGAGATGATAGCAGAATAAAATCTTTTTTAAACAAGCTTATACGGGTAACAGTGAATGCACAGGTGCATCAAGCAAAAAAAAAGACTGTCAAAATTTAAATGAATGTTGCCAATAAGGAGATTTGTGACACAATATTCCTCAAGTTACAGAACTTACTAGTGCAACAATGTGTTTAACAAGACAGTGGTGGTAGAAGTTGAAGGAAGTCATTCTTGCATCTCTTTCTGTCTTTTCCCTTCTGACAAACTAAACCTTTATTTGCTTGCTGTTAAGGTTTGAGTTTTGGCTAATGGCAAAAACTATGCATCTCCATCAAAGTCAATCCATCAAGCACCCATTGCCTTTGTGCTGCCACTGTCAGACACTAGCAAAAGAAGTGTTAACGCACATATGGTTTTACTAAGTTTAAGCTACAAAAAGACATTGAATTTACAACCAATTTAGGTAGTTGAAAGATATCTTCTGTCTCCTTTCAGGCTTGAAAATAAAGCCTCTTCCCCTCCTACCCCCATTATAAGAGCATTTAGTCTCCAGTCTGTCTAAAATTGACGAAAGAACTTTAGCGACTGACTGGGGAGATCCAAGACCACTGAAGGCAGTACATAGAGCCACTCTTCCTCAGACATCCTTCAAAATGTTTTTAGTATGTCATTTAGTCAGATCAGTGCAAAATGAGGGATTAGAAGACACAGATGAGTGGAAACTACAAAAGTTTATGTGGTTTGTCATTTTTCCCTACTCGTCCCATCTCATCCCTATGTGCTTGCCTCTCTCTCTGTTTTTTCCTCAGCCCACCTCACTCTACAAAAAGTCCTTCACATTATCCTTTCCAGAGTCTATTTCACCTAATTATTTCTCTCTTCTTTTCTCATTCCTTCTCTCACAACAGTGGGATTTTATTTTCCTCTTCTCCATGCATTGTCACAGCCCAGTCAATCTTTTGAGTTGTACTCTTTAGATTTTTCTTCAGCTTTAATCTGATATTTTCCTTTATGGTCCCTTAGGGTCCATAAGGTTGATTTGTTTGTCTCCATAGCATAGAACCCATTTTAGACAAGGGTATATGGCTTTCTATCTTACTGGAAATAACAAAAGATCTGGGCTTTTATAGAAGTCCAATCTAGCCTGCGATGAATTTGTGTGGCTTGGCTAAATGCCACAGAGAGATAATTGTTTTCTTTGTAGTGCTAAATGATTGTCTGCTTGGTCTCACTGATTATCACATAGCCAGAGGAAGTGCGCTGTCAAGATAACATCTTAGTTTCTCCTTTCTTTTCCCTTTTCCCAGATCTGCAAGTATTTAATCTTTTCTCCCTTGCTAAGTTAGAGGTAATGATCTGGCCAGGACATACTCTTTTATTTTTTTTTTCCCCCTCTAATTCCACTTATTTCCCCTGACATCATTCTTGGAGACTTTTTCTAACTGCTGTCTAGCACATTATTTCTTTGATAAATCTGTTTCTTATTCTCTCTGTGCTGTTTCCCTTTTCCTTGCAGCCTCTCTTACACATTGCAATAGTGCAAAAGGACCTATCATAAAAGATCATCAAATGGTCACTTCTGACTTCTTTTGCAGTTTTGGCTAGCGTGCCTCAGAAACCCTTAAAATAAATAATAAGACTTAATTATTCAGTTAAAAGGGAATTTACCTTGCCCATAAGTGATTTTGGTATATGAAGACAAAGATCGCAGAATAATGGATAACTCACATGCCATGCCTTTCTTTTGCCTATTCACAAAGTCGCAGCGTAGGTTTCTTACGTTCATCTTTCTGTCTCTGTTGAAGTTTAACTCAGTCTCTTTATTGATGCTGTTTGTAGAAGCATCATATTTTCAGAATTTGTGTTCTGTATTTGTTCATGTTCTGCTGTTATTATTACTAGGATTATTAGCAGTAGCAGTAATGCTATGGTCCACTGCTATCAGTATCCCTCAGATAATGCTACATTTTACTTTGGCAGGGTTGGCTATTTGATACCAAAGATAATAAATCCATCTTTAAGAAGTAATGTGTCTTTATGTTGCATAAGGTAACAAGACTACCTTGAATTTATGAATTGGTTCTCCTGTCCATTATGACATTTGATAGGGAATCACGATTTCCTCTCCTTTCTGCTAATAATATACAGCGTATTCTTCTACCTCCTCCTCTAATTTCTTTTTGCTGTGTTTTAGATTATTTTTTCTTGAGAAGCCTTGAAGAAGGTTAAGCCAGAAAGACAATAAGGGACAGATAAATTCTATGTATACAGAAGATACCGTCATTGCCTTCTGACAGTATTTCAGAAGAATAAAACACACTAACTGGGAACTGTAAAATGTCACAAAGCAAGAATCTCCAGAAATTAACATCATTCCCCACTCTTTTTCAGCTAGGAGCCTGCTGCAATGTCCCTACAAATAAATATAAACTTCTTAAATTAGCCTCCTGCAGTCAGATGTATACCTTAGAATCTGGAGTACAGACTTGCTTTCTCTAAAATGGTGATCCTTTCCACCTTTATGAATACTAGGTGTCATTGGCTTAATAGATGCATTTCCTACTTAAACGGTATCTTCCTCTTTTTAAGCAGCGAATTTGTTAATCTGTTGTGAACAAATAAACTCTTCTCTGTAGTATAGTTTTCCTGCCCGTTTTCCATCTACATTTGGAACACTTGAAATATGGCTTATGCTTTGGTAAGTAACCCACTATATAAATGCTAATTCACCGTTACTTCTGTAAGAAAACATTCTGTCTTTTTTTTGTTTTGTTTTGATCTTAGAATAAGATTATTTTCTCTGTGTCTGCCCTTAGCTTTCTGCTAGGCTGGCTTAATACATTGATTTATAGAGGGGGATGAACCAGGAAACTTAAAATCTGAAATCTTCTATTCTGCTGAATGTAGCAATCATCATGAAAAGAACACCAAATGTGCAGAATCTGTCAATTTTCCACACACATGCACTGTAAATAGTCCTACCAGGGACATCAAAAATGGCAGAATGCAGATAAGAGTCTTTTGGAAAGTTATCTTTCAGTGTACAGCATGGTAATTAATATGACATTTCAGTATGGTAATTATGTACAGGCATTATATTCCTGGCTTTTTCTGTGATGATATTGTAAAAGACACTCAATCATTTTAATGATTATTATTTTGTGTTCTCTGGAAGTGTATTTATTATGATATTCAGAACTTATTATTACATGGTGCAATGTGATTCCTATAGTCTGGGAAATTTAGACATGGTGTGCCAAATACTGTATTGAGGAGTCCCTTAGCCCTTTTAAATATTTGCAGACCACTGCTAAATGTAAACTAATAATAGCAAACGTCATCAAATATACTCTTTCAACATCAGAATTGGACTTTTTATGTTTAAGATGCTATTCTATGTGATGTCTGCAACTGGAATATTTTTAAAATGCTTTTTACATGACAGTACTTTTCTTTCTTGTTGGTCTGTCACCCAGTCCTTGGGTTCTGTGGTACATGTATTTTTGAACAGCAAAGAACTGGTCTTTAAAGCAATAGGCTGAGCATACCTAGCACTTCCATGGAATTGTTAAAGAATTTTATGTTCTAAAGTTGTGATTTAGCCTTTCATAATTTGGCTGGTCTGGAGCCACAGATCAGTCTCTTTTGATGGTTTGTTTACTGACACTCTCTAAAGCGATGAATGCCAAGTTGTTAAAGTGCAAATGAAAAAAAAGATCTGTATGAAAGAACAGGAAGGAAGAATAGGGAACTATGCAGTCAGGTGTGTCAGTTGTTGTCTTACAGAGACTTGCAAGTTAAATACACTGAGAAAACGTCTTGATTCAGGGACTGCTGGAGGGTACACATGAGTCTTGCTGTAAAGTTTGTTTATTTGCTTCTTTTTAAAAGAGAAATGTAAAAGTTTTAAAATATCCTATAAAAAGTATGTAGCAACTGTTTTACCGGTTAGTAAGCTGCTGTTTTAATTAGTATTGTAATGATGTGAATGTTTTATTTGGTGTTTTGGAACTTTCGCTGTCAGGAAAACCGAGCTTGTACCTTGAGACTTTGGGGTGTCATCAAAATGGATATTAACAGAAAAAAAGGCCTAAAACCATTAAGAGTGCATGATTTACTCAGAGTTGCTACTGAATTTATTATGAATTTAAGAAACTATTAGTTATTCAGTTTCAAAATAACATAACTGATATACAAAAAAAATCATCAAAGAAACTCACACTTGCATTAGATGCAATGGTGATAAGGCTTTCTTCCACTAAGTTGGGTTAATTACATGAGAAATGAGCTGAAGCCCATTACTCCTCTAAAATGACATCCAAAATCTACTTTTGAGAGTTACACTGCCTTTCTGAGTTTCTTGTGAGCTAAGACATGGACTTCAGAGATGTTTTTAATGATGACTTCTACAAAAACACTGAATGACTATAGTAGCATTCAAACTACCATTATTAAAGTTGAGTTAGTACTTCTTGTTTAATCCTTATATTTTGCCGAGGAATGTTTCTATTCAGCCCTAAATCGGCCTTGCATAAATCTGAAAAAACTTAGAGGGGTCTATGGCTTCTCAAAATAGGCAAGTTTAGAAAATAAAAAAAAAAGATTATTTGCATTTTATTCTAGTTTAAGGCCGAGCCATAAAGCAAAACTGGAGTATTTTTGGTGAACTCACCTTTCTATTCCTTTCTATTTCTTTTGGGTTCACATAGAAGCAAAGTGCTAATATGTAACAGAGGCATACAGGAAAAAAGGACACCTCTAGACCTAGACTACAGTTAGGAAAAAAAATCATAAGCTAAAAAATCTGAAAAAGTATGTGATGAGTGGAAGCATCTAGCTTGTTGGTCTTTTGGAGATCATTTTGAAATGTACTGAATTTCAACCCATTAATTTACAAATCCATCCTCTCTTTTCAGTCTTTCATCAGTATCTTTGGCTATGCCAATATATCTTCTTACAGTTAGAGTAATGCAACTTTTTGTAACTTTTTTTAAGTTCCGAAAGAAATAATGTTTTCTGACTGTTTCTAAGTGGAAAGCAAAGTAGCGGAAATACTGAATCTTGGCTTCCTGGGTTTGACTGGTAAACCATGGAGGATAAGGTCTACATTATGGAAAACTGACTCCACTGAGGAATAGCAGCTAAGTCAAAAACACTTTCAGAAAACATTTAAAGCAGTTTTCATGTATCTTAAAGAAGAGCACAGGGTATAAACAAAAGCATTTCATGGTACTTTGTCTATATGTGTGCCTGGAGGTAACTATTATTTTGGAATACCATTACCCATCTGTTGGCAGTTTCATAAACAAATACAAGTAGTGGCAGAATAATTTGTGGGCTTGTGATTCACTGCTGGAAGTGGCACAGGAGGAAGAAAACACTGGGCTAACAGAGAGTGGGCATGAAAAGATACTGTCGTCTTGAAAGAAATGAATCATGAGGGAGGGAAAAACTTTCAAGATTGAATAATCCTTGGAGGAGTGTACCATCTGCTGCTAAAAAGGATGCAACATTGTGTGCATGTGCATCTCTATTTGTCCAGTACAGTGGCTGCATGGAAAAGGTGCGGTGTCCAGCCCAAAGCAAATAGAAAGTGAGAGTTGCAACAGGGATGCAGAGGACAGAGAAGTGAGTCCCTGTGAGAGACGGAACAGGGTGGGAGATGGATAGGGAAGGGGTGTGATCCAACCAGAAGGAGGACTTGAAGGATGGAGGAGTTAATGGATGAAAACCATCTGTGCAATGAAGTGTGGTGGTCGACCTAAGAAAGCAGCTCCCGTTAAGAATTCAGTTCCCGTTGTAGCAGTGAAGTGTATCAGTGTTTAGAATTTTCTGCCTTTGGACTCAAGCTCACTGTTTTTCATTGGTGCAATGCAAAAGGGCAACTAGAGCAGGCCTGGAGGACAACAGGCCCCCTCAGACCAGGGGATGGTTGGTGTTGGCAACAATAACGAAACATTTTTGTTATTTGTGAGTTTTGTCTGTAAAGCATTTACTTCTCTTTCTGGTGTTCTGCATAAGTAGGAAACAACAATAATAATTCTTATGTTTAGCATGCAGAATTTTCTGTGATGCAGAAATGAAAAAATATTATGACCAGTAGACCCATAAGACTTATTCATCAGTGGCTTACTGCAAGTGTAGAGGGTTGGTAGCTTAAATGAATGTCTCTTGAAAAGCCAAGCTTAGCTTTTCTGAGGTATTTTGTCAAAAGAATATTAAAAACATCTTTCTACTCTTAGAGACAGTGCAGTAAAAAGGAGAAGTACTGGCAGAAGAAAGCCTCTGTATTCCCATTGGCAAAGGCAGAGCAAGGAGTGAGTGAGTGAAACTGAAGAAAAATGAAGGGAAATGTAAAAATTAAAGAAGTAAAAATATGCCCAGAAGCGATTAACTTCTAAAATAAATTATCAAAACGACTTGTGGCTTCATCACCTCTTGACATCTTTTATCAGGTTTCGACTGCATCACGTTTGAATCAGAATAGGTGTGAGACAAACAGAAGAAAGCTCGCTCACCCAGAAAGGAGGAAACACTGATGCAAATGCTGGATGAGAAGCACAGGCATATGCAGGACACCGGCAGATGCAGTAGGTAGATAAAGAGCTTCTCTCTGAGAAAGTGTGGCTGCTGAAAACCAATAACTAGTCTTATAGAAACTCATCCTAGATACTCTAATGAAACGGAAGTTCTTAATTTTTCCAGCACTTTGGGAGTAAACCTGATTTTAAGAAATTATTTTCTTTCCTCTTTCTTTACTCTTCCTGGGCTTTTGTTTCTCTTAAGCTTTGAAAATAATCCTTTTTTTTTCACATGTGGCTTTTGAAATTTGTCCTCTCTTTATCCTTGTTCTGAATTGACTAACTTTATCATTGAAGTCCCTGTCTTTGGGTACTACAGGCAACAAACCTATGTGTGTACCTACACTCATGCTGCTTTCCAGTGCGCTGATAGTGCAAAGGTATGTTACAGTAGGCTTTTTTATAGTGTTAGACTACGGTTGAGGCATATCTCTCAAGAGAGCCAACGGCTCCAGTTTCTCTTGACTTCGATTCAACTGCGAGGTACACAACACATTTGAAAATACCTGCAATACATTTGAAAATACCTGAGCAGAAGTCCTCTGGTGTGTGTTCTTTTATATGTACAGTCTTTAATGGCTAAATAGTAATCCTCATTGTTTAGATGATGAAATAAAGCATGCTCTGATTTCAAGCCACTGGAATTTTCCTGTGGGTCTTGAAATTTCTCCATTTGCTGCATCATTGATGTGGATGTGGATTTGTTTTTGACTTGTCCTTAGCATAGGAACAAACTTTAAATAAACTCAACTGAAGCATTTAAAAAGTGCAGTCATACTGACAGCTTCCATCCCTTCACTAATTAATTCTGATTTCTGCTGCAATCCATGTATAACGTGCATCATCCTTGAATAAATGAACAAATGCATATGGAATGGTGTCTGCTCAAAATTGATACAAGTTGAAAAAAGAAACTCTGTACCCCAAGGACATATTTTGTTTTTCTTTTAAAGTGGTAACTGCTCTGTTAACAATTTGGAAGATGAAGCTATTCAGTTGGCTTATTTAGTCTTATCAAGAAAGAATAGTGAGAGATGTGAACCATACTTTTATGAGCATATGAAAGACCAGTTGTTAAATTCATTCCAAGATTAAATCAACATGCATTAAGGATACCCTACAGCAGGATAGGAACTTACTTTAGTGTTTTTATTTTTTAAAATTCCTTTCAAAATGCCTTGTTATTTTATCACCTTGTGTGTGTATGCTTGCACATTTATTCTATTTATTTTGAATCAAACCGTTATGAAACACCAGTTCCAGGAATGGCTAGTAAACCTGATATCAGTGTGTGGCGAGGGAATTCTAGGGGAAAAATATACTAGAGGACCCACAGCTTCAGCAAGGAATCTAGAGATGTGTGAGAGAGCTGATGAAGTAAATAATTATTTTCATCTCACTTATCAAAAAGCTTTTGCTCTTGAGGCATGTAAACAAACTCAGCATATTAATGAATGTTAGCTTTATGGGCTTGATCCATAAAATGGAGTGGACAGATGTGTAGTAATTATGAAAATTAAACAAGTATTATAAAATTGAACCACTTAAAGTTGCTTAAAATCCATGCATGGCCTTTTATATTCTGATTATGCTAAACAAATTTAAAAGTGATTGAACACATTTATAGGCTGCTACAAGTAAAATATCATGACATGAGAACATGACACCTTGATTACATATTTAGAAGTTATCTGATAAGAACAGTTTACACTTCCAACATTGGAAATTAAAATACAATTAATTGATGGGGTCCATTTAGAGGTATCTGGGAAATAGTCACTGATCTGTAGGGTACAGTAGCTAATTACCTTTTCTTGCAAGTTGGGAATGAGAATATCAAAGGCAAAACCCTAAAAGACCCTTAGCTTAGAGGCAACATAGCTGCATATACACTTTTTCAGAGTTGATTCACCTTCCTAGCAGGGTAAGAGGGCTACAGTGCTCCTGATGTCTGAAGCAGTATGTTTTGAGATATCTTGAGTATCTCCGTACAAAACTGAACTGTAAATTGAGACCATAGGAAGAGATACCACTATCCATAAGAATCAAGATTCTTAAAGACAGAAATAAAGGGTGATTAGTCTTACTGATTTTCATCATAGTGATGGCTCCTCTTTTATTCGGAGTCTAAGTCTTGGGGTCTAAGTTAAAGACAGACGTGAAGAACCGTGGACTGTCTGGAGAAAGAGTAGGAGAGTGTTGCTTTTTTGTCTGAGCAGGGAATAACTGTTTACAAAGATTTCAGAATGGGCACAGGCAGGGATAAAGAGGCAATGTGTGTGGCGTTGGGAGCAAGTAGCTCCAGCAGGGACTGAGGGACTGATGAGGAGAAGACAGAACACGCAGTTAAGCATGAACGGTGACAGAAAGACAAACATGACGGGAATTGGCAGGGACTCTTCTAAGCTTGCTGAAAGTCTCAGAGATATTGAGCCACCTGCGTGAAACTACTAGCCATGGAGTGTCCCTCCAGTGACCCATAACTTTGTGACATACAGACAGCAGTCTCAGTATTCAAAATAAATCCATATATATTTAAAAAAAAAAAGAAAGAAAAGAAAGAGAAAAACCCCAAACATTAAGTTCCTGTTCCACGGTGCCATGTGTTCATTTACATTTATACCACCTGTAGCATGACCTTTTCCAGGGCCACAGCTGATGTTCCTGAGTGAAATTTCTCCTCTCTCCACCTCCTGTGCCTTTTCTCAAGGAAAAGAATGTGCTAGTTTCTAGTTATTATGGTTTATTATATTTAATTTACTTTAAAAATTACCAAATGACTTAAAATAATTTCTTTCTCTTTTCAGTAAGGTTTAATATTTGAGTTCTGATGCAAACCTAGAATTTTAAGAGCGACACGTTGCTCTGGTGTCTGAGTTCAGGCAGTGTTCTGATAGCCAGTATCAGGACAATCTCTGTCAGGCTGCGGTCTTTGTGTTGGAATCAGCTGATCTATGGCTCTGGCGACAAAAGACAGATTTTTTTTTTTTGAGAAGTCTGAGCCTTGTAGGCAACTGAAAATGTCCATGTATTCTTCTATAATGGAAAGAGGAAGTAAAACCCTGCTTTAGTTAACCACAGAAGAGATATAACTTGTTACATGCCAGAAATATAATATTTCAGTCTCTGTCTTTATTCTCAGATCTCAGTATTTTTTTCTTATAATTTAAGAAACATAACAAGGTTTTTCAGTTCAAGCAACAACCTTCTTGGCCTGTTGTTACAGGCAAGCACGCAACTGGACTGAGTTCCACATTCAAACACATTTCACTGTTATTGCCTCTCTCCAAGTGGTTACTATTGCCACTTAACGCCATAGTCATACCACTTTCATGACCCAAGACTTGATCCTGCTAGCTATTGCTTCCAACTCTATTTTTTTTTCACACATGTTCTTTTAATCTATGTTTGGAAATGAGGCTTTGTCTACTGCCTCATATGCCTTCCAGGTACAGTAAAGTATCTCACCATTTCACAGAATCACATGATGGCAGGGGTTGGAAGGGACCTCTGGAGATCATATAGTCCAACCACCCTGCTAAAGCAGGTTAGCCTAGAGCAGGTTGCACAGGAATGCATCCAGGCGGGTTTTGAATATCTCCAGAGAAGGAGACTCCACAACCTCCCTGGGCAGCCTGTTCCAGTGCTCTGCCACCCTCACAGCAAAGAAGTTCCTCCTCACGTTCAGCTGGAACTGCCTGTGCTCCATTTTGTGCCCATTGCCCCTTGTCCTGTTGCTGGGCACCACTGAGAAGAGTCTGTCCCCATCCTCTTGACATCCACCCTTTAGATATTT
>VZSC01006102.1:69570-119303 GCA_013398225.1 Steatornis caripensis | reverse complement strand
CCCTTGTCCTGCTGGCCACACTCTTCTCCATGTACCCCAGGATATCATTGGCCTTCTTGGCCACAAGGGCACATTGCTGGCTCATGGTGAACCTGTTGCCCACCAGCACTGGCAGGCCTTTCTCTGCAGAGCTGCTCTCCAGCAGGTCAACCCCCAACTTGTACTGGTGCATGGAGTTATTCCTCCCTAGGTGCAGGACCCTACACTTGCCTTTGTTGAACTTCATCAGGTTTCTCTCCGCCCAACTCTCCAGACTGCCCAGGTCACGCTGAATGGCAGCACAGCCTTCTGGTGAGTCAGCCGCTCCCCCCAGCTTTGTATCATCAGCAAACTTGCTGAGGGTACACTCTGTCCCTTCATTGAAGTCGTTAATGAAGATGTTGAACAGGACTGGATGCAGTACCGACCCCTGGTGAACACTGCTAGTCACAGGCCTCCAACTAGACCCTGCGTCACTGATTAAAACCTGCTGAGCTCTGCCATTCAGTCAGTTCTTGATCCACCTCACTGTCCACTCATCTAACCCACACTTCCTAAGCTTAGCTGTGAGGATGTTGGGGAAGACAGTGTCAAAACACTTGCTGAAGTTGAAGTAGACAACATCCACTGCTCTTCCTTCATCTAGCTAGCCAGTCATGCCATCATAGAAGGCTGTCAGATTGGTCAAGCATGATTTTCCCTTGGTGAATACATGTTGACTACTCTTGATAGCTACCTTCTCCTCCACATGCTTAGAGAAGACATCCAGAAAAAACTGTTTCATCCCCTTTCCAGGGATGGAGGTGAGGCTGATTGGCCTGTAGTTTCCTGGGTCCTCCTTCTTGTCCTTTTTGAAGACTGGAGTGACATTGGCTTTCCTCCAGTTCTCAGACACCTCTCCTGTTCTTCACAACTTTTCAAAGATGATGGAGAGTGGCCTAGCAATAACACCTGCCAGCTCCCTCAGCACTCATGGGTGCATCCCGTTGGGGTCCATAATCTAGCACATTCTTTTGTCTTGTTGAATCAAAGCAATACATTGTGGGAATTCTTTAATTCTGATGCATGAAAAATACAGTTTTGGGAAGTTGGCCAATAGAAGTAACGAAGGACACAAAAAAACCTGACTGAGAACTCTCTCCAGAGCAGATTATAGCAGAGGCTGTTGCAATTCAGTGTTCAATTGACTAAGAAGAAAGCACAGTAATATCTTCACATAGATTTAAAAAAAAGTTTCCTGTTTCATGGAATTATTTATCTTTCATATTCTGCCTTTTATTCAGTACTGGGATTGCTCTAAAGAGGACATGGTCTTCCTTTTGCACAGAGAAATATCTGGCTAATATACCACTGGCGTAACTAGCCTTATGATGCTTGCCTCCAGTTCTCTAATATAAATGGTTTCTGAAAAGTGAAGATGAAGGAGGGTATGCATATGTCTTTGTAGTTATGGCTATTACTCTAACTACTGTTAGCAAAGCTCAGAACTGCAGTCAGGAAAAAGTAGGAATACAGTGAAGATTCATATTCGGCTTAAAGATCTGTATTTAGAAGAATTAATAATAATAACAATAATAATAATATTAGCCCTATTAAATGTTTTGAGAGGAATTTTCCTCATACATTTTGTTGCTCTTTAAGCTGCTATAATTCTTTCCCTTTTCTTCCTTTTCAGTGTTACATTGCTTTTATATTTTATCTTTTCATGTCTCCTATTTTCCTTTTTCTTTTGCTTCTTTTTTGTAAACGCTTATCAGTCTAGATTGCCATTAAACTACTTTAAGTAGATTTAATTAACCAAAGTGAGGTGCTGACAACCTCTAAAGGCAGATGCCGAAAAAACATGGTTTAAAGCTGCACTACTTGCTAAAGTTTGTTCAAATAAATTCACTTGAAACATGAGTTTTTATGCTTTTAGTAGAGCGGAAAGGTGGAAGAACAATATTCATGTTTTCCACAGAAAACTGCATTTATAGGTATTTGATACTGTTAGTGGCAATAGTTAAATGATAACTAGGAAGGAGGGAATGGGAAAGGGGATTAGAGATTCTTCTCATGTATGTGAAAGCATCTTCCAGAACAGTGATTATAATATAGATGTGTTCAGTCTGCAAAGCATCAGGGACAGGAGATTTCATCCTGCCTAGTGAAGCTGTTCCTACAGCTGCCCTTCAGCAAGCCCATGACAGTGGCTGACAACTTTTGCGTAGAAGGCAAAAGTGCCCTCCTGAGAACTCTGCTTAGGGAGAAAAATTGCCCAGTGGCATGAATCTACATCACTCTGACTTGTTTCTTCAGACCTGGTGCTTACTGTCCTCTTGCAGACCCTACTCATTGTGCAGCCCCCAGGACCACAGTGTAGTCAGTAGCAGGTGTAGTGAGAGCAGCCCTGAGGCTGCCTGCCATTTGGGCAAGACTGCCTCTCAGAGCCAAGCCACTCACACAGTTGCCTCACTTCACATCTTCTCTATCTCTGCCTATGGGAGACTGTACAACAGCAGGTGAATCGTTCTGATTCAGCTGGCGAATAGGTAACAGCCAAATAAATAACATCCATCTCATGTCAGCTTGTAGTTGCCAAGATTTGTTCATGTTGAATGGTTTTCCTTCTAGGTCAAATAATCTATTCTATGTAGTGGTGTGTATATATATGTGTATATATATGTATTTCAAATTATTTTACTACTGTACCTGGAGGTTTTTTAGATGTTTGCTGGATGCAGCTGCAATTTTTTGGTGACATCAGATGTCTCCTCTTAAAGGAAGAGCTTTTATGTCTTTTGTGCATGTGCTCTCTTTCTCTTTTTTCTTTCCTTTCCTTTCCTGTTATGCAAAAAGAACATAATTATAAATAAACATACTCTGTTTGCATTTTGCATAGGGAAAATATTGTTCATGGTTTTCGTTCTATATAATCTATTCTGCCTACATAGTAAGTCCATGTCAGACCGTGTATGGTGTTCTTGGAAATCCAGACATGATCTGTTAACTCTATTCCCAGAGATGGTTAGTACTGTAAACACAAAAGCCGTAATTTTCAGGAACAGGAAACTTTTGGTAAATGTTTGTCCCCTCTGGACTTGTGGATCTTAATCAGCTAATCGTTTGTATCATTTTCTTTCTCATACTGATTACACAGAGTTTTGGCTCTTGAGCTGAGATGGATGGTGGCAGTCATTCGTTTAGATAATGCAGTAGTTTCCCAAAATACCTGATGCTTATGGAAGTTTCTTTCCCCAGCCTTATTCCTTCTGCTACTCTCATATTAATTTTCAGTACAACTGAATAGAAATGTGGCTCAGGTTCATGGCTCATTTTGTAAACGATTCTGCTTGTCAGGAGAGTGACCTAAAGAGGGAATACGTAAGTGACAAGAGCTTGCCTTTACAATAAGCAATCTCCAGACAATTATCATGTTATCACAATGAAGAGGAAAATGTGTAGTTGGAAGAAAGTTCATTTGTTTTAATGTTATCTACCCCGATGTCACTGAATTTTAAAGTAGTTATATTCAACCTTCTATTAGAAAAGAAAAATGGCAACTATAAGTACCGGGATTTTTTTCCAAGTTGCTTGATTTCTGCGAACTGGGATGGCAAACCTCGGATGATTACATCCTTGCAACAACCCTGACAATGGAATGTGTTTTTTCCTCAGTTTAATATAAGAAAACTAGCGGGAGGTCTTACTTTCAAAGGCATTTGATAAAGGAGCCCAGTCATGGAGCTGAGAGGAAATCAATGGAACTTTTTTATTTCATGGGGCTCTATGATGCTTAAGTCCCATCATATATTTCATTGCTTTTATGTGATTTTTCTGACAGTATTCTGTCTTCTGGTTCTCTCTGGCTTTTGTCTCATGCTCACATTTCTCTTTTTGGCAACTTTGCTTGTAATTTTAGGCTGTGAAATCTAGGATATGGCAAAGCACTATGTTGGCACACTATAATGAGATTTTTTTTTTTAATAAGTACAACCTGTCAGTGGCAGCTGAATAGCACTGTTCTCACTAAACAAGCTCAAGAAAGAAATCTTCTGTGGCCCTAATACATATTCTTCCATGCCTCCCTTCAAACTTGAAAATGTGCATTAAAAATGAAATAATCCCCATTGCATGTTTGAAATTCCTGGCCTAAGATAGAAATGAACTATCGTATTTATCTTTCTCTCTTCTCCCTGGGAGCAATGCTAATAATTCTTGTTGGAGGTTGCAAAACACAGATGAGCCAGTACGAGCATAAAGATTCCCATTTGCCTGCTGATGGATGTTGCAGTTTTTACGGGGCATGCTGCGTACTGCAGTTGGTGGCTCTACAGAGTTGGTGCAGGCTCGGGTCCAGGAGTTGCTCTGTTTGCTGATGTGGCAGTTTAAAGGCTGATTGGGGTCCTGCCTGTGGTGCACGGGTGCATAATGCATCAGTTCTCNGATGGATGTTGCAGTTTTTACGGGGCATGCTGCGTACTGCAGTTGGTGGCTCTACAGAGTTGGTGCAGGCTCGGGTCCAGGAGTTGCTCTGTTTGCTGATGTGGCAGTTTAAAGGCTGATTGGGGTCCTGCCTGTGGTGCACAGGTGAATAATGCATCAGTTCTCTCATGCTTTCTCAGAACACGCTAATGAAAGCAGAGCCCCAGATTGTTTGCCTGACTTCCCTGATCAGGGAAGTTGTCATGGTTTAATCCCAGCCGGAAATGCAACCCCACACAGCCGCTCACTCACTCCCTTCACAGTGGGATGGGGATGAGAATCAGAAGAGTAGAAGTGAGAAAACTCATTGGTTGATATAAAGACAGTTTAATAGGTAAAGCAAAAGCTGCTCATGCAAGAAAAGCAAAACAAGGAATTCATTCACTGCTTCCCATGGGCAGGCAGGTGTGGCGGTGTGTTCCCCCCTCCCCTTCTGCTTAAGAAATAGCCACCAGCGGTGGTCGTGATACATTTGGCTTAGTCAGAATCTTGGGAGACACATAACACAGTATCTGAAGGCAAAAGATCTTGCTCAATATCTGGGGTCTATTTGAGCATGCGTTAAATGAAATATAGCTAGTATGCCAATATGACTGTGAGTCATCTTACTCCATAAATAGTGGACAGCCCAAGGCCCATAGCACACTGCCACAGCACGTGTTCAGCCATCTCCAGGAAAGCAGGGCTCCATCACATGCAATGGTTACTTGGGAAGCCAAACAGCATCACTCTGAACACCCCTCCCTTCCTTCTTCTTCCCACATGCTTCTATGCTGAGTGTGACGTCATATGGTGTGGGATATTGCTTTGGTCAGTTGGGGCCAGCTGTCCTGGCTGTGTCCCCTCCCAACCTTTTGTACACCTCCAGCCTCCTTCTTCAGTTATTGGAATCTTATTTTTATACCCAAAGGCTGAACAGCTTTTTGCCACAGGCTGGTCCACCATTCAAAATCAAGGCCTGCCTTGGCTCTTCTTCCCATTCTCTTGGACTTCGTGGCTCCAAATTATGAGGTCTATACTTTTGCCTGGTAACACAAAATCTATGTTCCTTACAGTGGAGTTTCAGGAGAGGAAACTTCCTACTGCTCTTTTCCTATAAGCAATTCCTACACTCATGCAGTAGCTTCCCTTGTGGCCTTTGATGGATTTTGAATGCAAATTTTGAACAGTCCCACAGCCTGTCATTGCAGTAGCCTCCTTCCTGGGCAGGATCTCCTCCCTGGGCATCTCCATCCAAACCCCTAAGGCGTGTGGTCCCTGTTGGCATGAGTGTCCCTTCCCTCCTCCTGTCTTTGCTTCTGTGTAACATCAGGTTTCACTGGTTCACACGCTCACGATTCATAACTCTACCTTATGGTGCACTGCACCAATTCATTCCCCTGTTTTATGTGATGTGGAGAAAAGAGAGCCTCCTGATATACAGCTTAGATTTTGCACAGAGATGTGTGATATGTTACTTTTTTTAACTCCCATGTCTATCGCTTTCTAGTGGCTCTAGTACAGACACCTCACATGCATTTCTGAACTTGGTTTCCTAGTTGTCTATATTATGAATTTTTAGCCTTGGATAGGCTAGAATGTGAATGCAGAAACCTTTTGCAGAATTTGATTCATTTACTTACAGTTGAGAAGAAGCTGAAGTGATGAAAAAAATGCAGTAAATTTACATTTTCTTTTTTGGATGCATTGTCGTTTCATTTCACAGCATTGAATTAATTGTGCTTTTAAGGCTGTTGGACACACAGGAAAGCCTCCAAGCTTGTTTGGAGTGTCTGTGCTGACAGAAAAGGAACAGCTGAGGAGAGATAATGGTGCAGTCTCTAAGATCTGCACATCCTAGGTGACTGCTAGGCTTTCATTTCTGTCAAGTTTCATTCTGGTTTAAAGAAGAAAAAGAAATGAGAAGAAAACTGAGATGTACATATAGAGAAGAATTTACAATTAGAAGATCACCACAGCTAGAAGATCTGGGAAAACAGCTGAAAAATGCCCTGCTTTTGACTTTGACTTCATGCAGAATTGTTTTTGTTTGTTTCAAAGCAATGTAATAAGGCAGAGAAAGGTCAAGGAAGTGCATCTAGTGAAAGGTATTGAAAAATGTTGGTCACCATTGTTCTGTTTATACTGTGCAGATGCTGTACGTGGCTGTACTTTTTCCCCCCTTGGATGCTATTTTTTCCCTTTCCTGATAGTCTGAAGGAACAAACAAACAAAAAGAAATCCTAGAGTCATCTTACTGATCTAGAGCTGCCAAATCCTCATGGTGTGTGACTCTAACAGCTAATTGAAAGGCTTCTGCGATGTAATCAAAAGTACGCTTTTGGGAGCTGAAAAAACCTGTTTTGCTTCTAAGCTTTTTGATCTGAAATAACTAAGTGAGCTGTTTTAGGAAGCTGACTATGGAGATATATGTTCCTAATTTCCTCCTTTTACTGGCCTCAACTATGCCTAGCCTTTTCAGCTCCTTTTAACAAACAGTCATTAAAAGCGAAGTAATTGACTTTGGATGCCTCTATTCCTCAAAATCTTGTTAGATCTTGAAGCATAATTTCTGCTCAGAATTCCACTTTCTATCTTCAGTGAAGAAATAGACAATGTTATTCAGCTCTTTGTAGAAAAAAAGACGTATTTAAACCTCTGTACATCATTCTTGTTTGTGACTGTCTTCTCTAGCCTGTGTGAGAAATATCGTGATTGAAGGACTACATTAAGTTAAAAAGAAATTTCCTTTCCAAACCAGGTTGCCTCTGTCTTCAACCTGTAAGTACCTGAGCATTGTCATAACCCTATTCGAGTACATTTCTCCAATACACATCTCACAGGAATGAGATTTTAAATGCTTGTATAACAATTTTTCATAGTTAAAGCATATTTATATATTTTTGCCTATATTTACATATTAAAAATTATGATATTGATTTAATTTTTTTAAAAGATGATGTTCCACCTTTAGCAACGAAGCAGCTGCTCCATTAATCTGTTATTTCTGGAAATACGAAGTCAGGCAAAACAAGAATCCGATCCTATGACATTTTCATTTTTGTCAGTATTGAGCTATATTGCAGGTATTGCTCTTTCTTTCCCATGACAATTAGTTTTATATCAGTGCACTCTTTTTATTATCAAACTGCTATTATTTATAATGTTGCAGTGTTTAGCTGTGTTAGCATGAGAGCGAATCTACTGAGTGAGGTAATATGCAAGTGCATAATGATGAGACTTGGGTCTTTGTAACATAGTTTGGTTTCCAGATGTAAGTTTTCCTTGTAGAGTCTAATGGGATTAGCAACTTCATAATGACAAACCTGAGCTAATGTTTTAAAACTCATTTAGATCCTGACCCTGTGTCCACTCCTTTCCAGATGTCTCTGGTGTGGCTGCAGGATGTGGGAGCCTTGACTTGAAAATCCTGTATAATAGAATCAGATGAATGCATAAAAGTTTCACCTGGCCAGCCCCATGCCACTGCTTTTCTGCTCTGACATGAAATAGTTTTAAAAACGAGATTTAAAAAACAACAAATCAAGTTTTTTATGCATTCCTTTATATTTAAGTCTTTTGAATTCCTATTTCAAACATTGTTGAACAGCAATAGCAGGTGAAAATTATGTTTTTCAAAAGAAAAATAAGATTCCCAAATAGTCATGTGATTTCAGATGTCAAGGTTTAAGAAATAAGAGAAGAAATATTCTAAGATGCACGATGAAATGGTAAAAATTGGAAGTACTGAAACTAGAAAGTTTAACTGTGACTATTCAATCTCAACAACAGATAAGGGAGTTTTTCTCTACAGAGAATGCAACTTTCAAATGAAACTGGAAGAACCACATTTAAATTTAATGTTGAAATTCCTATGTAAAATGAATTGTGGTCTCTTTATAAAGATACGCTGCAAAAATCAGCAAACTGTCTAGCGTTAGTCCTCCAAATCACTAGAGTTGTCAAAATTTTCTACAAAAAGGTAGCAGATTATAAAAAATACTTCAGCAAAGAATATGAAAATACAAGAAATAGAAAAAAAGTATTTTCTCATAGTGTCAAATAGATTACTGCATTTTTAGGCACAGATTCAGAAATAAAAAAATGACCGTGAATGATTCAGCCATAAAATTTGTTAATGTGTCATCCAAAAGTCCCACCATATACTCTTGCTTTTAAAGGTCAAATTTTGCTAAGAGCAAGAATGTTCTAGACACGATGATCCCAGGAGGTCTAACCTATAATTAACAACTGAGCTGTATAAAAGAAGAAAGACAGGAGGCAGAAAAACTAGTTTGCTCTCACCTGTGGAGAGGCAGCAAGATCTACTGAAGTGAGCACAGGGGCAAACACTGTATTTCTCTCTTCAGTCATTCTTGCCTCTCTTAGACAATCTGGATTTGCCCATGACTCAGTGGATGACATCAGATATGACACATAACACATCTGTCCGTCACTGAATAGCAATGATATGTCTTGACCTCAGGGAGGTGTTTTGAAGATAGATTTGTTTTCCAGTAATTTGACTGTCTGAAATAATTTGACTATATAAATGCTAATGACGCTGATCTGGAGCAGTGTTTCCACCCTTTCAAGTAATTTCTGGTGTGTAAAATAGTCTGCCTTCTTCAGCTGGAAATTCCTGTGGGGAGTTTACTGAGAAGTGAAGACCTCATTCTCTGCAAGTGGGATACCATTGTGAGTCCTGGTGTGTTCAGTTATGGTTTTCTGAACTGTATGTTCTCGTGTATGTGCATATGTTCTGCCAGATAGAGCAAGGCAAAGACAGAGTGTCAACGTACAAGTGGAAGAGAGACTCTGCTACCTTATTTATTGACATTTAAAAATAAAAGTAATGACCATCTGCTTGGGTGGAAAGGCATAAGTGGGCTTAATTTGTATACTTGACAGATGAATGGAACATAAAGATTCTCTTGTTCAAACTTTTCTTGTAGTGGTACTATCTGAAGACTGGGGCAGATAGCAATTTAGCGATGTCAACTACATTTTTCCAGTAAAATGAAGTGACTAAATTCTCTAAACCTTATTTTAAAAATACATGTTTTGCAAAAAAACCCCATTTCGTTTAAAAAAGAAACATGGGCAAACCGAAAACTGAAAAGCTAATGAATACTTGTTTCTAGAAGCCATTTTCTGTTAGATGTCATGGTTGCATCTTAACTGCATCTCCTAGGGAGAGCTATGCCCAGGAGCTCCTGTAATGTAACTGCCTTCATTTTTCATGGTGAGAGATTGGCAACCGGCACTGGAAACATATTCTGACTAATGTGTATCATTTTTGGAGAGGGGCAGGAGTCTGAGGAAGGTACAATATCAACATTTCTTATAGAAAACTTTTCATTTTTCTTTTTTTAAAATATATTTCATCTGTCAGAATGAGAATTTATTTACCTCTTGCACTGTGTATTCATAATGAGGTCCCATGTCTTATCACAGTTACCCTTTCATTCTTTCACACAGTTTTACTTACTTATTTCTGCTGTTGTGTATCTGTTGGGCCAAACGTCTTTGTATGTTAGTATGCTGAAGATGATGGGAGTTATACTTGCTCAGCAACTCTGAAAATCATGTGTTTTTCTCAGAATATTTCTAAGTATGGGAATGGATTTGCCAGGTATGGAGATGTGAAAATTTGCAGTCTATTGCTTTGTATAATGATTATGTTACACCACTGTCACCAATCTGTTTAAAAGGATCTGCCTGATTTGAAGCACAGATGTCTTAATTCAACATATTTATGTTTACAAAATCTGGGTGGCCTGGAAGCTTTATGTTTAGGCTATGATGAACTGAGTTTTTCAAATACTCTGAAAATAAATCAGTGAATGCAAATCTATGATAAGATACTTCCTACCCAAAAAAACCCCTCAATCAATTCTTAATCTGTTTAGTTCTTAGGCTTCTTGCCCTCCAGTGTTTGTTAGGCTGCTAACAATAGTCCATGCAATACTACCCACAGAGTTTTTGAGTGCCTATCATGAATATTGGAAACTTGTAAGATAATTCTGATAATGTATGTCTTCCAGAAAAACATGTTTGTCTACAAAGTAGTGCTGCTCCTTACCTATTCTCCAAGGTTGTGAACTTTATGGCAACAGACAAGTTACCTCACACAAAGCCAGGGTTTCATTCTTGGCTGTGGGGAATAGAAGTCACAGCAGAAATTTTGTGCAAATATGTCAGTCGTTATGCTGATGCACGGCGGGATCTGTCCCAAAGATTTGAGTCTCAACAGCACCTCCTTGTGTTGAAAGCCTACCTGTTTAACCAGTTCACGAACATTTCTTAAGATACTTTTTAAACACGTTATTTTCTATGTAATAAAGAATTAAAAATATTGCTCTGCTTCACAGAAGAATTAATTTCTTTGGATTATTAGTAAAATATATGCAAGCTTTGTAATGGAAATGTTAAAGTAGATGATAGTTAATGACATTTATGTCAAGAAATATTGCCACATACTTTTCAAGCAATGTATTCAAACATCAGCACTCTGCTCTGATATCCAACCAGCTTTGCTTACAACTGGTTTAGATGCTAGCATACATACATAGTTTGTTGCACACCAGTTCACTGAAGACCAATTCTTACATTTAAGACTTAGAAATGTTTCAAATTTTCTTGTAAAAAATTGAAAAAACCTCAGCATTGGTTTTACTTTGTATATTCAAGTATGTGCCTTTAACGGCAACAGTACAAATTAATTCTGTCAATAGCAAAGACTCACTGGGATGTATCAACAATTTTTCCACAGTATGTAATTCTGTCAGAATGTATTGTTCACTAAAAGCAGTCCATTTCATGTTGTAATTTAAAACCTGTTCTTTTTCAACCTTTTCTGGATAGAATGTCTTTATTTTAGAATTTTTTTTTTGTTTGTTATTGTTGAGCTATTGTAGGGAAACAAAACATTGTAATCTACTTAAAGTAATTTTCTCCCTGTTTTTTTCTCCATTCACCAATGCTGTTAGACAGAATTCTTCAAGGCAAACATGTGAAGAAAGAAGAAGGTGATTAGGATTTACCAAAGTCAAATTATGCTCAACCAACCTAATGATGATGAGGTCTGAGGATGGAGGCTGAGTAGATGTCTGTCTTGATATTCTGCTTCCCATGGCATCTTTTAGCCAGGCTGGGATGTTACAGTGCAGATGAGTAGGTGGGGTGGGGTGAGAAACCGACTGGACTGTTGGCTTTAAAGGACAGTGCTTAAGGGGTCACACTCTACCTTGAAGCTGATTATGAGTGGAGATTATCAGAGATCTGTCCTGGGACATGTCCTATTTAAGAGCTTTACCAATGACATGGAGGAAGAGACAGAATGTACTCTTATCAAGTTTGTGGATGATAGCAACTTCTATCAAAATTCTCAAGGACTGAGTGGCCATTTACAGAGAGCTACTCATGCTACAGCAATGATCCACTAGGAACTTTAATGATAGCAAATACAAAGTCCTGTACCAGAGATGAAATAATGCTCTGCAGTGCTACTGACTGGACACTGGCTGAGAAGCAGCTCTGTGGAAAAGGACCTGGGCATACTGGTGTATGGGAAGCTAAACAGGGGCCAGCAGGGCATGCTGGCAATGATGAAGGCTAGCAGTAGACTTTGTTGTATCAACAGAAGCATAGCCGGTAAATTCGAGGGAAGTGATTATCCCTCTTCACTTGACAGTCATTAGACTGTATCAAGATACTTTGACCATTTTCCCTCTGCCTCTTCAAGTAAAAGAAAAAAACGTTTTAAAACTGATGTGAGGTCAGAGGAGGGCCAACAATGTGGTCAGGGACTGAAGCTCTTGCCCTCTGAGAAGGCACTTGTTCAGCCTAGAGAAGAGACAGTGGATGAGTCATCAGAGAAGTTACCAGGAGGAGAAGATCAGGGTTTTTGCAGCCGTGTTGGGAAGGAGAAGAAGAAGACGATGGGAATAAACTTCAAGAGAGGAGGTTTATAACAGATACAATGAAAAATATCTCTCCATGAGGATAACCAAGCGATGGAGCTGGTTGCCTACTGAGGTTTTGCAGGCTCAATGGAGCAGGTTGCCTAGTGAGGTTTTGCAGGCTCAATCCTTGGAAATTTTCAAGACCCCACTCGACAAAGCCCTGAGCAATCTGGGCTGATTCCAGAGCAGATCTGCTTTGGACAGGAGGTTGAACTGGTGACATCCTGAGTGCCTCTGTAATTCTCGTTGGTTGTCTGAGACTCTCAATATTCTCTGATGTTCTGTGCAAGGCAGCCAGAAACACAACTTCAGTTGTCAAAGTATAGAGTAAGAATTCACAGAGAAATTTATTCTTGTGCAAAAGGAGGTGGTTTTAATCTGGTATTTAGAAATAAAGTAGAGTTCACACCTTCTCCTCACCTTCCCCTCCCTTGCCCTTGAATAGCACAGGTATCAGGAACCTTGAATTAATTTCCATCCCACTTGTGCCATCCTGTCTAAAATTCTTTAATCCATCAATGCTATGGACTAAGCAGGGAAAAATAGGGTGACATGGCAGAAAGGGCAGATGTAGAAATACAAGAATGTCAAGATTGTCCTTGACATTTTGGCCTTTCAGATTACACAAAGGTACGTTACATTCAGATTATCTTCCAGAGACTTCCAGTCTGATTGTCTCTATAGAAAATTGACATAATTCAACCATGCTGACAGAAGAAGCAAATTAACATAGTTGAAATTGGAATAATCCCTATCAGGGCATATTTGTCTGTGACCAACAGCAACTGGCAAAGGGTAGGAAGAAAAGGAGGAAATGATGAAATAAAAGAGACAAAGTAGATCACAAAAATTATATATAGTTCTGCAGTAGAGTAACATCAGTGGGCGTAAACTATATGACAGATGAGAGAGGACAGAGCCTATCCAAGAAGCAAAATAGAAGTGTCAAAAATACCTAACTATCCTGTTTTCAAAAAGTACTAGGCATGTTTATAGTGGCTAGAATCTGATTAGTGTTGTTTAAACTCAGACGTCTCAGCATACAAAAGCAGATGTGTTGAAAACAATGGGAATTAAGGGTCTATGATGTTTATCCAGCATAAAATTCCTATCAAGCATTCATGTGCAACATTGGTCACTTAAATAACTCCGAAAGAGTTGACTTTAAGCCACTTTTGGAAATTAGTTTGGTTTTTGAAAGGATTATCCACAAGGTTTATTTACCAACTTAGACAAAACCACCTTATTTGTCTTTGACTACCAGAATTGTCCAGTTATCTTAGTATTAGTGGTAGTTCTATTGCTGGAAACTTCATTTTTATGACATGTCATTCTGAATATCTAGATTTTGTGAAAATATTCCCTTTGTATTAGGTGTTTATCATACCAAAATAGATGTGTGTTAGTTTAAGAATACTTCTTTCCCATGTGGATATGTAATGTCTCTCCACAACTGTGACAAATCTGTCTCTTGTGTGAAGACAGAGTCAGATTTCTTAATATTCATTTGGGTGACTTTAATCATAACATCATGCTTTCCTCTCCTCTTTTGGGACATTTATGTTGCCTAACTCTATCGTTAGATTGCAAGTCTCTGACTGTAAAATGTTTCTTTTCCTCCCCTGGAGTTTGGCTTGGATTCCAGTTCTAAATTTAAATGGAACTCCATTTTCCTTGTCTAATAACCACTGAGTAATTAGGCTTTTACATAGGAAAAAATTATCTAAAGAAATGTGTTCCTGTAAAGGGCATTTTGAGCACTGTAGATATATGTCTCCTCTGCCAGGTTACCTGCAGTTTGCTGAGAGAAATCTTCTTAAAGAGACAGATGTATTCATATATATCAAGTCCCTGTAATTTGTAAGACTCTCTTCCATTATTTGTGTATCTTATCTCTTTCGTATTACAGGAAAATGTTCTTACTTCCTAAAAGAGACATTTGTTTTTAATGGAGTGCCACGTTTAAAGATTCACATAATAATAGCCTTACGGATAAGTTTATAGCTCTCGGGGTCTTTTTTTCACAGTGTTCTACTGTAAATGGCACTCTGATGGAGGCAGATCTGATTGTTAATAATTATTTCCATTGTCTTATGAAGCTCAGTTCCTGACTTATTTCTGTTCTTGGTCAAATCTGTGGGCTGGTATTCAAAATGAATTACGGGTAAAGTTCTAATATGTTGTTATATAGTGCTGTGTATCTTAATATGCTTTGCAGACTATGGGCCTAATTGTTTTTGCTATTGCCACTGAAGATTCCACTATTTGAGATGACTGTGCACTGCAGTGGACTATGGAAATTCCGGATTAGGTCAGTTATTGGAGATACATAATTGCGCGTGTGGTTCAATAAGGTCTAAGCATGCTTAACCGTGTTTGGATATCCCTAGCCTGCATCATACAGCATCAGAACCTGTTGTGGTTTAACCTGGCAGACCACTAAATAACCACTCAGTCGCTTGCTAACTCTCCTCGCTCCCCCCTGCAACGGGAGATGGGGAAGAGAATTGGAGGAGTAGGTGTAGGGAGAATGGTAGGTTGAGACAAAAACAATTTAATAATTGAAATAAAATAAAAGAATAATTATAATAAATACTGGAATACTTTATTGGCCAATTTGGATCTGTTGCTCTGGTTCTACTCCCTCACAGCTTCTTGTGCACCCCCACACTAGCAAAACAGGGGGTCCTTGATCTCTTAGTAACAACTAAAACCATCAGTGTGTTATCAACATTCTTCTCAAACTGAATCTCATTCTGAAGCCAAAACATAGCCTTATTCTAGCTACTAGGAAGAAAATTAGCTCCATCCCCCCTGAAACCATGACAGAACCCTATAGCGAAACATTTTGATGCCTGCTCTCTTCTCTAACTGCTGTCTTCGTCTGATATTGCATGGACCCGCAGTGCCTCATTTCCCGTACCAGTGTCAGCAGTTAGCCAGGCTCTGGCATGTTTGGCCTCATTTACTGTTCCCCTCAAATTGAGTCCAGCTCACACTCTGCTCTCATGGTGCCTGAGCTAGACAAGATGACTGACTTCAGTGTTTCAGAACATGTCCAGCAGGAACATACTGTGTTTTATTAGTGTTGGACTAAGTTTAATCCAAACAAACTGAGCAAAATCAGCAAAGATCTGCTATTGTAAAATATTTAAACTGTCTTTGTCTGTTTCACATGAGAAAGCTTAGGAAGCACTCGCACGGGCAGCTCAGCTGCCAGATCAGAGAGAACGGCTCTTCCTGGAAGAGAAGGAGTGATGATCATGTGGAGGGGAGATAGTTTCGTCCATAAGCAGAAGTAGACAAGGAAGATGATACATGTCTAGATGGCCACATGGTAGTTTTTACTAGGCAATTGACAGTAATCTTAAAGCACATTGTTTTAGGAGATGTGGAACTAGAGAAACATGGCTTCCTATTTTTCTGTGGTTTGTGTCCTGCTCTGCTCCCGTGTCTGTAGTATTGCCAGCTTCCCTTTGGCTGGGCAAAGAAGAGAAAGTGGCTGTCTCAGTGGTGCTGGGGCACTGCCTGGCCAGCTGGCTTATGGTTCCTGATTTACCATCTGATTCTTGTATCTCTGAGTGTATGAAGACATGGGACATAGCTGCCTTGCCTTGGGAGCTCACTGTCTGCTACTCAATTACTATCTTTGGAGAAACCCGAGATCTTTGAGCTCTCTGTCTCTGTGTCAGTTTGAAAATTGATTATGACTTCAAAGGGCCCTGGGAGAAAAAGGTCTGAGGATTGACAAACTATGTGATCGTGTGCGCTTCATTTCCTTGGGAAGTCAGCAGAGCAAGTCTTTTCAAAATTTATTTTTCATTAAACTATCTCTCACACAAAAGATTAGATGCAGCAGTAAGAGAATTGTATGATATACAGAGTAAATTTTCAGAATATGCAGACAAATCAAAGCAAATGTCACGCAAACTGATAGTTGTGGCCTCTTGGGCTAAGGTAGTTCAAGACCAGATGTCACAAAAATCTTCATGAGACCATTAGTTATAAACAACTCTCTATTCGTAACCATTCTGCTGCTTGTTTCCAGGTCATTTTTCATGAAAATCTGAATGCTTTTCCTTTCAAATACTGACAAGGGTTTTAAAAAAGGTTTAAAAAAAGGTTATCAGTGCATGAGTTCTTTGTAGTCAGTAATTCCCGTGGCAGCTGTGAATTTGGAAAAGCAAACAGCACTCGCAGAATGTATATTGGAGATAAAAACCCTGACAAAAGCTCCTTTTCTGCAGATACGTGTTTGATGGGTGTGAACCATAGAAAAACTCGGTAGTGGCTAAATAATTTTTCTTTCTTTGTGGTGGAACAGAAAACGAGTACAGAGCGGCTTTGATCAGTACAAATCTTGAGACAAAGCCTGTGAGGGGCCAGCAGGGGCCGCTCGTGTTCCATACAGAGAGGAGTATTGCAGTGGTCATAAATTATTTTATGCATTTACTTTATTATTAAAGTTGAAAAAGCTGTAAGCTGCATGCTTTTTCACCTTCCTTACATTAGAGTATTTGTCTATTTTAAACCTGAATGTATAGATTCATTTAGCTATTTTCATTTAACTGGTAATAAGTAAATCCTTTGAAAATTTTCATATTCCTCAGCCGGAGACTAGTTTGCAGCCCATTCGGTATTAAAATGTAGTACCATTTCCTCTTTCTGACAAATATGGAGCAATTAGGTTTTTCTATAGACGAGTGATTACCTAATAAATGACCTTCTGCAAAAGGCTGTATTAAAATGAAGCAAAAGGCACATTTAGCACAAATGATGTCCAAGCAATAAGATGCAGGAACAAAAGAGGAGCTTTGCATAGCCAATCTGCTCCAGCAGCTTTAGAAATAATGAAAATGCTTACTTGTGGTCTACACCAAATGTAATTATAAGTCAGAAACTGTGTGTAAATTCTTAAACACAAAATGCGATGGGCTGCTTGTATTGGCCATTAATTCCTTGAAATCATAGGCACACCCAGAGGGAAGCACGATCACGTTTTGTACACGTATCACCTGTGTTTGTTTTAGACATAAAATGTAAACAGCATGCAGACGATACAAGATAATGGCTGGGTTGCATGTAAGCGTCCCATGTCTTTTTTCCCGTATACTTGCAGGGATATCAAACAAAAGAAAGGCAAAGGAATGCCTTTGAAATATTATTTTAACTGAATGTCCAATCTANTAGACATAAAATGTAAAGAGCATGCAGATGATACAAGATAATGGCTGGGTTGCATGTAAGCGTCCCATGTCTTTTTTCCCGTATACTTGCAGGGATATCAAACAAAAGAAAGGCAAAGGAATGCCTTTGAAATATTATTTTAACTGAATGTCCAATCTACTCGGATTAAGCAAATTTGAAAGCGCATCATGAGCAATCAAAGCTGCATGTTTGTGTATTCTGACATCCTTTCACCATCTATCCCCTTACTGACTGTAACTAGAACTTTTGCTAGCTGCATCTGGAAGCAAAATACAACAAAACAAGCCATTTACTTTTCGTTCAGAATCAATCTTAGCATTTAAAGTAAGAAAAGATTTATTTTTATCTGGCAATGAAGTTAAACATTCAAAAAGCAAAAGCTTTTTTTCCTCAGTACTGAAAAAAGTTGCAGTTATGACAAAATATTTCAGTCACAGAGTCTTGCAACTACTTAAAAAGTTAATTTAGAACTTTTCAAGATGTCATAAGGAGAAAAAGGATCGTGAGAGCATTCTGGGCCCTGGGCATTTCCTGGGGCGAATAAATGTTTGTGGGTTAATAATCCTCAGATTAGCCTTGAACCTGACTACTTTTCTCAGCATGTCAGCAGTCCCTAGAAAATGCCTTAGGCTCATCTACTATTGCTTGATCAGGTATGTCACAAACTGGGATGGTTCAAGTGCTGGGTTTTACCCATCCTACATCTCTGTTGGTTCACTGGTTTCTGGCTCTCTCCGGAATTCCTGATCACCATCCATTTAGATGTGATACAAGAACCCATCCCTTGCTCAAAATATCAGGGCCATTTCCACATATATCCGTGCTTGTATGAGAAACAGAAAGAAATCAGAGGCCGGTATTCTCATTGTTTACCTATCAGTTCCTACCTTAGCTAAATTAGGAGATAGTTTTAATTAAACTGTTGGAAAGAGGAGGCTCCTTCTGAGGGCAATTATGAACAAAGGACTATGTTAGGCCCTCTGTCAGTGTAGCTTTACTTCTCCCATTATGTTTCTCCAGTGCATTTTTTAAAAATAAAATGGTATGTGAAAAAAATCTCACCTCTTTTTTTGTAGAATTGCTGAGGTAATTTGATAAAAGAGTGCTTGAAATATTTCTCCCTCTCTATAATATATTCTAATACGAAGCACAGATTCAGGCCATTGCTGAAGATAAAGAACACTGTATATTGAGATTTTAAGTATACTTTGTTTTCTCAAAGCATAAATAGAAGACAGATGTTTGGATCTGTGGTCTGTAGTCTCCAAGATCTGTTCTTTGACCCCTTCCTATTGCAGGGCCTATAATGTGGCAGAGTAGCAAATAATTTTTAATACACTTTTTGGTTCAAGGGTGTCTTAGATATCGACAAAAGAACTTCCAACAGACTTCTATTCACAGTGTTGATAAACTTTTTTAGGTGTCTTCAGCTAACAATACAGACAAGTATGTTATGAAACAAAACATACAGTTTTGTAGGGTTTTTAACAAGATATTGGTAATTATTAAGATAACAGGACACAATCTTCCTGTGTCAAAAAGCTTTGTCCCCTCGTTAGAGTTGACACAACCAAGTCATTTAAGCCTAGGTGCTGATTTATTGGAGCAGAAGGAAGGAAGAGGAGCGTGCCACATAATGTAATGGTGGCCAGCTGACAAGAGTGTAATTCCTTTATTTCTGCTAACCTTCTAGGTTGCTTTTTAATTTAAGCAGTCTTATAAGAATCTATATTTTTCCTGGGTATGGTTATACCACGATACGACTGGCTGGCTCTTGGGCAGCTGTGAATGGCCTCTCTTGGGTTGTCCATTCTCAGGAACTGAAAAAAGAGGGCTACTATCTTGCTATGGATGCACTAATTTAAAAATAAAAGACTGAGTTTTCCTTGCCGACACTGGTAGTCCATATCACTACGTATTACTGCTAAAGCCTTACTGCAGCTATAATTTTACTATTATCATACCATGATTTGCATTTCAGCTGGTGTTTCTTTGTTGGTAAAATAAACCATCTCAAGATATCTTATGGTCGTTAGCATCCTTTTGAAGTAGAAAGATAATTAATTGTGATTTTGAACTTGTATTCTCCAAATGAAGTCAAGACAGGTACCAGAAGGGAGAAAACTCAAACTTTTAAGAATCCATGTAAGGGTGGACGTTTGCCGAGCCTCCAAGCAGTCTGTATTGCTGTGTTCTTCTGAGAAGGCTTGAACATTACCTGTGTCATTGTGTAAAGAAACATTCATGATGTGTAATTTCCTGGCAAGATGGTTTTTTTCCCATTTGGTTCTACATAGCTAGGATTTTGTCCTCAGTCTTTAATGGGATTTGAGGGTGTTTGGCACTGTGTCGGATTGGCCTCTACTTCCTTGGTTTCTTGACTGGGTGCCAGCACATAAAAAATTATTTTACTTAAACCAAAAGGAGATGAAATAACACGCTTTCTTTTTGCTCTGGCCCCAGCTGCAAGCATAGTATAGGAAAAAAAATCTTTCTCATGTTGTTGTTCTGTTTAATAGCATACACTGTTGTTATAGTAACTGAGGTAGGGAAATACATTTTTTAACTTTATATTGACAGTGCTCCTTTAAATAAGAAAGGGAAAAGTAAAAAAAAGCATTTCATAAAAAGTTAAAATATAACTCAACAAAGCCCATCTTTCTTTTTAGCGGCTGTGTTGTTTCTACATATATAGTCTATACATCTATCACAAGTATAATCTATACATCTATCACTTTTTCTCTTCACTCTGAAGTCAGTTTAGTGGGCACACAATATAGTGGCAGATGATATATACTGTCTTAGTGTAATTAGTCATGGCATTCAATGCCAACAATTATTACAATATTGTTAGTAATATAAAAATATTACCCAAACGCAAAATTTTCATGAAATTTAGCAAAAATTTGTATTATTACTCAAACTGTTCTCTAACTTTTTGTTGGATTTCTTAGTTTTGCTGTATTAAGAACAACTGTATTAAAGTCACATGCATCAGTGATTTATGGAATGATAAATCTATGAAAACCCTGCGACAGCGAAAAAGAATGTCTTCAAATTTGAAATCTAGGTTACTCAAGTTTTCTTCTGAATCTGACTTAAAACACAGCTTCTGTGTTTTTAGGAGTCTACATTTGGCTTCCTGTAACTTCCAGTAAGATGCAAATACCATGTGCAACATCACCCTATAGGAGACTATTTAAAAAATATATAAAATTAACAAGCATTAGTATGTCCAAGCATTAACTGCTTTTTGAAAATGATATTAATTTTATTTGACTGCTCTCACATTATCTCATCTCTTCTCCAGCTTTCTTTACAATAGATATTTTTGGTTCAGCTGTACAAGACATTTGTATGCTGCCATCTTAATGTCATTAATGACATGAGACCATTATCTTCAATTTTCATCAGAATGTTTTACTTGAGATGTGACTCATTCCTGAAAGCTTTTGGAATGCTAAAGATTCAATTTAAATAAAGCTGATGAATATTTAAAATAGAAGTTTTGTCTATGCTTCAGGTGAAGACTGTGCAATAGACCTTAGAACCCAATTCAGCAAAACAATTAAAATTACATTTAGCTTTAAGCTCATGACTAGCTGCCTTTGTTTTGTTGTTCCATTTAATGGTTCTTCCTGCTGTTACATAATTCATTCAAGATGCAATTTGGGCTCTGTATCATTTGCAGACGGCTCTCATATGGCAGTAATATGAAGTCTTCCTTGAATTAGCATAATAAACATTTTTCTTCAAGAAAAGCTGTACTCCTGCTTGATCTTTAATGAATTTTAAGCTGTATGGAAATGATACTGAAATCCGTTCATTCATCTGTCAATAGTAACAGAAAGATCTTCCTCATTAAATATGTAGTAGATAGTTTGGGAAAAAAATAGATATTCTGAAATCAAATGCGTTGCACCTTCTATATCACATTTTCATTGTGCAGTAGGTTATGAATGAAATCTTTGGACATTTAGCTGTCTTCCAAATGAGTGTTTCTTAGACTTCTAAACGTAAGAAATGTGGCACAAGCATGGCAAAACATGACTGCACGGAATTTTTTTTTTTTTTACAATTTTAAGTCTATTTTTTGGATTACTGAGAGAATTTCAGGGAGCATATTTTTCCAATGTTTGCTTTTACAACCGACTTTTGGTCTCTTATCATTTTTAAATGAAACCTGTGACTATAAGTTGTAGTGCAAATACCTGAACCGTACATGCCAGGGAACAGAGGAGAGTGGGCACATCCGAATGCTTGAAGAATTTGCCAGATAACGCTGCAGCAGATGATTTCTTTTTGCTATTTACATTTCTTCTGAGCCACCCTGCAAACTTACTGTTGATAACAGCAGTCAAAATGTATTAGTATTTTAACAGAGGTCAGCTGATCCAAAGAGGTCAAAACAGTGTAATGTCTGACTGTATTTTTAAAAAGAAAGTAAGTGAGGATTCTGCACTTCTCTGCAAGATGCTTTTATTGTTAAAATATTTTAAAGATTAGTAAAAGCCATCCAAGTGTAAAAGCTCTTGGAAAAGGTGGCCTTACATCTGTATCAGGCTGACTTTTTAAAGGCTTTGCTGCATTGTGTTTTGCTGTCAGCAGCTGAGAAGTGACGAGTCAGGAGTAACATTTAGGAAACATGGATGGACTCATACGCAGTCAAACTCAGTGTCTGAGGCATCTGAGGAAATGCTTGGTCGATCTGCTTCGCCACAATTAGTCTTGCTGCTTTCACTTTACGGTTAGCTACATTTTTGTCCACTACCAGCCCATCTCCTTTGCAAAATATAAAAGTTTAGGAAAGAATTACTGCTGTTGCCAGCCTTGAAAAGGGTTATGTTATAGAAGACATCGTTCTGAAACTCCTTTTACTTTGTGAGTCACACCTACTCTATACAGAGGGAGAGCTAGAGATGCCTGTGCAGAAACGGGATAAAGTGGAAGGTTCTAACATCAGTGCATAGCTGTTTCCTTTACTGGGATCCTTCTATGCCCACTTCCTTTTCTGTTCTGGGACAACACAGCAAAATGCAAATTCACCCTTTGCAAACCCTGAAGGATATTCCCACACAAAACAGCAACTCCTTAAAAGGGAGAATTAGAGACAAGACTATTGCTTAAAATGTCAGACTACTGCCAGACAACATTTTGCCCTTATAAATTAGAACAGTTCTTCTCACCACATTCCTATGGCACCATCCTACTGCAGCAAATATTCTGTTATCTTAGTATTAGGAATAGCCAGATTTATAGGTTGAATAAACCTTGCGAAGATCACTAATTGAAATTTATCTATGGAAACTCTGATGGGCCAAATCCGAGCAGGGCTAATTATTTGTGATGATTATTAATTAGCACTATTTTAATGTAGTTAGTTTTTTTTCTTGTATACTTGAACTGTACTAACTGAAGTTCAGGAAGGTGAGGCACTTAATTCTCCAGACGGTCTTGGTACAAATAAAATCAAACAGCTAGTTTTTAATTATGTTCCTATGGCCTAATGCCAGATATTCAACTGAGTTGAATGGTTATGTGGTGCATCTAAAGTATGAAACCATGAAGGGGTTATAACATTGCAATAAACAAGATGTGTATTTTTTTTTAATGCACATTCAAATGTTTGCAGGTTAGGAGAGATCTCAGTGACCATAGTTTCCCAAAGGCCTGTTCTGCCCCTGGCGCTTGGAGAGGCTCAGACAGTGTGGAAGACTTGGCTTAGGCACTGCTGGAAGTCAAGGCAGGCAACTGAGGGACGCAGAGGCTAGCTTTCACGACTCAGTAGGGCAGACCAAGAGGAAGAGATCCGTAAAGTTAAACTATGTATTCGGGCCTGTCCCCTCTCATGAAAGGCAGCATTGCACACTTTAAAGGACAAAATATCTTGATTGGGTTGCCCTTAGCCCAAACTGCAACTACATGGGAAGAGGTAACTGACCATTTGGCACATGCTCCCATCTAGATAGTTGAAAATAACAAATTAACTACACTTCAATGGTCACACCTCTGAGTGACTACGCATTCCGAAGTAGCAAAAAGAATGTTCATTTCAAAAAACTACAGTTCGTTTGCAGCATTTCCTCATAAATACAATGCAAGTACTTCGCGTAAATCCTTCTGTTTATAAAGTCTTATTTACAAAAACAAATCCCACAGTAAAAGATGCCCAGCATGGTATTAAATAATTTTGTTGCTTTATGTATGTCATGACTGGTGTAATATAGATCTGTCTCTGACTGCCCTCTGAGTGCAACATCATGCTTAGAAGTGAAATGCTGCTGAAGCAACTGTGAGCCCATTGAAAATACACCAGCTTATTCTAAGAACAAAACAAAATTCCATTCTGTATCAAAGCAAAACAGTTACAGATGAGCAAGGCTGCACAGGGATGTAAATTACGTGGAAGTAAAGAATAAATGTATTATAGAGTATGCTGGCTGTGGACCAAGAAGTACATTTCATTATAATTGGTCTGTTGAAAGAATCGATCTGTGAGTACAATCTGTCTATGTCAAACCAAAGTAAATGTTATATATCAGTGAAGCTGTACCATTTGAATATCTGTAAGAAGAATGAAGCCACTCAAAACTAACACTGTTTATGCAGGATTTTTTTTTAAATTTGTTTTGTTTTGTTTTTTAAACTGCAATGTTTGCCTTGGAAAAAAAGAAGCTTGCGAGTCCATTCATTGAAGCGAGTCTAAGCATCTCTTGCAAGTTAAGGAGCTGGGTATCTCACCAGGGCAGGTAGTAAAGTCTACATTACTTAGGCTCAGTTTCAGCAGGCTGGGCTTTGTTCCCTGTCTATATGTTGTGTTCTATGTGGGGCTCTCGCTTGTGGTCGGAGATCCTGTCACTAAATATTTAAATACCGGTTGTATGAGAATTACTTAATCACAAGACAATTTAGGATGTCTCCGTGTTTGAAGCTGCCTGATGACGCAAAGCTATAACTTTCAAATGGGAAACAAACTGGTCAGTCTTTTTGTAGAGGTCAAACAGGAAGGAAAAACAGCCACATATTTTACTCTTAAAAGGGCACTTCGTCATGAAATGAGAAGTTTAGAAATGGAGACTACCCACTATATATACATACCTATGTAACACAACTGCTTTTGCACAAGACTGGCTTTTGCACGTTAGAGGAAAAGAAATTGAGCCCTTGTACCCAGCCTATGTTTAGTTATCTGGCAACTGTACCACAGGGAGCTTCCCTCCTTTCTATCCTTGTTTAGGAGATTTGGAATGGTAGTGCCTCTGGGTCTGATCCTTTTGGGATGCAAGAGAATGAGAAAGATATGACAACGAAGTCCAAATCCAGCTATACACTACTGTCACAGAAGGCTGTTGCAATAAGCACTTACCCTGAAGAGCAAAAACATTAGACCTCAGGTGACATCTAAAGCACCCCTTTCAAAGAATCAAAGCTTTTCTATCATCCTAAAGGCAATATTGCAGCTACTAACACTAATTCAGACTCCTGTTGTTAGTTGTTTATTGTCATGAATTCTGGTAGTAGCAAAACAGAACATAAATGTTCGTCTCACACTTTCTACTTTAAAACGACCCTTAAAAAAATAAAGGCTTGGTAACTTTTGTTACCTGTGTACGGAAAAGCTGCCACACAGGTGACAGTGTTTCATATGGACTATTCTTGTTTTATTCACCTCTGACATGCAGCATTAACTGCCTTCCTATCCTTCCTACCAGTCCTGGTAACATGGCTCCTCCCAGGAATGGGCCATGCTACATGCTGCCTCCTCTTTTCCTGGTTGAGGAGGAAATTGCTGCCCAACACACATCCTTGGCTCTTTGATCCCTTTTCAGAAGGGCAGTTTGCCTCGCCTACAATTCATTCAAGATCACTTTAAAACCAATTATCTTTGCCTTGCATGATGAAACCATGACAATGATACATGATAATTAATGGGAATGGGTAGAGATGGTTAAGAGCTCTTTATAGCGACCATACCTGGAATATATTGTATAATAAAGCAGTGTTATAAAACTACAGTAGATATGAGGCTTTTACCCAATGTTCCTGAGTTTTGTGCTATACCATTACATTTTAAGCTCATTGCACTTAATTCAAGCGATATATCCTATTTTATTAATCAAGAGGCAGCAAAGATGGCCAAAAAGCTCAGTCATGAGAAATTCAGGATGAACTGAAGGGCACCAGTGTATCTATTTCATCCGAGATATTACAAAATCTTGAAACAGGATCTTGAAACATGGATTTTTCGTGTTCTTTCGTTAGTATCTTTATCTTCCTTAATTTTTTTATTTGTCTCCTGTGTCTTATTTCGGAAAAACATATTTTGAAGTAGCTGTTTCATATATGGTTAAAGCAATAAAGTTATGTTTATACCTACAAACAAGAAAATACAGAATAATTTCTGCTCAAAAGTATTATAGTAAACTTCAGAATTTCACATATAATTAATACCATGGAGACAGTCATACCTTTTGTCACAGGATCTCAAAATGCCCTCTGATAACATTGGCACTGTGAGATGCTGGAATGGAGGAACATGTCAATCCTCACGACTCCTCTAACATTCTTAACAAATGTATGTCAGAATACCTAGGTTTCTGGCTTTGTTGTCCTGCCCTATTTGCCATCAGCAGTGTTAACGAGGTAACTGAGAATTGTCTTAGAGAGATAAAATTAATTTAAATTTCTTTATTGGCTTCTATTACTGAAATGCATTTTAGTGCTTTGAATATCTCTAATTAAAATAGTAGCCACAACTAAGTCAAACATGAGGGTCTGTTGAACACGCTGTATAATTCCAAGAATGACCTATGTCAAGGTAGACTTATGTTTAACAGTGCCGATTACTAATTTCATGCTTTAAAACAAAGCAAACAAGGAAAATGTTTAAAGAATGTTATAACTATCCTGAGGCTAGATTTTAAAAATTCAGGCAGTTCAGAAACACTTAAAATATATCAAAGATGTTAAAGTTAATAAATCAAACAGCTAAAGTACTTTTCATTCCATCCTGATATGGATTGACAATAACCCCATGTTTAAAGGTGTTTGTGTGCACTGCCTTAGGGGATGTGAAACTGTCTTATTAAATACATACTACGTTTTTCCTTGTTATATGTCTTACACCAGATTTTATCTCTGAGTGTAATTATTCTGTAAATGTGTAAGAAAAGAGAAAAGGAATTGAAAATTACAGTGCATCAAATCCTTCCATATTGTTAGCTGTAGAATGCTTCTAAGTTTCTAGGGCTTATCATCTCTCAAAAAAGATTGATTTTACCAGCTTCCAATTTTATTTGTCTTTAACAGCTTCCAATTTTTTTTGTCAGCCTCTGTAAGTAGAATTATCTGTTTCCTTGTTATTTTGTTTGTATGCATTGGGAGTTGTGAAAGGCAGTTTTTGGAGGAGTTAGTTACAAAAACATAAACCAGCATGATGTTGTGTTGCCCATGGCAAGTAGGCAACTAAAGGGCTAATAAAGTGCTCATTAAGGTAGGAATATAAACTGAAGCAGCGGAAGTCTTAGCAAAGAAATCTGAGAGGAACTGCAATTCTCACAGCATATGTTACTGAGTATGTAAATTTTTTATAAATACACACACACATATTTATATATATGTAATTCTATGACTAGCCTAGCAGAAGTATATGTTACCCTAACTGGCCTTGATTTGGCTCCCATAGAAGTAATTGGCAAAGATCTTACTGACTTCAGTGTATTGGGACTACAATTATTGGTAGCATGAGGAACGACTCATGGACTTATTATAGGCAAAAAATTAGAATGTTAGGTTTGCCCCTGCCTTTATCTTGTGTTCAGAAGTGAACTAGTCTCATAGGCTTCATCTGCACTCTGAAAGGGTGGCTACATTTGATTTCTTTGTGCTCTACGTTTTACTGTTGGGTAAAACAACTCAGTTCTCACATTTGAAACATACTTCCTCTCTTCCTTACCCCACTATGAGCAGTCTGTTGTGCATCCCCAGTGCTGGTAGCTCTCTGTTGTTTCAATGTAATATGTATGTATTAAAAATGTAATAAAATTCCTGTAGCTTTAAAGATTTTTCAATCTAATAAAATCATAAGCAATCAATTTTTTTAATGTAAAGATTTAAAACTGCAAACTGTTTGCTAAGAAATATTTTCAAGCTAAGATGCCTGCTGGACTGTGTAATAGACTTTACGTGATTGGCCTAATTCTGCACTCTTAACAATTTTGTGTCTTTATTGATGTTTCATGCAGTGCTCAGACTACGAAAAATTGTGCTGCCTTCTTTCCATTTTAGAGAAAAATATGTTATGACTGCTAATGATTTCACCCTATCTATTTATTAGAAATAAATGGGCATGGATAGTTGGTGATATTTCATCTTGTACTGGTCTAGCAATATTTGTAAATAGGATAATAACTTTTCTAGTTTCCCCTCTCCTTCACTTGAGACTTGTTGCTGTCAAACCCAGGAAAGGCAAGTCAGGCTGATGAGCTAGAAAGTGCCATGAAGGGTACTGAAGCAACACAAGAGCCTGTCAAATCAAGTGGCTCCTCCTTTCAATCACATGAGGTTCCAGGCCTGAAAAATAAGAGCAGTGTGATTTCTGAGAGCTAATTGGAAACCTCCTTATTTCTGCTGACTGTTGGCCTCCAGGACCTGCCAGACTGGAAGGGAGATGTCTAGTCCATCTTCCTGCTGAGGCCACTATCAACTATAACCGTGTTACCACTGGCAGATACTTATCTAGCCTTTTCTTAAAATCCTCTAGTGAGGGTAAACTTGCGGGCTTCCAGGCTGTTTATTTCTTTGTATCACTATTTGTGTGTCTAAGGGGTTTGTTGTATAAGCCAAAACTTCATTTGATGTAATCTAATTCATTAGTGTATCTGTTTGCCGTAGACATGGACACAATGCTCTTGTCTTTGGCAGCAGCTGTTTGTGTATGTCATTGTTATGTCTCCTAAATCTTCTCATCTTTAAACCAATCATTTTGAGTCATTCTCAAAACGCAATTCATGTATTTCTGGTCTCTGGCTCTATTAGCTGTTTGCATCCAGCTTTTCCTCATTTGTCCTGTGTTCTATGAAGTGTACTGCCCCAAGCTGGTCATCGTATTCCCATTGTACCCCTAAGCAGGACATAATTCATCTGGTTATTGATTATTTTAATCTTTCTAGTCATATGAGATCGGCAGGCCATGCTGCTGTTCAGAATCCCAGGGTAATATATAGCTTTGGTATACCAACCAGCATGAGAATAGATCCTGAAAAGAAGATCTCTACAGTACTTGGTACAACCTACCTTACGATCAACTTTCTTTAGCTTGCTTACAAGAGGATCATAAGAGACCGAACATCAGTAACATTTCTGACAAATTTTAGAATGGTTATAAGTATTTGCACTATCAAAAATATGCTGCCTTCAATGAGAGGAATTTTTGTTTCCTGACGGCCAAATGCCTCTAGTAATAGTTATGGTTTGTTAGGGAAAAAAATCTAAGGTTTTGGTGGGAATGGTAGTAGAAATGAAATGACAACTAGGTATGCGCTAGTGTCCTTAATTCTGTTTTGCCTTCATTGAAACAGATATGAGCCTTTTAAGAGGGAAGCCAACAAATCAGACAGGGACTTTCCCAGGAAACTCATTCATGTGTTCATGGCTTTTGTGTTCCTGATTTAAATTATTATTTTTCTTGCGATTTTCCAAAATAAAACCATGAATTTTTAATAGAAATGATTTCAAGTTTCCAATAGTAAATAATTTCTGGAATCAAAGTTTGCAAATTAAAGCAAATATAGGAATGCAAACTTTGAAAGCTCTGTGGCTCCGTATAAATAATTTAAAAAGAATCAAAGTTGTGCTTGGGGGAAAAAAAAAGGCATTAAAATAGAACAAGGACCTAATTTATTATAATTATTTTGTAGTCTTTGTCACGGATCCAAACCCTTTTCAGCAGTGGCATAGTCCATAAAGATAGTACTTGTCTAAAAAAATGATACTTACCTTGAAGAACCACATAAAAAAGTTGTTTAGATCATACCTGGATGCTTAATAATAGAGAATAACAGATAGACTTAAAAGGATAGACGAGAAAATAAAAGGAAACAATAATTTGCTAGAAATAAATTGCAATCAGCACACTATTCAAGTCTGGGATGCAGAAAATAATGAAAAAGCAATAAAGTTTTAAAAAAGATCCTGTATGAATCTGCCTTTTTACGTAAGAAAGGAGGAATAGGGATACTTATGAAATTATAATTTCAAGTAAAAAGTGAGGTGAAGAACTAATTATTAGAAATAGTTTAATGTATTTTAGATGAAATGGTTTACTGTAGACTCAGTTCATAGCAGATTATCTCTAAATATAACCATTTTAATGATAAGATGTAAACCTTTAAACCACATTAATCTTTGTCTTTGTTCCTCACAAGCAATACAAATTTTAGGAAAGTCAATTAGAATCTGCAGTAAGCCTTTGAGCATGACACCTTTGTGCTTGGATCAAAGTGAGGAACACTTGTGAGGTTAGGGGTGAATTAAAATCAAAGGCTCACGGTGAGGAAAAAAATGAATGTTAGCCTACACGGACAAAGTTATTCTTTCCAAAAATCCTTTTGCTGTTGTTAGTAGATATGCTAATATTCTACAAATGTTGATGCATTGTCAAACTGCATTTGTATTTTGCTTTGTTTTGAATCTAAGGTTTCAGAATATTAAAGCTAAAAATGGGAAAACTTCTATAGCCCAGCAAAAAGCCAAAGTAATCTTATCTAGACACAATATTTGCTGAAGTTCAGCTTCAATTAACTCTCCGAATCTCCTGGACTTTCAGGTAATCTATTCTACTTGAAATAAGGCAAGCACCATTCATGGTGGAGCGGCATTTCAGCCTACAGTGGGAGTTCTTCCTCACAGTATGCCTCAGACCATCTTGCTTGATGCAATTTATTACTTTTTCTTTCATTTTTAATAATGCCAGCCCTTGTTTCCTCCATCCCCTTGGAATTTCCTAGAGATTTATTTTCACCTCTTGTGTTTTGTAGGGTAGAGGAGAGAGCATTTCCTTCTTCCACTGTAGCATGCAGAATAAGAGAATTGAGAATGCGAAGCAATTGCTTCTTCCCTTGACTCGGCAGAAGTAGGAGCAAGAAATATTTTTTGTGATGTGGCTTCTATCACTTCCCAGTGGCCTATAACTCAGCCTGGAGTTAAAATCAGCAAATCTGCAATCTGTGCTGAATAGCCTTGTTATTGTGGGAGTTGACTGAGGTAATAAACAAAGTATAATGTAGGAGAAAAAGAATAGATGATCATAAAAATGAATGGCACATACAGAAGAAAGGGCAAATATTTTCATGAATATTGTTCAGTTGGTTGCTAGCAGAACCCAGAGAGCTTCCCTTTCTTTGTCTCTCAAGGTTTGTATGTCTTGCTATAAAGATTCAAACTTGAAAAAGATTGTACTTATTATATATATATATAAGAAATATCATGATCTGAGACCTTGCGCGGAGGAGTGTAATCATGAGCATAACCCTATAGAAGAGCTGTAATTAGGACTGTGCATAGCCTGCCAGGCTGCTGTCAGTCAGCTGTTTCTCTTTTCACTTCAGCTGTCAGTGGGTTGAAAGGAAATAGAAAAGACAGAGCTTTTTAGTGTAGGAAAAATAGAGCCTGTCTCTCTCACTTGCTAGCCTCCACAGGGAGAGAAAAGATTTTTTTCCTTAAATGGACAACAACACACCTAAGAGATCATACTATCTTTAATGAAAACTTAAGCAACTTAAATTGTAGGATTAATTTTATTGCATTAGCAGACATGAATGAAGGTGTAACAGTTGGAAATGAAATGCTGCTAACAACATAATAATAAACTATCTTTATCTTCATTCTGCCTAGAAGTCCATGCAATTAGTGTCCAATAAGCTCTTATTTAATGACATGATGAACACTTCAAACATGAAAGCTATTTCTTTGAGAACAAGATATACATTGTGTATGACCTACAGAGAACTACATTAAAACATGGAAATAACTGTGAGAGTCAACAAGTGAGAGAAAAGTTCACAAGACAGAAATACGACTTCATACTTATTTTTTTCTCTTTAATGACTTTTAAAAAAACATTTTAAACATGTCAGAATGGAAGCATTTCTGGAAAGATTGAACTCAGACAAGAATGATTGCAAAGATGTCTTTGATTGAGGATCTGAAATGAGGGAGTGTGTGTGTGTGTGTGTGTGTGAATGGGAGAGACAAACAGAAATTTTCCGTGTCAGAGTAGCCCTCTGGTTGGCCAGGAATCTGAACGTATCATCAGCAATGGGGTGCTTTCCAAAGCAAAAAAAATGTGGAAAGCTGTTACTGATTATCTGGCTCTCCCTAACTTGGATTTTAGCCAGTGGGTTTTGTGGTGAACTGTGATGCAATACATTAAGTGTTTTATGGAACATTTCTCTATCACTTACATTGATTAATCTTTTCTGCATACGTCTATGATTCCTGAAAGATTTTCTTACCAGTATGAAAAGTATGTATTGAATTAAAAGCTTTATTTTGTAAGTGGAATGATGTCTTGCAAATCTGGCCACAAAGGATATCCTTTTCTGGTATTTTTTCCCTCTTTATCTAAAACCAGAAAAAGTTTTTAGCAAGAAAAAAGAGCTTCCTGAATGTTTTGCTCTCTTCTGTCTTGAAAATGATTCAGCAGAACAACTGCATTGTTCAAAGTCTCCCAGGCATGACATACAAGTGGCAGCTTCTCATTGATGGCAGGGTCTGAAATGGTGTAGGGGTTGCAGGTGCCCAGGGGCTGGCAGGGCACCCTCTGTGCGGAGAGGCCAGGGCTGCCCCATGCCGGACACAGCCGGTCCCAGCCGGCTCCAACCGACCCAGTGCAGGGCACGGCTGGGCCCCGCAGCTGCGATGGCGGCGCCTTGGCGAAAGCCTCTTTAAGAAAGGGCAAAATGCTGCCCGGCAGAGGAGGGGAAAAGTGTGAGAAACAGCCCTGGGAGCATGGAGGGGAGAGCGGGAGGAGGGCAGAAGGTGCCCCAGGCACCCCAGCAGGGATCCTGGAGAGACCATGGTGGAGCAGGTGTCCATGCTGCAGCCCGTGGAGGAGCCGATGTTGGAACAGATTTATCCTGAAGGACTGCAGCCCATGAAGAACTCATACTGAAGCAAGGGAGGAGCGTGCAAAGGAAGGAGAGGCAGAGACGAGCTGCTATGGGCCACCTGCAACCCTCATTCCCCATCCTCCTTGTGTCACTCAGGGTGGGGAGGCAGAGGAGATTGGGGTGAAAGTGTGAAGTTGAGCCTGGGAAGAAAGTTGGGAGGGGAACGTCGTTTAGTTTTTGTTTCTCATCATCTAACTCTATTTTTAATTGGCAATACATAAAATTAATTTTCCCCAACTCAAGTCTGTTTTGCCCATAATGGTAATTGATAAGAGATTTCTGTATCTCTGTGTCCTTACCTCCACCCACAAGCTTTTTAATCTTATTTTGTCCCCCTGTCCTTTTGAGGACAGGGAGTGAGAAAGCAGCTGGGTGGGAATCTGGCAGCTGGCTGAGGTCAACCCACCATGAATGGCATTTCAGAAACTTCCTGTGGTAAAGCATCACTTGTATCCTAGATTACCCAGAAGGCATGGCCACCTGCATCCACAGATCTGGTTACGTTTTAAGGCTCCTATACAGAAACCTCTGCAGAGTGATCCATTTTAAATATGCACGTAAGAACAGGTATGCAGAAGACAATCGGGTTCTTCCCATTGACTTTTAAGATTATGAAATAGATTTCACTTTTGCAAACTAAGCTTTTTGAAAGTCACGAAAATGACATGTTAAGTTATTTCTACAGGATATTTTTGATTAGGGGTATTCTCTTTCCTGTGGGAGTCTGCCTAGAACCTTAGCAGTTTTTGTTTTGTTAAACACACCAGTGAAACTGAAACATCTTCATAGACTTTTTTTAGTATAAGAGGGTCTTTTTTTGGTAATAGTAATACTAGCACAGAGAGAAGCTTTTTATTCAGGGCTTCCAAACAGCTACCTCTGGAAACTTTCATAACCTTTTTTTGTCACGGGGAGTTTGAGGAGGAATTGCATAAACTAAAAAAGTCAATGCCATTTCTTTTCTGAAGAACTTCTGTCAGAAGCTGTTTCAAAGAGTGTTTTTGAATATGGGCAGTGAAGTCTGTACATATCAAATTTGTCAAATACAGCTTAAAGCAATTATAGATTTAGAACAGGAAAATATTATATGTATGGGCTGAGCTTTTGGTCATGGCAATTCAGAAACAGGTTTGGCATTTGATTGCCACATTGCTAGCCTATTGATTAGGCTTGCAAGGAAAGCGGTATTTCTGAGGCTATTGACATTTTCTGAGCATGAAAGAGGAAGATGGTGGTGGTGTCAGGTTGCTCTCTGCAGTTTTCATTTCTGCATCCTCTCTCACTGCCCTGGCAATATTCACTATTTGCCATGTAGAACAATGCCAGTCTCCAGTAGCACTATGCTAAAGTTTAAGTGACTTCAAACCTCATCATTATATTGAGAAAAATTATGTGGTTTTTTGCTGGAACACACAAAATTCCTTACCTCGGGGAACAGCATTCTGTGTATGACATATGGTAGAAATCAAAGTGCTGCTGGTGTAAAGATTCAGAGAGATCTCAGTCCTGGTTCATGTTTTATGTTTGTTGTATTCCCTTACACACGTAGTATTCCCATTCTCCACATGGCTACAAGCTTGTAAAGCAAGTGTCCAACGATTCAGGGATTCTCTTTGTATTTTACATTCAATATACTTCTAATATGTATTTTTTTCTTGAACTGAGGAAAATAAAAATGGGGTGGCTATTCCCCCCGCCCCTCCATGTAGTAGTTTAGAGGTTATATACCTTTCAGTTGCGGATATCTTATGAGTTATATATACCTTTTAGTTGCGAATATCTTACATTATTAAAATTCCACTATCCTTGTAAGTGTGTGATCCAAGCATTCTTTCACAGGAGAAGAATAAAAAAAGTTTTTAGAAAGTATTTGTAAACAAACTTTTTCACAGCCTGTATATCCCAGCTGAAGATATTAATAATACCACTGTAAAATTAATTCCTTTTTTGAGAGACACAGCTAAGTAGCTGAAACTTTAAAGTCACAAGAGGAATCAAATACATGACACTAAATCTTCTCTACTTTCTTATCAAAATCTGGTAGTAGATGTGAGCTGTAGGAGGAGCACAGAACATAGCAGCACAAGATGAATCTGCTTGCGTGAGCAAGAAGTTACACTCTGGAGAGGATGAGGCAGTTGGTGATGTCTGCCTATCTTATTCCTACAGAACTGGAAAACGGAGGAACAAAGTAAAGCTCTTGATTGGGAAGCATAGTCACATCTACTTCAAAACCAGAGCAATTGAAGTGTTAAAAAAATTACTCACATGTTCACTGTGTTATGTGTTCCAGTGTGCTTATGAAAGCACTTCCTGGGTGACTGAAATCTCGGCAAACAAGCAGGGATGGAGGCGATTATTTTGAAATTTAACATTGCTGTACTATTTCAAGAGAGGTCACTGGTTTAAAGATGTATCTTGAACCCCAGAACAGACTGATTGAAGCCTGAGTAAACTTTCAGTAGCAGTCAAGGACTTCACTTCCAATGTGCGAATTTGAAGAAAGAATCTCAATCCTTGCCCAGTTGTGAGACATGCTAACTAAGTCCTTGTAGTGTTAAAGTTTCATGAGTGAGTTGCTTTGGCTAAGCCTCATCTCCCCATCGTAACACTGAGGAATGGAGCATGAGATGTAGAAATTATTATGGCAGATTAGAAACAGTAGCGGATCCCTCTATCTCTATTATCCTCATTTTGGGTTGTTAGCACTTCTCTAACCAATGCCTTTTTGCTAACTGGAACTAAATATTTTCAAACATATTCTACAAATTCTTGCTACAGTGTATGTGATCAGAAGGGTGTTTTACTGTGTGAATCATAATGGAGAAAAAATAATTTTCCAAAAAAATCATGCTTGGGTTTTTATGGGAAGAGAAACAAAAAGAAATTACATGAAGTGGTGGTTTCCAGAATAAGTGTAGTAGAGAATTTAAGTTATTGACAATACTAGTCAGTATTTCTAGTAAAGATCTAGAAGGAAGGGTGACAGGGGAGTGCGCTTGAGTGGAACTGCCTGCAAATACAATAGGATTGGTGGCAAGTACTGTAAAATGAGATTTCAGAATGATCTTGCCAACTTGGAGAAATAGTCTGAGATAAATGAAATGTAACCTGATATTGGTCAATATGCACTCTTAGCTAGACATTTTGCAAAGTCAAGATAGGAATTAGCTGACAACGGTGCTACGGAGGAAGAACTGAGATTACAATGAATGGCTCAATATCAAACTTGTCGGAAAAAGTAATATCAAACTAAGTCTGTAAATATGTGTAAATCATGAGAAACAATGTTCTGCCCTCCCAGGCACAGGCGAGTCTCTACTGGGCACTGTGAAAGACTTAGCAAATATGTTAAAGGGTGAAGTGGACTGAGAAGTGCATCAAATGACTGAAGATGTGTTAAACTTCAAAGCTTCTGAACAGAAGATGAGAAAACTGAAAGAAAAGGATAATTTATCGCAAGGGAGGAGGGCACTAACACTGTAGCCAGGCAACCGAGCACCAAGTATTGCTGTTCAAAAGTGTTAAAGAACAGGTGCAACCGTGAGGGGAGGAGACACATGAGGAGACACGTGAAGAGACATACATGTTCAGAGAAATGTGGGCTAAAGCAGAGGAGGAGAAATGCAGGAGACACATGGAACAGGACGCTGTTGAGAATATGGCTGTAGATGCCCTCTTGGAAGTAGATGCTCAGTGCCAGAGGTACTTTGATGAGCTGCAGAGCCTGCCCGAGGCAGGGACACTCCTAAGAGATTGTGGCCCATGGGCAAATCACACCAGAGCAGGGACATCCCTGAGGGAGTGTTGTTCTTAGAGGAACCACACCAGAGCACGGACACCTCCCAGAGGACTGCAGCCCATGGGCAATCTATGTGGGGCCAGGGACACCTGGGAGGAGCTGCAGCCTCAGGAGGAACCTGCTGGAACAGAGGAGCAGTACGAAACATGGACTAGCAGTGGAAAATGATAAGGGGCAATGGGCAGCAGAAAGAAACCATTACACAGGCACCTCACCAAAGGGACTGGGAGTATAACTGAGTGTAACATGTGGCAACAGTGGGGGAAGTTGAGCCTAGGACAGGGGAAGGAGAAGAGTTGGACTGAAGCTGAGTCTGAGGAAGTGGGCAGGAAAGGTATTTCCCTAAGGGAATTTAATTGTCTTCTTTTTTTCTATATAATTCTCAATAATTTTCTCAATACCTGAATCAGTGATTCGTTTTGAATTAATTGGTAATGAAATAATAGAGTAAAATTTCCTGAGTTGAAACTTTTGCCAATGCCAATGTGACAAGTACTGAACTTGAATTAGACATTGTCACAAACTTTCTAATGGCAAGGATGTTTAAGGAATACAATAGCTGTCCTAGATTCCATCTTTGCAGGTTTGGATGTTAGCTTAATACAAATGCTAAGTAGGGATCACCCAATCCACAGGACTGATTTTTTGATCTCTAGACATGCTTAGAGATCAGTGTCTCACTCCATTTCCCTGCTATGCCTTGCAACACTGTGCGGTACACTCTAATTCCCTTAATTTATAAGTCTTAGAATCTACCTTTCAGTCTCCCGCCCCTTTTTACATTCCCTTAAACTTTTTGCTCCTGGCGTCGTTTTGCTCCCTGATCTTGATTACACACAGACACTGTTTATTTGCCATCAGCAGACCTGTGGTAGGCCCATTTTCCTTTCTCCTGTGCCCTTCTGGTTTGTTTCCCCCCATCTTAGCTGCAACCATGGAGTTCGGTATTTGTTCACTTTTATCAACAATTACATAAATAACTCCAAAGTGTGCCTTAACTAATGAATTACTGGGTGACTCAGTAATAGCAACGATTTGATTGCTAGCATGAGAATTTGGTTTGGGAGTACACTAAATGATTGGGTAAACCCTTTTGAATATTGTATATTCCTAGGAGAGGGTAATTAACACCATCCAGTTAGAATTCAGAATGCCCACTTGGGACCTAATAGAGCAAATAATTGTGCTGAAGGTGTGTACAAATTAATTTGCATTTACAAATGGTAAACTCACATTAAAGACTATGGTTTTTCAGAGATCACATAAATACTGTTTTTTGAGATAGCAAATTGAATATTTTAGAGATTTCCTGTGGGCATATTTCATAATAAACTTTCATTTTTAGGAAGGATCACATGGCTGTAATTCTTTGTGTCTCAGATTTCCCGGTGGCAACACATAAAATATTTTACATTCAGTTTCTTTCTTTCATCTTCAAACTTTTCAATCCAAATAACAAAATATGATTTTTTTTAAGTGCAAATATGTACCAGCCAGGATCCATACTGAAAATATGCAGAACTACAGTTCAAGATTTCTAGACAGAACTCAAATGTTAGGAGTGCTTCTGCAAGAAGGGAGAAAGTAATATTGGGTCCTCTTTGTACCTGGCTGTCCCCTCTTTCAGATTGTTCATGGTTTTTGGGAATTGATCACTTTTTGTTTGTAAAAAGTAAGTGAAAGTAATACTTTATAACCATTGAGCCCCAGAATATGTTTAGTGCTGCGATTTCAAATAAGACCTATCTGGATTCTGCAGTCAAAAAGTCATTCTCTGCTGTACGAAACCTTCACCAGCAGCTAGATTTAGACTGGAAGTGATCATGTGTTGTTACAAATCCTGATCTAGGATCCTGCTGATCCTGCCAATTTGTCACAGTTGAATGTTTAGAAAAATGTGTGACTTAAAGGAGTTTGACAGTAAGGTTCACTTTTTTACTTACTACATGGAGGAAACATACAGAGGGAGTATCAGGTTGGAATCGAGTTAGAATGATTTACACGGGGAGTGGAGGTGTAGAAAGGTAAGGGATGCCCTCCTGTTGAGTTGCGAGGTTCAGAATGGACCCCCTTGCTTTCTGAACTCCTCTGAGAGGAGCCTATGCGCGGCTGGATCTGAGCTTAGTCCCAGACTTGGTGAACAGTTTATGTCTAAGGCATTATATGTATTTAGAGCTAAAGGACTATATGTGCACACCTGATTCTCTATATCACTTAGCTAAGATTTCAAAGTTTCGTTGTGATTATTCCAACTTAACTTACCTTCCATCTGGGCATCTGGTGTTACTAAGTTCAAACTCGAGGTTTCCCACAGCAGACTCTCAGGCATTGGATTTGATAAAATAAATAACTTAATAGAGTGGTACAGCAGCATGCTCTGGAGGGGGATGATGGGGCAACCTGAACAAAGAAGTCCCTGGGCAATTATACTCTTACAGACTCTTTATCCTCCCCTCACAGGATGGTTCAGTCCAGTCGTAATATATGGGTCCGGGGTCTTCTTGTTGCTCATTGGATTCCCTCACTATCTTCAGACAGTCTAGTTGCAGCTGCTGTTGATAGCTGTAGCCTTGAAGCTGCTGTATCTTCTGATTTACGCTGGCTCTGGAGGCCCAGTTCTGACTAAGCAGGTACACATTCAGTAAATCTAGGTGGAAATTTACAGCTTGCAGCCTAAGGCTTCAGCAAATCTAGCTACTAGTGCAAAGTAAGTAAAGCTAAGCAAACAGCAGACTAAATCACACAACATTATAACTCTAAGTGATTAATTCTATTTAAACCTTACTTATTTAACCAAAACTTCTAATATCTCTTAACATTGAGAGGAGCCTCTGCTAAAGGGGAGACTTGCCTGGCATGCAGTCTGGTTGCCGTCCATGGAGAATTCAGATTGGGCTCACCCAGCGATCTGCCCTTGCTAAAAGATCTCACTGCTTCAAGGAGCAACCTTGAGAGGCATCCCAGCTCCAGAGGAGATCATCACCGTGCAGCCACGCTGCCTAGCAAGAGAGCTCAAAGGAGGCTCACTTAGGCGGTCATATTTATGGGATAAAGTTGTTGGCTCCTAGCCAAATTGCATACAATGGGAGAAGTATGCACAAGACTCCTTGTACACACAAGTTATCGGTGTTCGTTGTGTTGTTCTGCTCCTCTGGGGGTTTCCTAGAGGAGTTCTTGGCCTGCCCACGGCTCAGGCCTTTACCTCCTTTGGAACTTGTACCAAACTGCTACTGGTTTGGTCGCAGGGTTGTCGAGTGCATTCGTCACAGGTGTGGACACTCAGTTCTGACCAGAGATGCTTGTGCTGCTACATCCAGTACTGAAATGCTGCCACCTAATTCATTCTGTGGCATTTAAGTCTTCCATCTGTACCTTTGGCTGTTGATATTGCTGATTTATGTTGCTTGCCACATAGCATCACTTCACAAACTCAGAGCATCTAGGCAGAGAACTGAGAGCAAAGCAGAGTTGTAGGGCAGACCCTAGCCTCTGCAGGACAGTGTTCTGGATCACAAAAACACGGCAACCTCAGATAAAAGAATCTTAGCTACATGTCTACCAAAGTAGTAGATAAATGTTTTCACTATTTTTATGCCATTTCATGACGTTTTGCAAAAGGTTGCTTCTATATGTGTATGCAGTCATAACAAAAAGCAGCTATATGTCTTCACTTTGATGTACCCTGTCTTTACACAATGTGTGTCTGCCTAAAAGCACTCCAACATTTTTGCTTTGTCATGGGTGGATGAATAGACTATGGGTAATGGGACTGTAGTCTGAACTTAACAGTAACTGCTTCTGGTGCAGAATATAAAACACACTGAGATGGAAAGCAGTATTTTTTAATGCATTATAAATATATCATACTTTATGCAACACCTATAATTGGAAATATTCGGTTTAAATTATGTAATTCAAATTGCATTTGTGTGAGACTACCTGAAGTTCCATATCCTGATAACTAGGGTTTTATCTCATCATATTAATGATAATTTATTCTTTCAGTACTAAGACAAACAGCTAAAAACAATGAATTTTAAAATATATATTTTTATGATGTTATCTGCCTTCTCCTTTGTGAGTTATACGCCATTAATACTGAAGAAGCAACCACACCTCGACCAAAAGTAAACCCAACTTTCATTCCGTCCACTCATAACTGTGTTATTTCACATGCACATTTTGAGGTTTGTGAGTAAGGGATGATAGATCCTAACTGAAAGAAGACCTCTGGACACAGTAACCGCAAACTTTCATTACATTTTTGAGAAGGCAAAAGTATCTGTTGCAGTTGTACATATGCAAAAAAATCAGCCAGGGTGGAAATCTCAACATCTTTAGTGTTCTGTTTTTCGTAACTCTGCAACACGCTGAATAAGTCTAAGAACAATTCAAAAAGCAAGGTTTTCATAGCAAGTAATAATAAAAAAATTCAAAACTGCTCCAACTTATTCTGTTTGCAAGATTTGCTTTCTATGCTTGTATTACAAAGAATTTCTTTAGTTTCATTTTAGGTAGGATTGCCTACTACAATTTAATGAAAATGTGTGGTAGAGAAATCAGGAGATTTTACTGTTTGACAGTAACAAAACATGAATTATTTTAATAGCACATCTTTCCATTAAATGGAAAACCTTACAGAGTCTGGGATATGTTAGAATAAAGGTCAAATAATCTAGCATTATTACTTAGAATTCTGCAATTATAAAATAAAAATATGATCCATCTTAATGGATATACATAAAAAGTCAGAAGTAGGGCATTTCTGTGAAAATTGTAACTCTACAGTTTTCTAGTTTTGTGTCTTTGAATCTCCAGCTTAACCTTACTGAGCACTGAGTATACATTTCTTTGCACCATTACAGGTTATTTTCATCACATTAAGTATTTAAATCATTTTAGATTTTGTTAGATGTGAAGGCTATAAAAGTAGAGAATTCAGAATGAGTGAGATTTTACCTAACATATTTGATTGCCTTTATTCCACTTCACTGTATCTTAACTACTCTCCCATTTAGAAAAGTACTTCAATATGTGCTTCATATAATACACATTTGTTCTTTTAACAGAAATTAGATCAACTCCAGTGCTTAAAGGTGGTCTATACACAAAGTTTACTTATAGCCACTGGAGTTATTTATGACATTCAAGCTGTCTAATGAATTGATCAGAACCAAGGTTTACTCCTTTTAACCAATGGTATCTAGCAGAAAATAACTGATGTGTGTGTGGGGTGTATGTGTGTAAAAGTAAGTTGCTTCATTTCCATTTTTAAGCTAAAACTGTGAAGACTTTGGGTGAACTTCTCTCTCTTATAATATACAATATAACTCAGTTCTTAAAGACCCTTAAAATTTATCAGGTGTTGAGGAGTGAGATGTGAAAACTCTGTGTTCTTCATCATTTGATCACTTCCCTTACTCCCAACTTGTAGTCGTTGTAATTTGCCAAAACATTTCCAGAATCTGAAATTAAATCCAATGCTTTTAAGAATGAAGTTCAGATTTTCAGCTGGTGTAAATCAGAAGAGCTCCACTAAATCAGTGAAAAAATAATAGTTTTTAATGATAAAATGTCAAGTTCTGTCAAGTTGCTAGGGGTCCATTTTGTACATCTGCACTATACACTGTCTGCATTACTCGACCTGTTTGCCTCTGCTAGCTGTTTTCTTTAATTTTACTTTCCTGCTATCCATAATATAAATGGTCAAACTAGGCAATCCTGGATCAAGAAAAATCTTCTGTAATTTTAATGGGTTATTTTATTTATACTTTGACAGGTCTGAGTCAATCATTAATATGAAAGCATACTTAGAAATGTTGCCGTGCTTTTGTAGAACACTTAACTTGCTGATCTTCTGATCTCTGTGGTCTCCCCCCTGGTTGAATTGAGGTGTTACAGCTCCTGCTCGTGTTATTTTTTGGCAACAATCTTTACTCCGCTTTCAGTTGTGAACCTCTTAGCTCTCTGATTCATGTACTCTTTGGATGAAATAATAGGCGGTTCCTATGGCAACGAGAGTAGTTTGTTAGCCACATTTTTCCATCTTTCCACACTTCGTACTCTTACGAGCTCTGTATCAACTTTTTGGGTTTTTTAGTTATGGTTTGTGTGGGTTCTTTTTACTGCCTGCTTCTCTAGAGAGAGGAGCTTAGCAACAGTTGATTCAGTCTGTGTTTTCATGGAATACCTAACAACATCAAGTGCTGCTATTTTTTCCAATAAATTACTTGAGTAGTACAAATTTCAAGCACTTATTTGGTGGTGTTCAAGCTAATGATTCAGATTCTGTGAATTTGATGATGGTTTAGGTTTACAGAGAGCGTCTGAAAATTCTGTGTTGTAGGCACAGACATTTAGGCAGTGTCACTCACTGATGCTAAGAGAACTTGGCTAAATCTTGACAGTAAAGCAAATCTGCTCTGTGCTTTTTTTTTACTCGACATCTCAACATTAATGGAATTATGCTGGGTTTTTGTGTCCTTTTGTGCATACTAAATGTTTTTGAAGCATTTTAAAACACTTGGAAAATGGCAGAGATAATATTGAAGACCTTTAAAGGAGCAATAATGGTTTATCTACATATGTAGTTGAACACAATGAAGTTTTGATGACTATTACTATGGTTTGTCCAAAACCTCATAAGGGTAGAAAGAAGGAAAAGAAAACAAATCTCAGAGAAGTCACACACATACATATATGCATATAGAAAGATTATATGTATTAAAAATATACAAACAATACGTCTTTTTAAAAAAATAATTTCTGATGTAATTACTCCTATACTGTCTATCCTAAGGCTGGAAATAAACATTAAAATCCAACAAAATCATAGCTTCCTTTTTCATTTTTCTGATTATAGCACCTGGAACTTTAAGCAAATATCCATCTGACCAAAAAAAAAAAAATCATAGTAAAATTGTCAGAAATTACAACATGGACTCTCACATCCAACTCCTTTAAAAGATGTAAAAGGAGAACTTGACTGCAGGGGATGGATAATGTAGGGAGGGGAAAAGTATTGCAATATATTCTGTACCAGCTCTCCCTGGTAGGGCTGCTGATTTCAGCAGAAAGGTCCAGTGCTTGTATTCATGCTTATTCACCTGATGAGAGATGAGCTTGTGGCTCCCAGGCTGCAGTTGCATGACAGCAGATCAGCAACACAAGGCCATCTACAACTGAAGACTAAGCTGAAGACTAGGAAACGATTGTCAAAGGTTTAAAGCTGAGCTGGCTATTAAACAGAAGACAGATGCTCTCTATTAAGCCTTTCCCTTCTCAGAAGAGGAAGGGAAAGAAATCAGGAAGAGAGACTTACGGGTTGGAAAAAAATTTAAACAGCTTTATTGAAACAATAAGAAAGAAAAAGGTATAATAATATTAATGAGACATAATGAAATATATACAAATATATACAAAATGAGTATCAAGCTCCCCCAATGACGATCATGTCACCCGGGTGCTCCAGGGCAGGCACTGGGAAAGTCCCAGACTGGACTCAGCAGCAGACAGGAACTGGCTTCAGGAACACATGGATCAGGATTGAAGGCTGAAGAATGGATGGAACCCTCCTCAGATGCTGGCCATAGAAGAAGAGAGCTTGACTCTTGTGATCCCTCAGCTTTATATAGAGTTTGATGTGTATAGGATAGAATACTTTGTTTGGTCAGTTTTGTGTCACCTGTCCAGCCCGCTTCTCCCTGCAGGTGCAACACTTTTATGCCTTTTCACTTATGACACATGAGAAATTTAGCAGTGACCTTGGTTTCTACAGGAACAAGCAAGAGCCTTTCTGCATACTATTCATACCGTTACCTTAGTAATAACTATAAACATCAAGCATTATCAATTCTAGAAACAGATGGTGTCTGAAAAATATGTTAACTTCAGAAAGTTTAGTCACTTAAAAGAGACTTAACTGAAAGGTAAAATTACAGAAGGGAGAATTGGTTCTGTTCTGGTTCAAACCGGAACACAATCATTAAAAAAATACAGGCAAAGTCCATTCTCAAAATCTGTTTTTATAATCTTTGGGATTTGGATGATTGGTCCCTAACATTTATTAAAAATCTTATTAATTTACAATACCCTGTTTTTCAAACATATCTTTCTCTGAAATATGCAGGTCTTGTATTCAGATTCTCATCATGAAAAATGGTATAAATAATCCTAATAGTAGCTATGTCTGAAAATATATTTTTTGCAAAATTAATGTTAAAGCATCTCAAAAGAAACATTTTTAAGTTTTTAAAATTTTAATTTTTTTAATTTATAATTTGCATTTAGTTGTTCTTTGTAAAGAATTAACATTAATGAGAACTCCACAGAGGATCTGAAGTCTGATACTTCTCTCTTTGTCTTGTACCTTTCTAAATTAGTAATGAATCCGTGAAGAATAAGGTATACAGTAGCTAGTGGAAAGGCAACTTGTCTCTGGCATACAATGCTGAACAGATTTAAACTGCAGATCTTAAATCAGTGCTCTGGACTGCAGAAGAAGCTAGGTTTTTTAAAAATGAAGCCCATCTCAAATTTATCCTAACTTAAAGATTACAGTGAAAAGAAATTGTGACGCGCTATTTAGCTATTAAAAGTTGCTAGCAAAAGTGTAGAAAAAAATAACGTGGAACACAAGCTATTAAGGAATTCAAAAGAGTTTAATCAGTTTTTTTCTGACTGAGAGTTTAATAAAAGCACTTGCTTTTGCTGAAATAATTTTGGATTTCAGTGCACATTTCTTTTAGACACAGTATAATGAAGAAGAATATCTTACATTTTCAGTCAGTCTCAAGGCTTTTAGTCAAAAGGATAGGTTTAGCAATAAACAATGTCTCTCTCCTCATTTTTCACGGCCACATCATATATCAAAGCTTTCTAGTGTCTTTTGTTTGATATGTAACATAGCAGTCTAACTGAAGCTAAGAAACAAACACTGATGGTGCAGTTCGGTTGGGATACTTGGAATATTTCTGTAAGAAATACAAAAAATGTAATCCTAGACAAATAATAAATCTAGTATACCTGAAAAACTGGTCTGGTTAAGAAGATAAATAGTCATTTTCTTAAGAGACAGAAAAGTAATTAGTTTCTCTTTTTTTAACCCCTGTCACTTCTTTGGTACATTTTTGAGAATCCCGCTTGCATTAACAAACATTCTCCATACCCCTCTTTCAGCAATGGAGAATTTAACAGAAAGAGAAAGACAACAAGTCCTAAGCCACTGCTTGGTTTTTGCAACACTGATTGTCTCAGTACTGGAATTTTGTATACATGAGTCACCAAGAGGAATGTGACACCCTTGGTTAGATGTACAGGGGTTTTGGGGGAATATTTGTCTAAACTCTCGACTGCATCCAGCTTTGCCTGAAATTGGACAGGAATTGCTTGAGGGAGTCACGAATGTGGAGAAATGAGTAGGTTATTTTGAATAATAAGGTAGTGAACAGATCAGCTGAGACACAGTATGTGAGTATGCTTAGTTTCTTTCACCAAGTACAAAGATAACTAGGAAAATCTTGTAGTACCATGGGTTTACAGGGTGCTGCTAGGAAGCACCCTAAAACTGTACAGTCCAGCTTAGCAGATCAGAGAAAACATATTTATGAATCTGAACATTCCTTTTCAAACTGCATATAGACGTTCTTACATGATTTTGAACTTCTCAAAGCTGCAATTTCTCTGTATTTTTGCACTCTTGTTCTAATCGGCTAAGAAAATACAAAAACATCTATACTGATCTAACCTTTCCTCAAAATTTTTTGACTGATAAGAAGAGGAAGGCTCCAATTTGTAAATACGTGCAGCAGGAAATGTGCTAGAATGCATGGCATTCTCTTTTTCTTTTTGGCTGTAAATCCACTCTGGTCATAAGGTCAAATATACTCCATTCAATAATCAGACTGTCTGGGAAATCAAATCCTCTACTCCTGCCCTGCTCCTGAGAGGTCTGCAGTGGCCTTGCTGTGGATTTGAATAGTTCTACTGCTCTTCATCTGTTTTGTGTGGGCAGCTGGGGACAGAGCTGAGGCAAAATAAACAGGCTTGTCCTTTAGCCACCTCTGCTTGTTCCAACCGGTTGTCTTTGCTGATCTAAGAGGAGTAATGTGGAGGCCTATCAGTGCAGGACTCAGCTGGACTGATACAGTCACAGTATAAAGCAGACAGTAGATAGTTCTGTGCTGCCCCTTGCCACCGGTGAACTTTATTTTATTTTCTAATTGATGAGAATCAATTGTTGACTGCTTGGCTGCCGGTGTGTTTGTTCATGACATTCTAGCTATTTTTCTGCTCCTATTTAGTCAACTTGAGTGGGAATAGTAAGAGCAAAGTAGCATTTATCACATAAGGAACTGCAAGTTGTTCAAAGATGGAATGATCTTATGAATTACATGAATCACAGAATGGTTTGGGTTGGAAGTGACCTTTAAAGGTCATCTAGTCCAACCCCCCACGAAGAGCCCAAACACAAGAGGAAGGCACTTAAGTGCTTAAAATTGTACAGTCTTTAAGTACAGTGTTTCCTTTGGAGTGCTTTGTTACTGTCACTGAATGTCACTGAAAACAGGCTGGCTCCGTCATCTTTATACCTTGGTGAGATCTGTCCTGAGCCTTCTCTTCTCAGCCTTTTCTCCTACAGGAGATGCTCCAGTCCCTTCATTATCACAGTCAAGCCCTTGGCTGGACTTTCCCAATATGTACACGTCTCTCTTGCACTGGGGAGCCCAGAACTAGACACAATGCTCTAGGCATGGCCTCAGCAGTGCTGAGAAGGGAAGGATCACCTCCCTCCACCTGCTGTCAACACTCCTAATGCAGCTCAGCATACCACTGGCCACCTTTGCCAAAAGGGCACAGTGCTGGCTCATGTTCAACTCAACTGTTCACCAGGCCCCCCTGGGACTTGTAGAGGTTCTTTAGGCGGAAGTTGGACTACACACAGGTCTTCAGGACCTGCAGCCTGGCTGCTGGTCAAAAAGCTTGGACACTCCTGCCCTGGTGCTTGGAAGTGGGAAGCTAGCAAAACATGAGGGAAACATCTTCTCTTGCAGAACTTACATTAAGTGAAATAATTTTTGCACCCCAAGAAATTCTCCCGTTTGAGAATTCATCCCTTGAAAAGCATCTGGATGTTTATTGGATGCAAAAGATGCCAGCATGCAGGGGCCACTGCACCACTGTGCTGATGAGGACGCAGGCTGCAGCAGCAAGGCTGGCTGGGTGCTCCCCTGCCCTCAGGGGGGTTCACTCCTGAGAAACGATAGGTGTGGAAGCCTGGTGGGAGGTGGCATTCAAGAGCTGCAACATACCTTTTCCCTGAGTCAGTCCCCACAGGCTCCCTTCTCCCAGCTGAGAGGTGGTAGTGGGTGGGCTGCCTGTGCAGGTTGTAGTGCCTCTGCAGGGATCTGCTCCAGACCCTGATCTTGTTCCTCTGGCAGCGGGTGGATGAACTGACCTCATACTCGTGGTTGTCATCCACTCTTGCCATGTGCAGCACCTGCTCCAAAGGCTGCCTGCAGAGTGAGCAGGCACCCCTCCCTCTGGCACACTGCTGGAAGCAGGCAAAGCAGGAGCATTGAAGGCAGAAAGCCACATAAGCTGCGTTTGCAATGTCGCCCAGGCAGACCGGGTGCCGACAGTCTGCTCCTGCCTGCAACAGCCCTGCCCGGAGCAGCAGACTTGTCCTGGCCCTAACCAGCAAAGCTGGTCTCGGTGCCCCACCCCATGTCCTACCAAGAGAGACAGTCAAGTGCCTGACCTTTTCTGGTGCTAGGAGGAGAAAAGCAAAGAAAGCTCAAGAAAGCTGTGGGAGAGGGGAAGTAAGGGACTCCTGAAGGGTCTCCTCACAGTCTGGAAAGCAGCAGCCACAGACCTGTGGGCCAGCCAGCCCAGCCCTAAGGGCTGCCTTGCACCCTTTCCTTCCCCCCTCAGCAATCCCAGGCAGGCAGCCACCCCTGAACAGAGAGGTGCTGGGGAAACCTCCTGCCCAGGCACCAGGGAAAGCCAGGCTTGGGCAAAGGACCCTGACAGGGGGTGTACACGTGGCTCTGGGTGGGAGAGGCTCCAGTCAGGGCTTGGCAGGAGCTGGCACAGGGCAGAGGGATGTGGGGTTGGACTGGGATGTGCATCTAGGTGCGCATCTTTGGAGGTCAGCTGCAGGGTAGAAGGAACAGAGGGAGAGCAGGAGAGGAAGCCCCCAATCTCTTCTGCACCTCCCTGGTGATCAAGCTGGGTCAGGGGAGACATCTAGGGCAGGCTGTGATGACCTGTTGGGAGGCCTTGGGGGAAAAGCGAGTGTGCCCAAGCCCCCTGATCCCTAATGCTGTACCCCAGACACGACCTAGATTAGCACAGTGTATCTGAAGGAGGCGGTCAAGGAAGGTGAAGGAACTCACTGGGAGTCTTCAGTGCTGCCAACATCCCAGGCACCCTCCTTGTCCCATGGCCCAGGGACAGCAGCTGTGTGTTACCTGCAGCCAGGCGGAGAGGAGTGCTGGAAGGCGTGCCTTTGCTCAGCACCCAGAGGTACTGCTCTCCACCATGCTGAAGCCTGAAGACCTTTGCCTCCTTCGTATGATTATTTCCATCAGCTGTCTGCACTGGCTGATAGTGAAGCCATGCACCTGTTCCCCAGAGCTGTTGCAACAGCGGCCTGAGGCAATTCACAATGAATGTTTTCGGAGAGGGCTTCACAGGTCTCCTAGAGAATTCTGGGATGTAGGCAGCATGGGCTTTTGTGAGGCTTCAATCCTTTGGGAATGCCTTGATTTCACTGTCTAAAACAATTTAATCCAAACAGTCTTGTAACCTAAGATAGAAAAGATAAAATCTCTGGTCAAGATCACATTACAGTTTGTCCAACAAGAATATGTAGCACTTTTACCTGTGGGTTTTTTTGGTGTTTGTTTCTTTATTTAAACCACGTGGACTTGTGTTGACATCTTGAGGAATTTCATACACACTGCTCCAAATGCTTTTTTTTGAGTTTATGAGCATTATTTGTTTTTAATGTAATCCATTCAAGCCTTGATGAAACCTTCCTTTGGTTTACAGTAGAGGTACTTTCATTGCAGTGCAGTTACAGCAGAATTGCTCTGCAAGTTTCCTTTCAATACCTAACTAGGACTAATTAACATTACTGGGTAATTCACTACATAACTGTAT
>VZSC01006102.1:45897-65561 GCA_013398225.1 Steatornis caripensis | reverse complement strand
GCCTTGCTGAAGTCAAGGTAGACAACATCCACTGCTCTCCCCTCGTCCACCCAGCCAGTCATGCCATCATAGAAGGCTATCAGATTGGTCAAGCAGGATTTTCCCTTGGTGAATCCATGTTGACTACTCCGGATAGTCTTCTCCTCCTCCATGTGCTTAGAAATGACTTCCAGAATGAGCCGTTCCATCACCTTTCCAGGGATGGAGGTGAGACTGACTGGCCTGTAGTTTCCCGGGTCCTCCTTCTTGCCCTTTTTGAAGATTGGAGTAACATTGGCTTTCCTCCAATCCTCAGGCACCTCTCCTGTTCTCCATGTTCAAGAATAATGTACTCGAAATACAAATGCAAAAAATAGATATAAGGATTTGGGAAAAAGAGATCACGTTCAACATGAGAATGCTACGTGAGTCTGGCAAAATGAAACCTGAAAGGAGATGTTTATCTTTTAAAGGTACATGAAGGCATGTAAAGATTGCTGAAGTAGAAGAACTATTTAAACTAAAGGTCAATGTTAGTGCAAGGAGAAGTGGGTGACAACTGACCATGATTAAAACCCACATTTGGAATTTGATGAAAGTTTATAACTCTCATGGAAATTCTGTTTTGAAACAACATTTCTGTATTGGGAGAAGGCAGCCAAATTAAGACTTAGTACCTTTGTACCTGATGCATTTATGGATGGAACCGCAGTAAGGTGATCTCTGTAACATCAGAGAATGAGACTGAATTGCTTGGGAAATTGTTCCAGTTCTCGGTCCTGCCTGCACAAACAGTGTCAGTTAACTCTTACCTTAAACTAACTCTTAGTTTAGACTCTCCTGTCTGTCCTGACATACGTGGTCAGACACCAAAACCTGGTTTGTTCATTTGCTTTTGAGGCTTTGACAAACATGCTGTCTAGTAGCTCAGCATATCAGAGAAGTTTCTGGTGCGTATTTGATCTTGGAAGCGACTGCTGCAAAATCTGCAATACTGCAATTGCCAAATGTATATTAATATAATTTTGATAGATTTCCCAAGGTTAACCAGAAATGGTTTTGAGGTTTGGGGCTGATGATGCTGTGACTCATATTAATGACAAATGGCAGTAATACAGTTCTTGCAAGCAATTTTCAGGCCAGGCACAGTGTGCAAATGCCTAGCAGAAGATTTGACAGCAGATGATGAGTTTGCATTAGAAACTTCAGGTTAAACTTAATGGTTTGCACATAAATTGGAGAATAATAACGCAAGTGTAGCCTTGCATCGTGGGGACTGCTGCCTTTTGGAGAACCTTAAAGTAGATGAAGACATGGATAAACAGGAAAACCCTGACTGAGATCAAATGAAAAAAAAAAGAAAATACACAGAGGGTAGAAGCAGGGATAGGCTTCTCAGGAGGAATATAAAGACATTGCTCCAGTGTATTGGGATGAAGTGAAGTCAGAGCTCAGTTAGCGTTCAAATCAGTGATGGATGTGAAGGGCACCAAGATGGGCAACTGCAATAACAGAGGGTATGGAGAAGACTGAGGCACTCAGTGCTTTTTTGCTTGCTGATAAGGCCTGCCATTTCTCTGGGCCAACACAGAACATGCGGGAATGCGGCATTGCACATTGTGGAGGAGGAAGGACTTAGGGAATACATAAGCCAGTATATTGAGTGTAGGTGGCCAGGTTTTGGTAACTGGGGGGCTGCTGGGTTGCCTCTGTGCAGAGAGGCTGGGGCTGCCCCTTGCCAGACACAGCTGGTCCCAGCCGGCTCCAACTGTCCCAGCGCAGGTCACGGCTGGGCCCCGCAGCTGCGATGGTGGCGCCTTGGTGAAAGCCTCTGTAAGAAAGGACAGAAAATAACAGAGAGAGGGAAGGGGGAACAAAAAGAGCGAGAAGAAGCACAGGGAATACCAAGGTGAGAGAAAAAGGAGGGGGATGCTCCATGGTGCCAGAACAGATATCTACTGTGGCCTGTGGAAAACCCATGACAGAGGAGACGGATATTCCTGAAGGACCTGCAGCCCCTGTGGAGACCCCAAACTACAGCAGGGGAAAAGTGTGAGAAGAAAGGAACAGCAGAGAGAAACAGCTTTGGACTGAGCATAACCAGTGCCGCACAACCCTCACCCAGCTGCTCCCTGCCATGCTGAAGGGACTGAGCGTAAGCTGTGGTGATAACAAGTGGGGAGGAGAGGACTGTGCAGCGAAGCAGTAGAGTAGAGCCTGGGAAAAGAGAGAGGAAAAGTGTATTCCCTAAGTGTATAAATACTTCTTGTAAGTGTATGTAAAAGCCAAGTTTCCTTTTCAAGGCTGCAGAACAGACCTTAACAGGTTTGTGATGGGGAAAACTTCATGGGGGTGGTGCATGGGGCCATTAAACCACTAGAATATGACCCACAGCTATGGACCTGTCCCAGGAGGCTACCAGAGATAAAATAGGAAATGTGGTGGCCATATCACAGTGGGCAACAGGTCAGCAGTGGCCATATCACAGTGGGGTCCATGGCATGGCTGGCACAGGTATGTCAGGCTGCAAAGGTTGGGAAGGAGCACTTTTGAGCTGGTGAGGGCAGAGAAGGCAGGGGTGGGGAGGGCAAGGGATACCACTGTCCCTTGGGAGACTGTGTCCAGGTGCTGCTCCAGCCATGCTGAACTCAAGGGCTGTCTGTCCCCACTGCCTCCGGCCCTGCCCCTCTAGTGGCTGTGAAGGAGATGTGGAGACCAGCAGCCTCTGCTGGGGACTGGGAGAGCACTGGGCAGGGAGTGCGGAGCTTATCCAGGACTGCCAAGGGAGAAGCAGGTCTCCATGCCTCAGGGTCTGGGTCTGTGCTGGAAACTCATCTTCTGCTTCTCCCTCAGAGCTGGCAGAGGTGAGTCTGGAGGAGAAGTCCCAGTGCTACTGTGTCTTGCTGTTGACCCATGCTGTTTCAGCCATGAAGTAGAATCATAGAATCATAGAATGGTAGGGGTTGGAAGGGACCTCTAGAGATCATCTAGTCCAACCCCGCTGCTAAAGCAGGTTAGCCTAGAGCAGGTTGCACAGGAATGCATCCAGGCGGGTTTTGAATATCTCCAGAGAAGGAGACTCCACAACCTCCCTGGGCAGCCTGTTCCAGTGCTCTGTCACCCTCACAGTAAAGAAGTTCCTCCTCATGTTCAGGTGGAACTTCCTGTGTTCCAGTTTGTGCCCATTGCCCCTTGTCCTGTCGCTGGGCACCACTGAGAAGAGTCTGACCCCATCCTCTTGACACCCACCCTTTAGATATTTGTGAGCATTGATCAGAAGGCCCACTACATCAGTGAGGAGGGTGAAAGAGAAGTGATCCCACAGCTCTGAAGGTCAGATAAAGGGGCTGTCAGGGTGTCTATGTGGAGGGGGAGGCTGGAGCCCCCTAAATGCCTCATGCAGGGCCTGTCCTCTCCTCATCAAGGGGCCTGGGGCAAGGAGAGGGAAGGTGCTGCCCAGGGCTGCCTGGGACCAAAGGTATCCAAGGTGAAGGGGTAAAGTGGGGCAGGAGAGGCAGGGGAGGAGTGGGAGTCACCAAGGCTGGGGAAGGAGCCTGCCTTTGGGTCAGTATTGGCTGTCTTGGGCAGTGGGGAAGGAATCAGCATGCAGAGGGGATTTCAGCAGAAGCTGATATGGTGTGGGGCAGGTTGGGCCTGTCTGTGGAGGCGGTGCCCCAAAACACGGAGTGAGGACAGAGACCTCTAAAGGTAAGTCTGCACAGCAGAAGGCTGCAGTATATTAGAGACACACAACCTTCCCCAAGTATCTTGTGCTTTCCATCTTGCATGCTTTGCTGTCAGTGTGAAATGTGATGTATGATGATGTGATGGCAATGTTTCTGGAGTAGAGCATGATCAGCACCAGCATCAGCTGGGGAGTGTCTCTGTACTCTACTGAATGCTCTCCCCATGCTCAGAGCTGCTTAGTGTTTACTTTGTTACAGAAAAAATTGCACTTGTCTTGAAACATATGGGTAGTCTTTTTGAATTCAGTGCAGCTCAGCCTACTCCAGCAAACCATATGATCATACACATAAAACCGATGAATGCAGCATCCTACACATCCTATGGTGTTTTCAAGATGTTCAGTAATCAAAAATAGAGCTATTTTTAAAATTATCAGACTTGTGAACGATCTGATGTTTTGAGAACAGAAAGGGATGAGAAACACAAAACAGATGTTCATTTCTGGGTCTGCTAGTATGCGTTTACTTCTTTACCCGCTCTACAATGTCTTTTCTCGATGTGGTCCTAATGCACAGCTTTGCTGATGCCATTGTTTCACCCAGTTTGTTCTGAGCAGAAATTCAGTAAAAGCTTAGTGAAAAACTTACTGATTTTGAGCTAGATTGGATAAGAAAAGATTTTTAAAAACAGAGCAACTAAGCTTTCTGCATAATATCTGTAGTTTCAGCCTTTCTGAGAAAATTATATGTTCACATTTATTAGTTCCACTTTTTGTCACCTTGACAAATGTCAAATATTTTTACTGGAAAATAGCTTTTTGCAGTATTGAAAATTTTAATCAGTATGTTAATGGACAAATTTTTCCTTTTTTGGATTTATTTAAATAGTGGTATTTTATATCAGTGGGAAAAATGAACTGCTATTCTTTCTATCCCTTTTCAGTCCCCTACTGTTGAGTATTCTGCACATTGCTGTGTTTCTTTTTCTCTGTTGGAGACAGAAGGATTTAGAAAAAGAAAAGCAGGCTTCCTCCATACAAAGAAGACCCTTGTTTTCGGAAAAAAAAATGTTAGGGGAAAGACATTTAAGAAAGCTTCGTAAAATTTTGACTGAAATGATTTTGGAAAAAACCACTTGGAAACCATGTATCTTTTACTGTAACTGACCTACTTCTGACCATGTTGATCTGCCTGCCTTCTACTGAACTTCTGTGCGAGTTAAGGGAATTCAGTGTTCTGTGTAGAATTACACATCAGCAAACTGTGTCACTTTTCTCTTAACTGTTTTTAGAGGAGGATAAATAAAAGCTTTTTTTTTACAACTGAATAAACAAACAAAAAGGCTATGGACATTCTGGTCTGGCTGTATGACAGTTGGGTTATTTTAACCCTCTGGAGCACAAAATGATATATAGCAATCTTTTTTTTTGACACAACAGCTAAGGTAGTGACTTATTTGACTCTAAAGATTTTTATGTTTTCATTGCATTATTTTCCTAAAGATCCTGTTTATCCTAAAGGTCCTATTTATGTTCTTTTTTGAGCTATGACATTTTGAGCTATAACTATAGCACCCTTCTGAGTGTTATAATCTTAGAAACACTTGGGAAGTCAGATCTACTATTCTTTGATTTCTTTGTCAGGCTTCTGAATTATCTAGTGTCTCTACTGAAGCTGTAATTAAGTGGCAATTATTAAGCTTTCTTTTATATACAAAGCTAGTTACTGGTGTGAGTGGGATGCTAGGTAAAAAGAGAGTAAACAACCCTCCCAACAACCCCATCCCAAAACTAATCCTCTCTTTCTTACGTTAGTAAAATTCTTATATCTTCACAAATGCTCAGCTTGCGTTCTCCTAAAGACAGTTTTGGTTAGAGTTATCTTGGATGCTTATCCATTTTAACCATTAGGTCATCAACTTTCACCTTTTCTCTAATAGATGCTTGTAAGTTTTAAAGTTTATAGGATTCCTTTCTTGAATTGAAAAAAAAATTGCATTGCTGTATGATTATTTGCTTGTGAAGCAAATATTGGGAATTTATGGAGAACTGTGGATTTCTTTTAGAAGATTATTGGATATGCCCTCATGGCCAGCTTAGTATCCACCTAAGTGGAAATCGCCCTTGCACTTTGGAGCGTGGGATAGGCCTACTAGCTCAAACTGCAATTGCAACTAATATATGGCCAGTAGTTTTTGAGAATAATATCAGAAACTGCAATTAATTCTTTGTGAGAGCATGTATATGCTTATTAGTTCCTTTGATGTCATTGCTGTAATTCTCCAGTCGTCCTCAAATTTTTATGTTTACCCAGGTCCTACATTTCTAAAGCAAAGCATCAGGCAAGCAAAAGATTTAAACAAAAAATCCTCTTCCCCCTTCCCAGAGCCTGAGTGTCATTTTCCTTTGAAGGTTGCATTTAAAATAACTCACTGAGATATTATTAAAAGATGCAGCAACCTCATCAGATTTTATTTCAAATGTAATTTTTGAGTCTGTTTGCATTGCATTTGATTTCCTTTTCTTTGTTACTTTGCTCTTCTACCTTTTAATGAAAAGAAAAAGAAAAATTGAGATAGCTGATGAAGGAAAGACATGCAGCATTATATAGACACTGCACAAGGCTGTAGTGTAAATGAAAGCAGCAGATGCTAATTTTTCTATAATTAAAGGTTTAAGTAATTTATCTTCCAGTTTGTTATCTGATGTTTCAAAGTTAATCGGTCTCAAAAATTGGCACAAATTGCTGGTCTGTAGGCAAGTTCTTTTAGTCAAAACAATCAGCATACTGTATTTTTCATTTTATCATTGTTTTTATAGAACGGCAAAAACATCAGAGCTTAGACATGACTACAGATTCCTTTTTCAGTATTTTGGGAGCTTTTGGATTCTTATTTTCCCCTCTGTTCTTACCTCTTTCTCCCTCTCCCTTCTACTCTTGGCATTCTAGTTTTTAATCAAAACCTTAATGTTACTTTAATGCAATTTGTATTTAATAGATTTAGGCTTCAGTTAAATACCTCTCAGTTATCAGAACTCGGTGATTTTGAGAAGTGCTGTAGTAGAGCTTTTGATACTGAAGGCTTAGGGAAAGCTTCAGGGCTCAACAGCTCTGAAATGGTTCTGCTCATTGTGGAAAATGGCATCTTGCTTTCCATTAGCAGAAAAATGCCACCCCAATTTCAATAATTATATGTGCTTTGTCTTAAAGCAATTGTGTTTCATGTATGATAGTACTTGGAAAAGGTCAGATCATTACTCTGACTCAGTTGCTCATTTGAACTAGGTACTTCCAAAAGGCATTAGGAAGAAAGTTGTATCTGGGGAGGGAAAGCAGGGACGGAGAAACAATTTGTTCCTTTCCAAGATTTGCTTTGCATCCTCCTCCTTCTCATATTAATAGCACTTGATTTCATCTATGGTCAGCTACTGCATTTTTTGATAGACAAGGGGACTGCTCCAAAGTTTGTGAAACAATGGATCACGGACTTAGAATGCTTAGGGTCCGGCTTATGATAAGAATTTATGCTATATCTTTGGAGAAAAAATTTTTGTCAAAAATGCAGTCTCAACACTTTCTGAGGGTGTTAGATACTCTGTATTGATACCTGGGCATGATAGTTCACCCTGTCTGACCTTGCAATACTTTTTAACTGTGCTTCTGCCCCAGCGTCCCAATCAGATTTGGTGGTGTGGGAGTTTTATGTCAGCAATAAATGTGCCCAAATGTTGCAAAGTGTTTGTCAGCAAAAAACCTGGAAACTAAAGAAGTGAGAAGGAATGTGAGAGCTAAATTAAGTGTAAAATAGAAGGTGCAGTGAAGAAAGACTCTACCTGATAATTATCACACATTCTGTTCTTGGTTGGTAGTGCTGCCAAAGACTAAAGTTGCCAGAGCATTTTTGTTATTACCCCTTATTTTCTGCTGCCTGACTTTGCCTACCGATGTGGACATTTTTCCACTTCGGGTATACACTTAGGCTGAGTATTTTGGGGCAATATTAGCAAAAACATCTCAACTATTTCAGATGAATAAATTTAGGGGAATAACACATTGCTTGTCAATGTTTTTACAGCCCTTTAATTGCAAAGTTCTAGCAGACCTATAGGCTAAAGCAGAGATGCAACATTTGAGGTGTAGGTTGGTTTTATGACAAAATGTGCCTCTTTCTACTTTTTAAAAATAAATCTGTCCCAGTTTGGAGAATTTCCATGGCTTTGGAAAAATAATTGTTTGCCTATTTTCTGTGGAGACTAGTGTACACATGGGGGGTAAATGCAGTAGAATTTGTGTGCAGAGATCTTTCTTTATACCACGCATGCTGGATCTGAAGATTTCCTAGAGAGTTACCTGTCCTTATTTCCAAAGCTGCGGTGTGACTGAACACAGAAATACAAAGCTAGGAGATTTCATCTTTTTTTCTTCCTTTTTCTTTTCTTTCTTTTTTCTCTTTCCATTCATAGGAATGCAGAAGATGTAGCCTGGGTATAGATATACAGACAATTATTGTTTTAGGTTAGAACAAGAGCCTGTAATATATAGGAGGAGGAGCCAGTTTTGGCAGGCTTCATTTGGAAAAACGTGGAAATTGGTTTAAGAAAATGAGGATAAGTTTGTTGTGCTGTGAGATTGGAAGGCTGGAGGACCCTGTGATGGTACAGAAAAGTATTAAATCTATTAAATACAAATTGCATTAAAGCAGCATTAAGTATTTGATTACAACCTAGAACTCCAAGAGTAGAAGGGACAGGGAGAAAGGGATAAAAATAAAGAGGAAAATAAGAAGCCAAAAGCTCCAAAACGCAGAAAAAGGAATCCATAGTCATGTCTAAGAGTTTGACTGTAAATTTGACGGCAGTAGAAGGGGGAGGGTAGTTTAAAGCCTTTGGGGAGAAGCTAAGAATTTGAGTCAATTTTTTAAGAAAGGCTAGGATTCAGATCCCAAAATATACTGAGAAGGAGTGATGAGATTGGGAATAAAGTCAGGGACTGGATTGGTAGAGAGAGCAAACAGATGAATTCAAGTACAGACAATTTGGGAATGGGGAGCAAGTGTAGTAGATGCTGTATGCATGGCAATATGGCTACTTCAGAGATTGGGAAGGTGAGGGGACAAAAATAAGTTAGAGAGGACAACCAGGTGTGTGTGTGTGAGCCCTACAGACAGCTTTGCTGATCTTGTTGATGGAACTGTGAAGAGTGGTGCTATTATTTGTTGACAGTGGGAGAGATTTCCCCTCTCTTCTGCCATGTAATTTCTCCCCACCCTTGCAGCAGTTAGCTTGGATTTCTGAAATGCTCGTATAGGCAAAATAGGTAAGAGAGTGCTGTCACTTGTGTCATACTGGGTAATGTCCTGGGCCAACCTGATAAGTGTTGTTTCCTAATTCTGTGCACTAATAAGATCTTACATTGATATTTCCCCAATGTGGAAATAGAGGCAATACAGCTGCTGATTTACTGAGGTGAGTGTTATTAAATTTACAAATTTATTGTCCGTGGAGCTGATTTCCATAATTCTGTGAAAAATACAATGACATTTCTTTTTCCCCCAGAGTTGGATTTACGTTTTTATTACATATATTCATGGGACTCAACAAATGAGACCAAGTCTAGGAAGCCAGCTACATCTGCCTGTACCTCTTGGTTTTTGATCTATTCTGTCAGCAAAAAGAGGAACAGGTGTAACGACCATTTACCTCGACTGTAGTTAAAACTGAAAATATGCTCAGAACACTTTGAGTATTTTTTTTAAACATGCTGTCCTGTTTTCTGGAAAAGAAAGAAAACCTACTGAAGGTAGGTTTTAAAAGGGTTAGCCAAACTCATCAATCTTTATGTATGCAGAATTGTCTTTGAAGAATTTTGCTTAAGTTATTCTCAATAGCAGAGAGATATAACTACTGTGCTGACTTGCTATTATCTCCAATTTTGAAAGAAGCAGCTTGATTTCCTGCAATTGTAATTTAAACCAGGTGGGAAATTCCTTCCATTACTCTTTCTTCCTCTTTGAAACTTATTCCCAAATTGCGACATTTTACATCACGTAAAAAAAATCTACTCATGAAGACTTCTTTTACACTCTATGTGCCCTTTAAGAATATTTATGGGGCTATTCCCCCTTAGGTGCACGTATAACCCCCATTGACTTTAATGGGGTTTTAGGTGCGTGCATGAAGGAATGAATATAGAGTTACTATGTTTGGAGGAAAGAGGACCAGTCCCTTATTCAGCTGAGATTTCATTAGAATTTCAGATGACTATTTTTAAGGGGAGGGTGGTGCTCAGGTGGCCTGCATTTCGTAAAGTGCCTAGGGCAAAATAAGTACTTAATCTGGCTGGTGCTATTTCTTATTGTTGATGGTGGTGTTCAAAATTGAAGTTGTGCTCTTACTACCAGTTCATTGAATATGTCTCTTTTGCTTTCTGGTAACTGGGGAAAAAAACCTATTTCATTCTTGGCGTTTTTGTCTGCTAAAGTCATTATAAAATGTAAATGAATACATTGTAAGCCAAATCTGAATTACAAATATGCTGTCTGGAGTTCTGTGCGAATACTATGCAAATTTTGTTCATCTTTAACGGCTATGGGCATGGATAGGATTTTGTAATAAGGCATCTGCCAAAGACTCCTGGTTTTCTTAAACTGATAATCTTCCACAGTTCAAATCTGGAAAAGTTGTATGTATACACATACACATGTATATATATATGTGTGTCTATATATGTATACATACTATATATATATGTGGATGGCAATGATTTAGATAGCTCTTTTTTATTCCAAAATCATCCAACTTTGGCCACTTATACATTTGTGAGGATGAAGTATTTTCAATACATTTTCCAATATGTTTTTTCATTATCAGAGGATTATTGTGGGAGATTGGCTTAACTGAGCAGTTGTACGAGCAGAGCGTGTTCTAGCAGTTTAGCATAAGCAGGCTTTTAGCATCACTAGGCCTTAGTCGAAACTGCTGACACCGAAGGATAGTGGACGTGTGGTTGTCTGAGAAAGATCACATTCCCATGAGCGAGCTGAAGAACGCAGCTATTGTGCATTATGAAGAACCGGCTACTGTGTAGCAATGCAGGGACGGACGGACCGGCTGTCATGTAGCAATGCAAGGACAAGACTGTATGTGAAGAACTGGCTATTGTGTAGTAATAGAACTGGCTATTGTGTCGTAATGCAAGGATAGACTGATGTTGTAGTTAAAAGTAACGTATTAGCAGAAACTAGCTGAACCATGTATCAACTATGAAACCACTGACCAACCGCAGGAATGCAGAAGGCATGAAGTTTCGCATACGGGCAGTAACCAATCAGCAGAGTATTATTTGCGTATGTATGATTGGGCTTGCCTATGTATGATTAAGCTTGCATATGTATGATTGAGCTACATAAAAAGGGATAGCATGATTGCAATAAAGGAGAATGATCATACTCACATTGAGACTCATCATTACTCCGGGACCGCACTTCTCACTTCTTCCCCGCGTCGCTCAGCATTACAACAGATTATAGGTCACCCAAACATAGGTTTGCCGAGAGACTAGCTAAACCCCTATTGGAAGGTTTTTCTAGTATTTTGTAATTTAATATATTCATAATTTTTGTATGTGTATACATAGACCATCCTTTTGGGGAGGACACTTTATAGTTAACAAATTTATGATTCATGAATTGTATCTATAACAGCTATGAAAAGCTCAAGAGTGAGTCTGTCCTGCTCTCCAACAGAATGGAGGGAGGGTAGTAGGAATATAGACCTTCCTCTTCTTCTTCCCACAGTAGCATTGGCTTCAGATGTGTCAGCCAGTACAAGGCTACTTTACCACTTCCAGCTAATCGCATTCTGTGCCAACAGTTTAAAGCCAAGAAGTGAATGTGTTTTGTTAATCACCTTCTTTCACTTGGTTACTGTCCAGCTTGAAAACAAAAAACAGAATCGATCAAAACTTGTAGATCTCAATAGTGAAGAGTGATTTACTTTCAGCACCAAAGCATCTTGGAAAGGGCATCAGGAAACAGATCTGTCAGTTGTCATCTTGTACTCAGTGAAGCTTGGTGATTCACAGTCTTCTTAAGACAATCATGTAACATGTACACTTGGCAACAGTGCAATTACACAATTTTATTTATCTGGTTGGTTACCTCAGCACTGAGTAGCTAGAATAGCTACCTTGGCAGTTTAGCTCATGAAGGTTATGGTAGTGGGAGGTTTTTGTTTGTTTGTCTGTTAAAATCTACTTTGTATCTTGAGTATATTCATTGATGTTTATATGGTCCCCTAATTACAGACTGCTTTGGTAGTTGAAACAATTCTCTAGAATAAGTCATACTGCTCTCATGGATGCTTACTGTTGTTATCCCCATTGCAGTCCTGTCTAAGGTGATTGAGCATTGTCAGACAATTGACAGATACATAAAATCCTGCCTCAGGTACCTTTTTCTACTTGAATCTGTGCTAAATCATTTTGTATTACTGAAAAAATTCAGATGTAGCTCCTGTAGGTGGAAGAATTCCTCCGGGATTCCTCACCAATGAAATTACAGTCTAGTTTCAAGCTTACAGTCAGGTTAGCACTGTATATAGGATTTCTACGTTTTTTGACAAGGACAGCTGAATTTTTCAAATATTGAAAAATTTAAGGGTTATTTTTCATCTTAACACACAGCAAAACATAAACATTAATTTAGCAACCATTTCAAGACTCTGTAGATCATATTATGTGTGTGTGTTTTTTTTCCCTGTGGATTTCACATGATTACAGAAGTGACAGAAAAAGCAGATTTAGAATATCTGCCATTCTGCCTTCCAGCATAATCATGTTTATATTTTTACAAATGCTAATTTTAATGAGAAAGCTAAAAAACAGGGAAAAAGCCCTTAAAATCAATACTTTGAGAAATAATGCTACCTTTCAGAGACTTCTGAAGATGAAGTAAAATCTGGCACTTCTATGATGCAGAGGTGCAGATAAATCATCAAAACTGGAATTGCTCAGCCTAAAGTGGCTAAACAAGTAGAATTTTGGTTTTGATATTAAACAATAAGGCTATGAACTCTTCCAGTCTTTGAGTTACTGTTCTTACTTTTTTTGCTTAGAAAACATTGTAACAGATGACTTCAACATTTGATTGAAGTCTTCTATTGTTCAGCTTCAGCACATTCTGACATCTTTTGCAGATCAATTAAAATGTGCCAGTGTGGAAGAAATACAATTGAAGATGTCATTTTACCCTTTAGAATAAAAAGAACTGTATTTGAGGAAAAAGTANTTGTAACAGATGACTTCAACATTTGATTGAAGTCTTCTATTGTTCAGCTTCAGCACATTCTGACATCTTTTGCAGATCAATTAAAATGTGCCAGTGTGGAAGAAATACAATTGAAGATGTCATTTTACCCTTTAGAATAAAAAAAACTGTATTTGAGGAAAAAGTAGAAAGAGAAATCAGCTATGTTTGAACATAGTGAGCATAACTTTTGCGTATACATGAAGTTGTCTGACATTACTCCATGAAATAAAAATAACTGAAAAAGTATGTAGAAATAATACACAAAATAAAGGAGGAAGAGCAGAATAAGATAATAGGTTCAGAATCTAAACCATCAGCCAGAAGGGACTATGAGTTTGGTTTAGAAACGAGCAACTGGAAAATACAATCTTAAAGAGTGAACTAAATGGAGAACTTATTGACATTTCTGAAAGAAAAATCTTGCTGAGACAGAACTGCTGCCTCTGAAGATGAAATTCCTGATCCTGCATGTGCACTTAATGATGTAATCAACTATAAGCTTATCAGTGGCTTTCATGAGGATATGGGTCCAGTGACTGTAAGATGTCATAGTTAAAAATAGGTATAAAAGTTGGAAGGATTTGTAATTATTGTATGACAAATTGATGATGAAATATGAAGGATTTTTACTAAGTTCTTTCTGTCAATTTTTTTAGAGAACGTAACTGATGGAAATATTTATCTACTGTTTTGTTTTCCTTAAAAAGCAAAGACCTTTACAATTAGTGTGAATGCGAAGGTTTTTAATACTTCAGTAGAAGAGACTGATGTGCTGAATTTTCAGAAGTTTCTCCAGAATGCTAAGCAGTTAACAGAATTAATGTTAGAATAAACAAACATAAAATTAATTTCTCTGATAAAAGATGTAGGTTCAGCTGTAATATCAAGAAACAACAACATAATTCTTTCTCTTCAAGCCTACAGAAAATGTATATGCCTTGAAACATTATCGCACCCAGTTACACTACCAAATGTCACTAATTAAAGTTGATCATTGAGGAGGTAAATTTTTGTGTTATCAGGTTGCAGGAGACAGGATTTACCTGGGAGCATAGGAAAAACTTAATTTTGGTTTATATATTTTGTTCTACATTTTTCCCATAGGAGATGCAGGTCTTTTGACAGGTTTTCAGTACAGATGGGGAGTGACTAAGAACAAGGACATGAAATGACGTGATATATGCATGTGGAAAAAGACAAGGTCGTGAAATGGGAAAGTTGAGGCACAGCATAATGGATAACTTTAAATCGCAGTGAAAACTGAGTCTGCACAGTCAAATCAGTGGCCTTTGCACATCAGGAAAAGTAAGTCTTGTTCGGTGTTAGTGTAGGCTCTGAGAAGGCTGACATTAAATTCTGAATTTGTCCTCATCCTACTTGACATGGATTGTTTCAGTTGCCCTCCATCAAACTAGCATAGCCTTGTGAGTGCATGTGTTTGTTTCTGGGTTTGATTTTTATCACAAGCTGCTTCTTTTCCTGTCACCTATCTGTGAAGAAGCATACAGCTTGGAAGTGCTCCCAAACTCGCAGCTTCCAGGCATCTATAGGTGCCTTGGTTTCCATTTTAGCTCACTGATTTTAGGTGGACCATGTAGTTTGTGGGATCCGATCCTGATGACAGCAGCTGAATTTCTACCCTAATAATTTGATTTCATTTTATGAAAATTTGTCAAAGTTTTTACAGTGAAACGTCTGAAGGTGTGTCTGTGTGTATGTATCACTGTGTGTTTGGGTATTTCTGTGTGTGTACACCTTGATTTACTAACTTTTTAATACTAAATACTCTTTTAAGGAGATACATTCAAATATAAAACTTCTGTTTTACATGAACATGCAGCCCATACATAAGCAAGAAGTAAAATGTTTGGTGAAACCTTTACCTTAATGTCAAAGTTATATCAGCCTCTTCTCCTCCCATCAAGAAACCTCTTGAAGTACAATATTCTCTTCAACCAAAGAAAAAATCTCTGAGGCATATCAAGTTGGTATTCCTCTATATATCCTCTTTATCCTGATTATGTTGAAATAACTGTTATGAAATTAAGTACAGGAGCTGATTTCTAAAGATCCCAATAGCAGAGGAATTGTGATTCCACACAACAGTATGCCAACTCACTTTCTTCTTGCTGTATGTTAAGTAGCCTGCAGGATGCCTGCCTATGCAATACAGACACTGCTTCTACCATACTTGGCTTGTAGATATTTTCATGGGAGCTTTATAAAGCTCTGTTACTTTATTATTGTTTGTGATGATCCCTTTTACGTCCCTTCAAAAAATGTAGTAATTCATCATAATTTCAAATACTTTTCAAAGTGTGTAAATTTGTTAAAAACAATCACTATGACTGTTTAAAAACGGTGATATTGTAACATGTGACTTGGAAGTATTAGGGCCTCAGGTTACAGAGCCGAACTTTTTTTGAACAAAACCCAGCTTGATTCTTTCTTGCTTGCTTCAACTGACCTGATTGAACACAAATTGGTTCAAACTAATAGGTAGTGGGATATGCACATGGGAGGGAAGAGTATTTCCCTACGAGAGCTAGGTCAGCAATGGGACTGTTTGCTCTGACCAGAGTCTGCAGAACAGCACAGAGCTGCACGGTCGCTCAGGTGGCAAAGGCCCTCAGGAGGTCACTAGTCTAACCTACTCTCAAAGCAAGATCAGATCAGGCTGCTCAAGACTGTCCCACTTGGGTCCCGAAAACCTCGAAAGATGGAGATTACACAACCTTGCTGGTCAATCTATTCTCGGGATTTTTTTTCTTTATATCCATTCTGACCCTCTCTTCTTTAGACTTAGGCCCATTGCCTCTTGTTCCCTATCATGTACTGCTGTGGAGATCCCAGCTCCATTGTTTTGATAACCTGCCTACAGGTTCAGACAGGCTGCTATTAAGTTTCCCTGAAACCATCTCTTCTGCAGGCTGAATAAGAATGGTCCCTCAGCCTCTCCTTGCAGGGCAAGAGCTCCAGCCCCTGACCAGATTGATGGCAGTTGGCTGTCTTTGCTGCCAGGCCATGTTGCTGGTTCTCGCTCAGATTGCTGTGAGATTGCTCTGGGTTCACGCTCAGCCCAGGTTTCCAGTATCTTTTCTGCAGAGCTGCTACCCATTCAGTCAGTTCCCAGCCTGTACTATTGCCAGGAGCTCTTCCGGTGCTGATAGAGGATCTTCCATTTGTCCTTGTTTAATTTCATGAAGTTCTTGTTGGTCAGTTCCTCCAATCTGTCTAAGCCCTTCTGAATGGCAGCGTTCCCTGTAATGTATGGACCCTCTGGTTTGGGATCATCTGCAAACTTGCTATAGGTGCACGCTNCCTGTACTATTGCCTGGAGCTCTTCCGGTGCTGATAGAGGATCTTCCATTTGTCCTTGTTTAATTTCATGAAGTTCTTGTTGGTCAGTTCCTCCAATCTGTCTAAGCCCTTCTGAATGGCAGCGTTCCCTGTAATGTATGGACCCTCTGGTTTGGGATCATCTGCAAACTTGCTGTAGGTGCACGCTATCACTTCTTCCAGGCCAGTTGACAAAGATTTTAAGCAGGATGAGTCCCAGGATAGACCCCTGCAGTACTCCGTTGTGGTCATGTGCTGGTAGAAAAAATGGTGACTGAATGAACTCTGACAAGTGAGCGAGAATTTAAGGCTACGGTTTCTCAGTAGCGGCCATTGTTACAAATGTCTTCCTGTTTGGCTATTCTTTTCTTCTTTTTTTTTTTTTTTAATATGTTCACACTGTTTCCTAAATCCTAATCTGTGAACTTTGTACCTCAGTTTATTAGACAAAACTCTGCAGATTTTAGTTTATTACCTGGCACTTGTGAAGAATATTGAGTTGTCAACCTGTTGCCTGTTCCTCCAGATCTCAGCCAGACAGGATAAATACATGTAAGCTTGTTGTAAAGAAATAAAGCACAGAGTTCTCATAAGTTACTGTTAAACTTCCTATCTGGATCAGTTTTAGTGCATTTAGAGATTCTCCTAGTAGATTATACAGATCTTAAAAGCGTAACGCAACTTTCTGATACAGACATACTAAATAGTAATAACCAATGAGCAACTATGCTAAGCCTTATTATGCTTACCACTCCTAATTAGGCACCTGAAATGTCCCCGCTGACCAGGCAGTTGGGCAGCTTCTAGTCAGGTCAGGAGGAATAGACTTCTACTGCTCCCTGGAATGAGTTGATCCTCAAGGTTACTGAGTTGTGTCAGTTCTCTGTTTTTCCCTTTAGGATTGTATACGTCTCGTGCTGGTGTCTTTCCCCTCGAATCTTTGAACTACTATTTATCTTCATCTCAGCAGTCTTACCTCTGCAATTTTATCTTTCTTATCTTGCACGGCTTTGCTGTATAGATTTTCTCACATCTTGGGCAATTTCATCAGAAGTTTGGGCTGAGGTCTCACAGCTTGGCTGTATCAGAGCTGAACCCATGATCATAGGCAGCTGACCCTCTGAGTTGGTGTAACGCAGCGAACCTGCCCTTCCCTCCTCCCTGCCTCACTTTTTTCCCCCCAGTGGCTCTAAATGGCTCTAAAATCAGCCAAGCAAAGGTTAGACTCAGTGCTAATGTTCAGAGAAGAGAAAAACTTCTCCTTTTCTTCGCTCTTAATTATATAGGAACAAATATATTAGTGGAACAAATAGGCTGAGACATGCAGAAACAGCTTTTAATAGTGCACCTCTGTTGTAACTCACCTTGTCTTTCATTCTGGTGTTGGAGTAGAAGATGTAAAAGATTTAATGCTGGGCTATAACAAGTACAAGAAATGACACTGCTTTAAGCCGGAGTTCAGATTCAGGTTTATGTCTAAACTTGGCATTAACAAGCCAGTTCTTTCCTGGTAACATTATCATTTAGCTTAAACCAAACTGGCTTACATTGGTCATATCGAACCTGAACTGAACCCCACATTTTACTTGCTTGTTTCCATAGCTAAGTACAAAAACTTTGACTGTAGGAAGACAGATTTCAAGAACGGATACACCTCTAATGAGAAGGCTCTGGGAGAGACAAGAAGTTGCTAATAGTAAGAACATATACAGAAGGAAAACTGGATTACTCCTGAAGAGAAGACAAAGTTGAAAGAGTTGATAGGAAAATGAATTTCATGAAATAAGCTATGGTGAGTAAGAGAAGAGCAACAGAATGTAGAGTTACAAACTTGGTAGTAAAGGGGTATTGTACAGTCACACGGTGCCTAGATTTTTAATATGAAGGTGTAGGGTTGACAGATAACTCTTGCTAACATATCAACTCCTCCAGCCCCCCAAACAGTATTGACTACTAGTAGATAAAAGCAGTTTAAACTCCCATGGCTACCAATGCAGAATGAAGCTGTTTGCTATAGTTATCCAATCATCCTTGCATTTCTAAGTATGACATTATTGAATGGCCCTTGTCAGTGTGTTACTAGATGGTCTGGCATGAAACTAATGCAGGGAAATAAAGCTGTAAAAATTCTGTTGTTCTGTGTGGATGACTTGTACTAAAATATCATTTTCTTCTGGACTGAGTGTCTTTAGCTACCATTATGTTTCTCTTGTACTTTTGATCTTATAAAGACAGGGCATGTTCCTCCGGAAACGGACAGATGAAGACAGGTATTAATTAAAAGAGGAAGAATATTGTAAATTGGCCTGTGCATGGAATGTATTGTGCATACTGTGACAAAAATAACACATACATGTCTTTGGCTGTATGATCATGCATGCAAATTCCTGAGTTAAGCCAGTAAGTGCAATAATGCAGAGCATTTAAGAACACTTTAATTTTTATATTTTACTTCAAAAATATAGGTTACTACCTCTAAATGAGTGAAGTATTTTCTCAGTGGTAAGATCAGGTTGTAGCATTACAATGACGTTGTCCCGAGACTTCTTTTCCCCATTGGCAGGGGTCTAAGCTTCTTTGGAAGAATTGAGGTTTTTTCTGACTTAATGGGGAAATGTGTCTTATTGCCTCCAGTGAGGGATAAAGGAGCTTATATTGGCAAGGGAATAGTACCTTCTACATATTTTAAATTGCAGGTAAAATTGGCTGTTGTCAGAATAAATCCTCACTCATTTTGTTTGTACTTTCCCAAATGTTCTCAGGGTTCCAAATTAAGAAGATGCCATGTTAAACTGCTCACTTTGCTTTTGTTCAAGATACCTAAGCTAGCCATTGACTAAAAGTCTTTAGCAGAATAGGCACATTTTTCACGATGTTTTTCCATTTTGCCTTGTTATTCTGGCAAAGATTTGGAGTAGTATATCTCTGTTAAAAAGAGGGTCTATCATTCAAATAGCTAGTCTCTGTAGTTTTGCTATTTTATTGCCTCAGCAGCACAATCCCTCCTGGTGAGAGGGTGAGGAGAGAAGTTGTTGTGAAGGGGCTTGCAATTTAGCAGGGCTGTAAAAATGTATGTGCTTAAGGCGCAAAACCTTTCCCAGCCATTTCTGAGTAGCTTTCCTCTCCATTGCTGTAAAACAATTTTTCTTCCAAAGGAAATACTAGAGTCTTCCTCTAGAACATTCTGTGTTTATCTCACTGAGTGAGACTAAACAGCAACTCCAAAACCTAAGAAAAGTCAGGTCCATACAAATCTTTCATCTTGCTGTAAATGAATTTCACCAAGGGAAAATCCTGCTTGACCAATCTGATAGCCTTCTATGATGGCATGACTGCCTGGGTGGATGAGGGCA
>VZSC01006102.1:34652-44831 GCA_013398225.1 Steatornis caripensis | reverse complement strand
CCCAGAGAGGTTGTGGAGTCTCCTTCTCTGGAGATATTCAAAACCCGCCTGGATGCATTCCTGTGCAACCTGCTCTAGGCTAACCTGCTTTAGCAGGGGGGTTGGACTAGATGATCTCTAGAGGTCCCTTCCAACCCCTACCATTCTATGATTCTATGATTCTATGATTCTATGAATAGAAACTGCCTTCCCCTTTTCCTTCCCTTTTCCCTATCCAAGAAAGACTTGATACCTTAATTTGCTTTCTAAACTTTAAAGTACTAATAATATGAACATCATAATGGTTGTTTTTCCTGGAGGATTCTGTGGGGACCCTAACGAGTTTTCCTTGAAGCTGAGCTGAACTGTTGAACTTTTTGACAGAGAGCTATCATCTCACTGTTTGTCACACTTTTGAACTAAATAGCTGTTGGTAAAAACATAGTTTTGTGCAAAGTTTAGATTATTTCTCCCTTTTCACAGATGACATTGTAGTTCCGCTGTCTGTGTGTCTGTCCTGAAGGAATGTGCCTATCCTGGAGGCCAAATTCCTTGAGTATATATACACTGAAGTGGTCTGGGTCCTGGATATTCCACAGAAAATCACACAAGTTACCGCATACGAAGGCCACGGACTCTCATTGCATCCTCCAGTACAAGCTCTGTCTGAAAAGGTGCATTTTCCAAGAATGTGCATATACTCCTGTAAGATTTTCTAGGGACTGCATGCACAGCACAACTCCAAAAAAGACTCTGTGGGAGAGCTCACTCCTTTAGTGGTACCACACTAGAAGTGGACACCTACTAGAGGGGATGGGTCTTGTTCCTTGCAGAGATAACTGTGTCAAATTCTCCCTGAAGGAAGGTGAGGACTAAAGTAAGAACTTGCTTCACTCCCACAGTGAAAAGGAGAAATCTGCTACAGCATCTGCAGACCTCTGGCTTAATACGTTTCACAGAAAGTCTGGTTGCCCACCTAGGATTCCTGCTCTGATGTTCCTGGCTGTGCTCCAAGACTAGAGTTGATAGATGTCCTGAATCTGCATAGCAACCATCTGTTTAGAGCCTGGGAGGCCATCATCAAGAACAGAGGTAGTGTGGTGCAGATCTAATATGCACAGCAGATGCCATTTTGTCCTTCAGCAGCTGCTATGTACATTAACTGTAGTTTCTGTCAGCTTGGCCACCCTCTTGCCAACACAAATCATGCCTTTCCAAGCTATCTCCAGTGCTGACCACAACCGAGCTATATGAACACGTAAAGAGAAAAAGGAACAATTTTTACTGACTGAAAAAATGATATCTAATGCAGACCAGATTCAACAAGGCTGCCCTTCCTACACCCTTCCCTGGCAGCCTTGCATTTGTGTAGCAATGCATAAATAAAATGATTTTTGGCTAATATAATTCACAAAAGCTGTATCACTCTTCCAAAAGAATGACCCCAAGGGATGGGATGTAATTAGTCAGGTGAGAATTACTCTTGGTCCAACGAAACTGTTCCTGAGAAACATTCTTCCTACGTGGAATTGCTGGAACTCAGACAGTGTGGACATTTCTGAACAAACAAATGAAATATTTTTTTTATTGTATTGAGGGTGGATTTACATGAGAGATGGCCTTTGTAGGAAGAGACCATGCACAGTAGAGGGCTGGCGTGGGAGGCGCTGGGGTTCAGGTTCCAGACACCTGCTGCAACAGCACTGAGTGTGCTAGAGGTGACTGGGCATAGATATTTTGTATAGCCCTCTCTTCTCAGTAGTTCCGGTGGTCTCTTGATAGCTGTGCTGAGGACCAAGAAGAGCTGTTCTGGAAGGGCTGAATCTTTCTGGACAATGAAGAAAATAATGTATTTTCCTGGACAAGAACAATATTTTTCAAGTCTTGCCAGAAATAAGGTATATGGTGCTTGAAAATCATGTGTCTGACTGTCTGGGGCAGAGGAGCATTAACTCCCAGTCACCTCCACATGCCCACACGCCAAGAAGAGTTCTGCCTTCTTGCTTTCTCTTTGTGACCTTGAACTCAATCCTAGACCCAGGGATGGTAATATACCTTGGCCTTGGATTACTCTACGAGGCATCACCTTCTCAATATCAAGCAGATTACTTTCCCTTTGTAATGCAGACAGGCCCTGGGAAAGCTGTGGGGAAAGCTATGAGGCAGGGGTGCGTGACAGTGTCAATAGTGCAGAGCAAATCATGTGGCACCATATAGTAGTGTTGTGGGATATGAATGGTGCAGATGAACAAGAAGCTAGACTAGAGAGGCACCACTTCTCAAAGTTACAATCTTTCTTAAGCTGGGCTGTGTGTGCTCCAAGAGTTTGCATTGTGAGTGCCAATAGAATATTCTAACCTGCATACTTTTATTCAGGTAGCTTTTGGAAGCGATCCAGAAAAGCACAGAGGCATAGCTTATTTTTCTGGTCATCGATGAAAAAAAGAATTAAAAAAAAATTGAAACAAATTTAGGGCTTTATTAACATATAATACATAACATTATGCAGAGCTCCCATAGCCTTTAAGTTGTCTTGTTTGCAACATATTGCAGAAGAAGAATTGGACAAGATTCAGTGGAGGAAAACGTATGCTTGATTTTACCCTTTGGAAATACCAGCTTTCAGCTGCCTTTTTACATTATAAGATTAAAAAAAAGAAAAGCGGGCATTTATTTTCCACTACAATTTATTTGCTAGAAAATTCTTTCCTGTTTGGCAGGAGATAGATGTGAAAATGTGAGTAAAATAGTTGAGCGGAAAGTAAAAATAAAGCTATATAAATACCTACCTACATTCAGTTTTTCCATCACAGAGCCTTTAGAAAGGCTACTTAAATAGGGAATATGCAAATAAGAAATTACTTTCAAAAAAAAAAAGCTGTGCATTTTCAGATTTCTTTCTTTGGTTTTTTTTTTTTTTCCTCATTTTGCAGGGGCAATTGGGAGGAAGATTAAAGGGAAATGTTGGACTATGACCAGAGAAGTAATGGTGTTTTGAATTTATGCATGTTTTTCTCCTTGTAACAGAAGAGGAACCTTTGTAAAGTTAATACAAATTACTGTTTCTCTCCCAGAGGCTCCCATCCCAGATGATAGGTCTTTTGCTTGCATCATAGTTTTTGAGAAATAGCCCACACAGTAAAAATTCTGAGAATTTGCATCCTTTCTGAATGTTAATATTTCTACCACTCAGGTGACATACTTCATAGGATATAGAGTTGAAGAGTTTAAGCCAATGCCATTTCTTAATGGCACTGTATTCCAAAGTGCTGGACAATAAACCTCCACTCCTTCCAATGGTAATTTAGGAATGTCACTTTCTTCATGTAAGTGGTTGCAGTTAAGTGAAAAGACGTCAATTGTATGCTTGCAAGATCAGGCTCGGGTATCTTGATACACATTCCATTATCCATTATTTATCTTCTGTTTTTCTGGGTGGTAAAGGAAATGAGGAATATTAAATTACTATCTTCATGTTTGCTTTCTCTTTCCCTCGATAACTTCTGAATCTATTGGCCAATTTGAAAGTGGGTGGGGAAAGGTATCAAAGATAATTACTTTTCTACCTGTTTTATGAAAATCAGCAGCTGAATAGATGAGAGATCCAAATTAATGTCCTTGTTGAGGGGAAGGCAAGGGAAGAGCTGAGCTGTGGTGTATTCTCTGGCTGTAGCATTCTGGCCAATCAAACACAATTAAATGCAATTGCAACATCTGTTTTCTTTTGCTAGGTTTCATAAGGCAACTGACCATATGCTGAGCTTATAAGCAGGGAAACGGAAAGCTTAGTGGACAAAGGTCATAAAGCTAGGGAAATGCAAAGGGCATAAAGCTAGCAATTAATGAAACCGCTTGTTTTGTTCTTGTATGAGGCTGTTTTGTTGCTAATGTGTTGACAACAGTAATTTATTATATTTAAAACATTGAAGTAATATGACTTGAAAGTCATTAGGATTTGGGCATCGAAGACTTGTTAGTAACTCACATTTTTAATCACACTTCTGAAATTATTAGTAGTTTTAGTGCTCTGAATTATTTGGATGTTTATCTTTGAGACTGTCTAGCTTTCAGAGGACAAGAATGGTGCAGGTTCCTGTGACCTAACCATATTTCAGTTACACTAGCCAGTTACAAGTATTTACTGTCTATGGCTAGAATATTACTCACATGCACAGAATTGTTATTGTGAAAATTTATTATTGGGTTTCAGCTGACTAACTTTCTGTAATATTGCTCACCGGTACACATTCAATATGGTTGGCTTGCATGGAAATTGATAATGTTGCCAGCACTTGAACAAGCAAAATAAATACAGCTATTTCTTGAGGAACTTAATATCTGGATTTTCTTGTGTTCCAGGAAAATACCTTGTAGACAGATACTTATCTGTGCAGGGTTCAGTTCAGACCGGGTAGTTCCTAGATGGTTAATCGGGAGATAATTTACAGATATGGTTTTCCATTCAAGCTCCACAGTCCATCTCTTCTCTTTGGCCTGGAGAGATGTAATTAGTGTCTTTACAGAGGAACTGAATGAGACTGGAGGGTTCAGCAGTTTTCATTTATGAGTTTTCATTTTTATCTGGTGTTTTTTGTGTTTTCTGGGCAAGAATGGCTGCCTGTAAAGATACGATAACATATGAATCCTCATTCCATGCTGTGCATCGTTATGCTGATTGAAATAAACATCTTTTTCAACTTTGCTTGGCTCAGAACTATCTAGAATGTATATATATAAAATAATCATCACATACATATGACATAGATGATTCTGTATACATATAATCAATAGGGTAGCATGAGACTAAAAATATACAAAAAAGACAGTAAGACAATCTAAAATACAGTATCTTATCAGAATAGAAAACAACAGAAATTGTGTCACCTATACTTATGGTAAAATATATTACAATTTTTGTTAATATTAATTTTGCTTATGTTTCTGGTAGAAATGTTGAAATGAAAAACAGAAATCTGAAAGCTGACTTAGGAAGACAAACAAGATATGTGTTTAGGAAAGCAGAAATGAAATTAGTGTTCAGATGTAAGGAAAGGTTTTACTTGTGTATTTCACAAATGACAATTTCTGAAGAACTGATTTTTCTCTTGGAAATCAGATAATATTGGTGTACATATGATGTGTAGCCTTCTCGTTCATGACATCTCAAAAAAATTTACTGAACTTCCTGTTGCAGTTCTGGACAGGGCTTTTTCAGCCAATAACTCTGATTTGAACTAGGAAAAAAACCATGTATTTTTGATTCTTGTGGCTAAAAGTATTGATTCATAGCATCACGTGTTCTTACCTGGATTACATCTGTTACCGGAGGACGCAGTAGAATGGCAGTTATCCTTGATTAAATCTGAACTCAGAAGTTGCAATGCTCTGAGATTTTTGAGATGATAGTCTCTGCACCCAAGAGCATGGTAAGCAGACACTTTAAAGGCATAACAATACTGTAAAATATGCCACTACAACAGAACAGTGGTACTTCAGGAAATTCCTATGTGGGGAAAGGAGGCTGAACAAATTAACTTGTTTGACTGAAGTTTCCAGTTTTAAAATCTTCTGGTTAAGTATTTGAAGCTGGAAATTAACTTCCGTCAATTGTATTAGTAGAAAGGTATCAGTTTTGACATCAACAGAAAATATGCTGTATTTCAAGCACTGTGCACTTCAGAATAGCATTATGACTTCTATAATGCTGTATTTTAATAGAAATGTCACCACTTTGTCAATCAAATTGCAGTATTTCCATATGCCACAGATATGGTCCTCCCGTTGAATTTATATTACGTTAAAGCAAATCCCTATTTTGTCACTGTTGTGTTGGCTGGAGGAACGTCAGTGTAAGTGTGTTGACTTCTACCTGTTGACATTTATTACTAAGCAATACTTTTCTTTAAAAACACTGTACCCACTGTACTATTTGCCTTCATATGCACTGAAGATTTTCTCCAGAGATTATTGGTATATGATGAGCTAAGTTGATATGTTTTTCAAAACATTTTCAAATAATTTTAACACTTAGTAGATGAAAACTGTAGAAGAGATTTTGCTATTCAGTGCCAGTAACTATTTTATTCTAATACTATTGCTTTTTTCCTGAAACTAGATGACCACCATGAATTTAGATTTCTATAGCATTACCCACATTACTGTGAGGGGAGCAGTGTGTTGTATGGACATGACTTACTAACCCTTCCAGTTTTGTAAAGAACAAGCTTGTACTGAAAAAGGAGACAGGGAAAGAAGAGAGCAATAGCCTGTCTGTAGAAAAAAGCTTGCTTCATGATATAAGCTGCTGTCAGCACATCTGCAGACATGCTGAAACTGTAGCTCTAAAAGGTATGAAACGTTCCCTTTAATTAAGAAAATATTAATTCTGAGATGTAATTTCTGACAATATTTTTCTTTATTACATGCTATTTTATTAGAAAACATGAGCATGTTGGAGATGAACCAGAGAAAAGGTGAGGAGTGCATCTGTATTTCTTTCCAATGTGAACTCTAGAGAGAATTTGATTCACTATTATGAAAGAAAGTGTCTCAGAATATTACATTTTCATGCAGAAGGGGTAGTAAAAAGTACTTTTTAAAAATATTAAAAAATGTTCAATCAGTTAAGTGCTGAATTGTATCAGTGATATTCACCATTATTTGATATTCGCTTCCACAAATGAATATAAATTCATTCAAATGAATTCAGTCCCTGAAGTGCTAGCAGAATGCAAAAATTTCTCAAGCCTCCTTGCAGGTTCTTGTGAGTGCTGATGCAGAAACTGTTCACATTGGTATTTTGGTCATTCTTGATAGTTATGTAGGAAGCAGAAACAATTGGCCCATGAGTTAAAATGTTCAAATATAAAACTTATTTCAGAAAAAAAAGGATTATGACAGTTCAAATAAGCTAGGCTTTTTTTCACATACAATGCGTGAACAGAAACAGGTGACAGAAATCTTCATTATCTCTTTTTGATTAGCAGCTATAAGTCAAAGGTAACGAGCTGGGATGCTGCTAATACAATGCATTTTAAAAAAGAGGTGATTAAATGAAGACAGTCTATAAAAGTGAGAACTACCTAATATATGGTGTTAGACTGCAGTATATCTATAATGGAAAATGCTCTTTGAACTGTGGTGGAACCATGTTAATTCTGTTCAAGTTGGTAATTTCTGTGACATGGAAAAACGTAAATGGACCTAAAAGCATTTTGGTAGTATGCTGTTTCAGGATTGTCTGCTTTTAGGAGAAGACTGGTTGTTCAGACTGGTATTCCTGAACATCCCAATTATGCAGTGGATAAAATGACCTTCTGAGCTTGCCAACTTCCACTTCTGCATTTAAAGAGAGTGTGTTTGAAGAATAAAAAATGGGGAACTGCTGGCTGTTTCTGCAATAAATATTGAAAGGATTTCCAGCTTAAACTAATAATATGTAAGAGAAACACCTCTGGCTTAAGTTTTCTCATAAATATTTCAAGCCTATATTCTTCCCTTGCTGGTGGTAATAGTTTCTTGAGGCATAGAGCTCATTCTCTGCATGCGAAGCTAAGTTAGTAGTAAGTCTTTCCTTCAGAAAATATCCCCTTCAGAAAGTGTGCAGAATTAAATTACCACCGTTGCNTGTAAGAGAAACACCTCTGGCTTAAGTTTTCTCATAAATATTTCAAGCCTATATTCTTCCCTTGCTGGTGGTAATAGTTTCTTGAGGCATAGAGCTCATTCTCTGCATGCGAAGCTAAGTTAGTAGTAAGTCTTTCCTTCAGAAAATATCCCCTTCAGAAAGTGTGCAGAATTAAATTACCACCATTGCTGCAGAGCTTAGAAAAAAGTTCTTATATGAATGTGATAAAGGTAGACCTCAAACGCAATTTTTGTGTTTTGCAAGACAGCTTTTCATCCTTGGGTGAATACTAAAAGGAAATGTGGAGTCTTACTTCTGTTTGTTTGTACTTTTAAATGAAAACTACCGGATCTAATCCTCTGGTACATGCCATAATTTTTACATCTGTATCTTGGTAATAATTCAATAGAGTTTCTTCAGTTTAAGATGGGACTAGAGAACAGAGCACGTTATCCAGCTTTGGCCCACTTTTCTGCCTTACTGTCAGACTGGATGAGCATCTTTACGTGAATATGTTACCGAAACACTAACAACTGCTTGAGAAAAGAGATATTTTTGTTTAGCACTGGATGTATGTAATACTAGTAAGAAGAGAAGATGCAAGAGTAAAAACTTATGGAGCGTGAGTGGATGTATGAAAGTGAGGGAGAGAAGTTTCACCTATTTGCAGAAAGCTTTACTCTGGATTCTCTTGCATTTACAGTGAGAAAGTGTCTTTAATTATATTAGCCAAAGTGAGTATTCAAGGCATTTCTGCTAAAGATAGAACACTATTGAGTGTTGTTGATCACAAGGTCTGGCACATAGCCTAGCTGCTTTTTGCAGTAAAAAAGGGCTACAGAGTTCAATAGCAGAAAATCAGAACTCTAAAGGATCTTGTTGAAAAGTATCATAGAATACTATGTTCTCCTCTACTGAGAATATAGTGGCGAAACCAAAGGTGGTATTTCTGCTTGTTCTTAGAATCCAAATATACATCTGATTGTCTGGCTTTTTATGCACAGGTATCTGGGTATTAAACTGAGATGAGCTAGCAATTTTACCAACAAAGCCTATGTATTATTTCAGTGAAGGCTGCCACTCTATCAGTCGTTTCTTTCATTGCTTCACTTGAATGGCAAATGTATTTATCTTTTACTGTTGCTATAAAATGCCTTCCAGCGCAAAGCTGCAAACACCACAAGGGAACTATCTCCTTTCTGGTAACAACGCTTTTATTATTCTCACTTTAACTATCATGGTATATAAGAAGGAGGCTTTATGATAAAGAGACTCATGTCTAGAAAAAATATGTCCTCTTGTATTATACATATTATGAGAATTATAACATTTGTTTATTGTTGCTAGTAAAATCAAATGAGCCGTTCAGCTACATTTAATCAACTAAAATGAGTTCATTTTCCAATGCATAATGCTGAGATCCTACTTTCAACAGATTACAGAGGGTTTTACTCTGTATTTTCTTCTGTTTAAAAAAGAATAAAGATGGCCACTCTTACAATAATTTCTGATGAAGGGCCCTTGCAGCCTCATTAATGTGATGACTGTATGACCCTATTTAGAACACATAAAGGTTTCTTTTGGGGTGGAAAGTTAAACTTATATTAGGAAAGTTGCTTACCAGGTGGGTTTTTCTTTCAGTAATAACCTTTCTTTTCTTCATCAAAAATAGCAGAACCAAAAAAGTCAGCTGTAAGATTTGTCTGAATTGTGTTTTGTTGTGATGACTATGACCATGATGCACTTAGAACTCGAATAACGCTATGTTTAAAATAGGCTGGAGGGAAAGAACACTATAGTAAAAATAAAGACAAAAAGCGACAGCAATTCAAGCAGTTCATCACCCTCCTGGCCAAATCTTAGGCTAAGGTTTGTTACAGTGTTGAAAGGAAATGTAGCCATTTCAATTTAATATTTCAGCAATTTCATTGGGGCTGGCTGGCAGCAGTGCTGGGGGATGGACTGTTGTTAGCCCTGAGGGCTGGGGAGTGCCACGGCCTTAAGAGCAGCAGCAGCACCATGGGTCACCTGCTATGGAGGGTGCACACATCACACGGAGGCCTGCTGTCCTGGTTTGGGCTGGCACAGAACCAGTTTTCTTTTAGTAACTTTGCTTTTTAGTTAAGTCTCTTCTAAGCAGCTGCACTCTCTAAAATTAACTACATGTTTTTCCAGACAGTAGCTGCTCCTAGCAGTGACACGGGTTGGTGTTTATAGTTAGTGCTGGAACATTGGTAGGAATGGTATGCAGAAAAGCTGTTGCTTATAGTTACTCCTATGCAATCTGAGGTTGATGCTTGCTTCAGCTAACTTTTTTATGTGCCGGAAATGAAAGAGGGGAAAAGGGGTCACACCTGCGACCCTGCGGTGGGGAAGAGCAGGTAGGACAGGTGACCCAACACTGACCAAACACAGTATTCCATCCCATATGCATCATGCTCGGTATAAAGCTGACAGATCACGAGGGTCACTCACTCTTCTCCTATGGCCAGTGTCCGAGGAGGACTCCGTCTGATTCTTCTGCCTTCGATCCCAATCCATGCATTCCTGAATCCAGCTCTTGCCTGCTGCTG
>VZSC01006102.1:0-33537 GCA_013398225.1 Steatornis caripensis | reverse complement strand
ACCGTGCGGGAAGGACTCACGTCACAGGGGTTCATGAGGGACCGTCTGCCATGGGAGAGACTTCACACTGGAGCAGAAGTGTGTGAGGAGCCCTCTCTGCCTGAGGAGGAAGGAGTGGCAGAGACAATCTCTGGAGAACTGACTGCACCCCCCATTGCCTGTACCCCTTTGCCGCTGAGAGGGAAGGGAGGAGAGACATTGGGAGCGAGGGGACTTGAGGCCTGGAAGGAGGGAGGGGTGGGGGGGTGGAAGGGTATTTATTCATGTTTTAAAATCTGCCTTTTCATGTCTCCTTATCCTTCTCTGCTTTGATTGATAACTGGTTAAATTGAATTTTTTCCCCAAGTTGAGTCTGTTTTTGCCTGTGCCATAACTGGTGAATGAACCCCCCCGTCCTTGTCTTGACCCACCAGGTTTTCTTACATTTTCTCCTCATGCTTTGTGGGAGGAGGAGTAAGCGAGCGGCCGCGTGGTTCTTTGTTGCCGGCTGGGCTCAAACCACAACAGTTAATGAATTTGCTGAGAACTCCTAAGCATTTGAAATTTCTCTTTTAGCAAGAATGGTTCATAATTTGTAATAATTTAAGGTATCTGTTTCGTCAGTTATTTATGTTTCTGGCTTGAATTAACTCTATCTTTGCCAATGCTTTGCCTTATGTAGAACAGTGTTTGCCAGCTTGGTGTCGGCAGCCTCTTATGTGCAAGTCCAGTGTTCTGAGCATCATGGACTCATTTTCCAGTCAAAACAAGGAGAACTCATCAAAAATTCATTTTTGTGAACTCTTTCAATGCAACTCTTTTCACCATAATGTAGGACGAACGTGAATGTCAAAATCTTGAATACCGCTTTAACAACAAATTGTTGTTCTCCACACAACACCACTGAAGTAAGATCTTATTCAGTTCAGCACATAGTATTTTCAGGAGAAGGAGCAAGCATAATATAATAGGGATCTCTAGTCCAATTACATTTCCTGTGAAGACTGACATTTTAGTATCCTGTAAAATGTTAACTTTTAAGAGATTAAAACATTTGTCCCCGATAATTTTAGTACTGTTTAAAAAAAAAAAAAAGGAATGATGAGGTCAAGCCTTGTGCCTCTTTTGTCTTTGAATCAAACTCTACATCATAGGCAATTGTGACATAGTTGTGTATTATCTCAAGAGAAATTCCTGAAGCGAGAAAGAAGAAATGGACACTTACTCAAGTAATGTGTACATCTACAAGATGCTTGTGTTTTAATTTTTTTTTTTTTAGATGCTTGTCCTAAATGAGCAGAGGTCATGGATATATTGCCACTACTGTAAAGGTTTTCCTGCTGACACTTTTTCCCAATCCATGTTGACCTTGATATTTCAAGTGTGATCATGTTAAAAGTGGCTAGCTGGTAAGTGTTAACTGTAACATATGAGTGTTCAGATCAGAAAGTGAAGTGCATTCAATACTCTGGGCTTTGATGGTTTTCAAATACCATGTGCTTCCATGTTCAAAAATGTGTGCCAAATTATGCCAGTTGGGAGGACATGTTTTGCCACACACCAAATGTAAATTCAGGCTGTAAATTAATTAAGCTTGTTATTTAAGTCTAAAAAACAAAAGAAGCCTGCTCTGTTGCCAAGACTGTAACAGATTTTTCTTAACATATTGTCCATTGACAATTTGAGTATTACAAGTTCTTATGCAACCAACACCACAGAGCTTGTTTCCATAGGGCCTTTCTTGGTCTCCTTATTCTGAAAAGATGCTATTGCAGTTCTGAAGTAGTAGTGGTCACCTCCATTTCCCTGAATTGCATGTCCCACCAAGGAGGAGGGAGAGGTGACTCAGGTTTGCAGATCCTCTCAGAGCAGATTAAGGTAAAACCATTACTCCAGGTCCATGTGCAAACATCAGTTTTAATTGAGAAAAGTACAACTGTCCCATATAGTTTGGCATCCCATGATGTACGGCCTTATGGAAAGTTAAAGTAAGCCTTGCAGTTATTTGCCACACATGTGGGGTTTGAACTTTGCACTATTCGCTAGAGAAAAAAGGAATAAAAAGAAAGAGTGTGAAGAAGAGAGGTGCAGAGGGAGAGAGAGAGAGAGAGAAAGAGATCATTGTTCCAGTGGCAGTCCAGCCAACGGGGGTCTCTGGTCTGTAGGAGTGTTTGTCCAGAAGTTCCTAACTGATGCTATTTTCCATACCCTTTTATTCTCATCCCTCAGTGTGGATCACCTCCTCCAAATGTTTTGTTTTTGGGTCGAATTCAGCATTCTTCTGCTATTGCTTAAGTAGTCTCACTTGTTATGTAAATTAGCACACATGCTCCTTACAGGTGGGGGTGGGCAAGTCTTTTGGTCTCGAATTGAGTCGATCATAGTGTATGTAGATCATCGTGATCTCCCCCTGCTGCATTTACCTTTCCCCCAGTTACTGGGGGAGTCAGATTTTTGCTGACTTCGCTGCTCCTTGGGCAACCAATCAGCCTTTGGCGCCTTTTGAGACAGGATGTTCCCTCTTAACAGTCTTNAGAGAGAGAGAGACATATCATCGATCTGGGTTCCAGCACTGGTCCAGCCAACGGGGTCTCTGGTCTGAAGGAGCACTCATCCAGAAGTTCCCCCCCGATGCTATTTTCTGTCTGCTTTTATTCTCATCCCTCAGTGTGGATCACCTCCTCCAAATGTTTTGTTTTTGGGTCGAATTCAGCATTCTTCTGCTATTGCTTAAGTAGTCTCACTTGTTATGTAAATTAGCACACATGCTCCTTACAGGTGGGGGTGGGCAAGTCTTTTGGTCTCGAATTGAGTCGATCATAGTGTATGTAGATCATCGTGATCTCCCCCTGCTGCATTTACCTTTCCCCCAGTTACTGGGGGAGTCAGATTTTTGCTGACTTCGCTGCTCCTTGGGCAACCAATCAGCCTTTGGCGCCTTTTGAGACAGGATGTTCCCTCTTAACAGTCTTTAGCTACTCTTAGCAAGCAAAGTTTATCACTTGTGAGTGTTTGAGACATTCCTCAGAGAAGCTTAGGGGAGTCTCCAAGGTGCCCTCACTTTTACCAAGTTCCATGTGCCCCACTGAGCAAATAACCCTCTTGTTCAGAGGGATTTATGGGTAAGCAGAAGATTGGGTTTGTTTAGCTTTCTGCTCGGTCTCCTACACTCAATTAGACTTAGACTGGAAGTAGGGAAGGTAGGGAGGAAAGTTTCTTTTTGGACGACCATCATCATCCTCTTACTTTCTTAATGAAACTTAATTGCATAAATTTTTCCCACCCATTTTGAGAACCTTTGTAATCTTCCCTTATAAATAAGTTTGTTAAATGAAATAGTGTACAAACTATAAGAAAATGAGATAGAAACTGAATAGAACTGAGTACAGAGAAGAAAAATGGACACACGAAAAAGCTATGGTATCTTGTGGATGAAGGTAGAAAGACAATGGAGCCCGATGGTACCATGCAATTAAATGATCTCAGACAGAACACTTTGGTTTCCAGCAAATTTACTGATGCTGATCATAAATTTCTATTTGAAAGTAATCATAAATAGGCCCAATACTTTCCTCTGAGAGCCTGAAAAACCATGCACAATGAAATGTTAAGTCAACATTATTAATGTGCTCTTATTAATGTACATTATTAATGGCTCTTCATCTTGGAAGTAGAATTTGAAATATTTTTAGGTATTTTGAGACTATGTGCTTTATAGAAGGAAGACGCTCAGCACTTTCTCAAAATCAAGTCCTTTTTTAAGGAGTCTCAAGCAACAGCATTTTCAGAAGCACTGTTTTTGGGTAACACTAGTTACACTGAAGCAGCTGTGAAGTATTAGCATGTTCTTTAGCATAATAGATAAGGTTCTATATTATCAGTAAGCACTAACTGGAAAATGCTTTAATAGGTGCACTTTAAGTTTTGTTCTTGTTTCTTTGCATTCACCAAAGGATGAGGTCTTTATTGTATGTGTGTACCACAGTGACAATAATCACTGATTTTTATTTTCCTGTTGTGATGGATGAATCAAAAAAAAAAGGTCTTTAGTTTGTCTTCGTAGAGTCGGACAAGATAGTTGATCCTCAGTGTGATGTAGATTTAGTGCTTCATATCCTGTGGGTCTTCAGACTTATTTGTAGAATAGTGAAAAAATATTTTCCTAACAGGTTTTGAAATAATGATTTGCTAATTTTAGTAAGGCTTCAGCAACTCATCAGTATTTTAATTCATTTCCATGAATTAATATGAGAATGAATCTCAGAAGTCATAATAAAGTCACTTATGGTTTCTATTAAGAAATGTACTTCTATTACATTTTCTGATTTTTCATTATTTCAAAGTATTGGTCTGACTTTTCATTGTCTAGATATTCCAGCCAGCCTGAATATTGTTTAGACTACTAGATCACAATCAGAGTTTGAACTGAGATCTTTGTGGCCAAGCTAAAATTTTCTGCAACTTAGAACCAGCTTTTCTAATCAGTCAAGAGCTTGATTGCTCTGAAAGACTAAATGGAATCTCACTGATATGTTTGTTTCCACATACATTGATTTTAAATTTGCGTTTCTGCAATTTTAATAATGATTGGCGTGTTTCAAAAAGGTGTTACTGGGAATGTCCTTTACAGGTAATATTCTCAAAGCCCATAGGTAGCCTAAAATGACAAACATTTCCTAAGATGGTATTTGAAAAGAATGCAGCACATGTATCAGTGGAGGATTCAGTTAAGGATTTCTCTTGGTTTGTTTCCAGGCATCATAATGTTTTTTTTTTTTTCCCCAAGGCAAAAAATTTTACGCTGCCAAAGGAAGCGGAAATCCTTCATGTAGTAGTATCTTACTCATTTTCTCAAGCTCAGTCCCATTTATTTCCTGGTATAACTATTCACAACTAAATTTTATTAATTTGTATACATAATCTCTGAAACAAGACATACCTAACAGAGGACTTGGCCATAAATTTATACAAATCCGTGGTGCCATACAGCTTTCCTACTTGTGTGTCTATTTATGGTGCATTAAAGCTGAGTCACAAGAAAATCATGAGTTTATGAAGCTTCTTTCATAAACCAAAAAATGTAAAGTTTTATTGCTCTTTAGGCACAGATTATTAATGCTGTAATGACATTATAGAGTATTAAATGCAAATTTGCAAATCTCCAAAGAGCTTTATTAGGATAAGCAACATTTTTATTGAGTCACTGTTTTAATGAAAATCTGGCAAAGTAAATCTAAGCGAAGGCCACCACAGATGTTTTGCTATGCTTCATCAAGGAGTAAGCTGCTGAGTGCTTAGGGATGGAAAATAAAGCTCGGATGCACCCAGTCTTTATGTACATTTACCCCAGGTGATTTATAGTGTGTGCTGCATCTAAAACACAGGGGAGCATTCAGTAATGAAATAGAAAAAGGAAAGGATCAGAATCTGTATAATCTGTGATCAACATGCCAGATAAAGTAAATGAAAGAGATTCTAGTCTGCTGGGTCCTTTAACTGAGTATGGAGGTTTTCTAGGGTGCAAGGAGAAATGACGCTCTGGATTCTGTAGATGACGCTCAATCACTGTAAATTAAAAAAATAAATAAATCTAATTGTAAATTAGTTCTGCCCACAGTGATAGAATTATGATAGCAATATAATTATATTGTTCACTAAAAATTACAGGCTTGTACAAGTGGACATGTATCATGGATCATATTTACATAAAGTTTACTTAGACAAGAATCTAGAACTATCTCAGAGATGACACACTGTGGTGCCTTTGAAGTATAATATGCTATGTTGCAAGTGTGGCAGAAGCTATTTAATATCACTTCAGAAGACTAAATATGTGGAATCCTGTTTTCTGTGTAATTATTTAAGCATATAATATGTAGAAAATACTGAATGAATTTATAAGCATGGAAGCTGTGTATTCTTGACAACTATTCCCTGACTATGTCATACATTGTTAATACACGAGACTTTGATAAGGGTCAGATTTTCATATAAAATTTCTGTAATTGCTCAATCCTGTGTTTTAAGAAAGGGAAAGGCATAAGGCAGAGGATCATAAGGTGCACTTCTGAATCTGTTGGGATCACCTCTGCTACTATTGCCCACACTCTGGTAGTTTTCATACTGTAAACCCTTTATCTCAAGTTTTCATAACTTGCTCAGGAAATATGCTTCTTTCCAAAACCTGTGAGTGGCATCATAGTACATGGTCCGTGACCTTTTTGTACCTAGGTGAAGAGTGCTTATGCACCACAATGATGTTGAGAAACTGTTGTGAAACACTCTGAGACCAAATACTGCAACACAGACTAGAATCTTGAACTCCAATGATGAAGTACATCATTGTAGTGTGTAGTGTGTACATTAGTAGTGTGAAAAGGGTCTGCTTGTGGCTGTCCGCATGTAGAAAAGGAAACAATCTTCAGATCACTTCTGTAGTGCAATAAACTAGATGAGAAAATGATTTGCCCCTCTGTTGTGTAGTATCCCCAGATCTCTTGTATCTTTTTTCAGGTGGTGTACAGGGTCCATGAGATGGTGTTTTCAGTCTACCTGTTGATAGGAAAAGCTTGTTTTATGTCGTGCTTTTTTTGAGAAGTGAATTGAAGCAAAACTGTAGCTCTTGAATTTTGGTGAAATAAGTGTTTCTGTGTTGTTTTTTTCTTCTAATTTTTCACAAGACGAAAATTTTAAATGTGGGCCAGTGGTGTGTGTGTGTGGTACCTTTGAAAGGATTTATGTGATTTAGTGCAAGCCTTAAAAATTTTCAGTCTAACTTGTTCTCCATTTATTTCACAAGATATTTTTTGTAGGTTTCCGTACATACAAATTAATACATGTTACGGATTAAGATGTAGGAGAAGACTGATGAAATGGCCTGAGACTATTACCTTACTCTCAGCACAATAATTCTATATGTTTGTGCTTCAAAGTAACCAAAGTGGATTTTAAAAGCTGAACAGTATCTTTAGAACAGAATAAACCATCTAACCAATCAAATAAAGATCCCACAGTAACAGTCAGATATAATTTGACTGATGATAACGTAATGGCTCCGTAGAATTTGTTAATAGATTCTGTCATTTCCAAATGCAACATATAATTAATACCAGGAAATAGCTGTAGCAACTCAGCCATCCCTAATTAGTTTCAGCTGTGGAAGAATCATGGTGTTTCCATTATATATATGTACACTGTATTGTATCAAAGATTACTTCCTTAATTTAGGCTAAAATTATGCCGTTGACCTTTCTAAGGATCTCTGTTTCCCTAGAGTCCAGCAAAACATGATGGGTCTTGTACTGTTCTCTCAGACTCAGGATGATAATGTCTTGCTTTGCAAAACAGTTTTCCCATGTGAATTTTTAATATGATCCTTACTTTTATGCCTTCCTATTATGACTTTGAAAATAGAAATGGTGTTGTTCCGTTTCCAGTCTTTGAAAGTTTGAAATTGAATTCAGTAATCACCTTGAGTTAGAAAATGTCTGGACTGCATGTAACTGGTCTAGAATTCACCTCATGCATATTCCCACATGAACACTTTTGACTGCAAATTGCTTACTGAAATTAGGTGTCTCTTGACTTTAAGACTATACAATGAAAAACAGCATTCATGGCACTAAAAAGCACCCTGATCTTGGAAAAACATTGTTGCTTCTTTATGATATGATTAATACATTTTCATAACTGTATCTTGATATTTTATGTAAATCAAAAACATGTTTGGGAACCATTGCATATCAAAGCCGTTATGAGACTCTTAGACCCAAATCTGTATGAAGTAATCAGAATCTCAAAAAGAGCCATGACAAGTCAGGAAAAAAAAAAAACCAAACCCAAAAGAACCAAACCAAAACCACTTATCATTAGATCAGATGAGTTATGGTGGAGAAAATTGCAAGCAATGCTTGCCAAGAAAATTGGGAATTAGCTCAAAAAGCAACTGTAAACCTCAATTGTTTTAGGGTCCAGCATAGCATTCTGTGATGCATTCTTGCTTTATTTGGAAAAAGGACAAACTTAAATCTGGTTGCCAGGAGAGTACTCACAATTACTAACTTCAGGTATCTAATTAAGAAGTTTGCATTAGGAAACCAGGCTTTCCACATGGAGAATACATAAAATTAATTGGAATTCCAGAGCATGATCAGAATGCCTAAACTGTGTGCTTGAGCACTTTAACTCTGCCTTTACTATGTAGGCAGCATTGACTTCTAACTCTTAAATTAAATTGCAAAGTTTAAGTGTGAGAATTTTCTCTTGTTGATATTCTAAATTATTAAAATTAACCCTCTATAATTCTAAGTGTCTTTTTTTTTTTTTTTTGTTCTGTACTCGTGTAAAACTACACAGCCTTAAAGAATAAATTGATCTCCATTTTTTTTTGTTTTCCTTCAACAGGTCCCAAATGGAAAAGCAACATAATGTTCCTATTTAAGCTACAATTGGTAATTTAACACAGAATTCCTGCTGGATGGAGGTGCTGCTGAAGAAGTAAGAGGGTATCATTTAGACCCAAACGTATCAGTATGCATCACACTTGTACAATGCAGCAACAGTACCTGTGAAATCATANTTCTAAGTGTTTTTTTTTTTTTTTTTGGTTCTGTACTCGTGTAAAACTACACAGCCTTAAAGAATAAATTGATCTCCATTTTTTTTTGTTTTCCTTCAACAGGTCCCAAATGGAAAAGCAACATAATGTTCCTATTTAAGCTACAATTGGTAATTTAACACAGAATTCCTGCTGGATGGAGGTGCTGCTGAAGAAGTAAGAGGGTATCATTTAGACCCAAACGTATCAGTATGCATCACACTTGTACAATGCAGCAACAGTACCTGTGAAATCATAGGCAAAGGATAAATTTAATGGATCTGCATAGTTGAATTTCTGTCTGCAATTCTTCACTGGTTATTTGCACTTGATATAAGAAGTGGTAACTTGCCTTCTATTGCAGACTAATGATTGTTTCTTTGTAAAGGGTACCATAGACAGAAAGACAGTGGCTATGGGTAAAATATGCTGGAAACCATGGCCTTATTTTTAAAAGCAACATTTATTTTTTAACATGTTTTTATTTATGTATATTAACTAAATGTTTATAATGCTAGTGAAGATAATTTGATACTAAATTTAACTAGTCAGGATTGTCTCTGTCTTTCATTCCTTGCCTGAACAGCTTAATGTAGTGTAAAACTATCAGTACTTTACTGGCTCTTAACATTTGCTGTGTGTATGTGTGTATATATTTCTATTTTCAAAAACATTGTTTAAAGAAAATTGATAAACAATTGAGAAAGCACCAGCTGCTTGCACTACTGGTTCATGTTACATAATTACATCCTATAAATGAACTGAAATTGTTAGAGCTCTGTGATGGTGATAGTTGTAAGAGTAAGATGTATGTACTTTTAAAAAATAAACAGGAAGAAACAGATCACTACAGAGTACAAAAGTTATTTCTAGACTATACTCTAAAGAGACCTAATCAGCTACATAGGCAAACAGAATAGCCTAGAAAGTGAACAAAAGTGAATTGTAACAAAGTAGGTTGAAGTGGTCTGAAGACATCTTATTCTGCAGGTGGCCTTTTCTAAGGTCAAGATAGAAAATCAGGGCAAATACTGAATTTTGATTCTTCACAGTTGATTAATATCTTATTTACCCCTTAGAAGTCTGTGTTGCTCTTTATGCATTTGGAAGGAAATGTAATAGTTGGAACTGGGACCTCCATTTTGGTATTTCGTTACTGTATTTCCTGCAATCTCTTAACATGCATGAACTGTCACATTGAATGAATCTGGATGTAGTTAAGAGCTTTCAGGACTGGAGCTTGTTTATGCTGATGTATCAAAGTATTTTTCCCCTCTGTGCCTCCTGACCCCTCCCTCTTATTTTTACTACTAATATATGTTTTCTTTGCGATCGGTTAATGTAAAAATAAACACAGAATGTTGTACTGTAAAAATAAACACAAAATGTTGTAGTGTTTGATCTTTACTTATTTAGCCTTATCGGTGAAGCAGCACAGCAAGTAAGGTAATGAAGCATGTTCTGAGAAGTCCTTCTGGTATCAGAAATGCTTGCCACTGCACCACGGAAAGAAACACCTTTTGAAAGGGTGATCATTAACAAATGAGAGTTTGCATTTACTGCTGGATCAAGCATGTGTAGAAATATGCATAAATGACTGCAGCTGTCCTTTTTTAGGCCGATCTCTTGTCTTATGGCTAACAGAGATACAGCAATAAGCATCAAGCAGCCAAATATTTTGCACTGTTGAGTGAAAGAAAACCTGTGATAATAAGAAAGTATAAAGCAATTATAATTTGAATTCCTGGTGAAGAGGCACTGTCCTTGCTATCTTCCTTACCGTCCTTACTACACTCCCCTACCTGGGGCATGTTTTCCAAATAATTTCCTGCAATATCAGCTCCCAGCCCTGTGGGTCACTGGCTACTTGCACTCTAAATGCCCTCACATCTCATTGAGTAGCTAAGAATCCTCAAGACTGGCAGTTTCTTGAGAATGGAGTGATTGTGGCTTTCACAGCTTTCCTTGAAATAATTTTTGATATCTACCAAACCTCTGAATAAAGTGAACATGAATTTATTATGTCAAAATGGAAGGTTTAAGAAAGTTATTGTATTCAGAAAGAGGTATGTGAACATAAATGAAATCTGTGCATTATAACTACTTTTAATTTAATTTAGCACCAGATGACTTTTTCTCTGTTTCACTCAATTAAAAAGCTGACAGTATGCTTGTGTAACTGTGTCAGCCAAGACCTGGTCCTTTCACAAACATTGCCCTCAGGCTTCCCTTCTCTGAAACAGATACTGATTAAGGGAAAACGTTGTCAGGTTCTCAGTTTCCTCCTATTCAGACAAGGATTTCCTTTGAAGGGTTTGCTGTAAGTTATAAATGTGATATTTAATCAACAGGTCGTTTTAAAAACTTCTCCGAGAGAACAGCTAATATGCTGATGACTCTAGGGACATCTTGGAGTTATCACTTGGCCGGGTAACATAAAAACTCCAACTCACTCACTGAAGGTAAACGCAACACTTAACAACAGCTTTGATACTTGACATGACTATAAACAAATTGTTTACCTCCTTGAATGAATGTCTACTTCTCCCTGTGATCTGGTAGGACAGAGTTTAAGATTAATATGTAACCCTTTGCAACCTACATATTGAAAACTCATATTTTATGGTGAGATTAAGGAATAGAGTTAATCTTAATCTTAAATGGATATGGTATGATCCCTAAATTTACAGTGATAGTGTCATAGGACTGCTGGTTTTGGAGTAGGTTGACACCTATCCCTGGTTTCCTTGTGCTGGGAACACTGTTGCAAAGCTTTTTACTGTTTACCTGCATGAAATTCAGGCTGCTGCCTATGTAGACTTCAGTAAACTGCTTATTATTGGGTTATTTTTAATTCAAGGAGGATTTAAAAATACCAAAGCTGTAGTTAGTTATTTTTAGTTGATGCTGGGAATGTTAAGTGGGAAGGAAACATAATCTGAGATAAGTTGTTTTGGTGGAGAAACTTAAATGGGCTGATAGGGTCACTTATTTATAGGATTCTGCATAACATTAATATTGGCTGCCTTGAGCAAATTTAAAAATCACTGCAGATGGCTTCCAACAGACAAGTGCTGCATGATGTTGCAGCAGGGAGCATTTAGTTTGTGGTAGCCAATGGAGTAATAAGGTTTTAAAAATAACTATAGTGTGTGTAATTACTACTATATAGATATGTAGTCATTTTCAAAAAGCTTCTGTATACTGAATAGGAAGTAAAAAGTCATAAATTAAATTTCTGACCCTTCAAGTTTCTAGGATAGCCATATGTAAAGGAGTGTCGCAATAGTTCTGAGAATATAAAATATTTAGTCTCTTTCTGCTTTTGAATGATGTTTTCCTGTCCTGTGGATACTGGCTGAAACGAATCATTGGTGTAAATGATATGAAAATTTATAACAAAATAAAATGAAACAAATTATGACAAACTTGTAATGAAAACCAAAATTTAATACTGCAACTACAAAAATATATAATATAATCACACATATTCTATTTCTACTTGTATTAGTGCACATTCACTGTGAAATACGTAGGCTCATCATAAATTCATGTTGGTGGAAATTGGACAAGAATTCGACCTAACAACCCATGTAAAACAATAGTATTACCTAATTACCTTCCAACCTCCTGAAATTAAATTTAATTATTTAGATTGAGATTGCCCCTAAACACTATCTTTTTGTCCTGTAATTTTAGAATATCTGGAATGAAGAGCTGAGAGTTCATAAATAAAGCTTAGGACAACTAGAAATACTTATTGTATCAATCTCTGTGAGAGATAAAACAAAAATGAATGATGATTTTCTATGAACATGAAATATCCCTTTCACTGAAACATACATACAAAAGAAAAATAATGCTTCTTTGAATAGGAATTAATTTTTCTTTATCTGATTTTTGATGCATATATATATGCATATATGTATATATAGATATGCATAGATCTGATTTTTGATACATATATATCCTATTATCCAAAGAGTTCTTTCTTATGTTCTCATACACCTTAATTCATAATAACTGATCTTATCTCATACTGAAGCAGATTAAAATGTCACTCCTTCTATTATTGGAATGATAACAAATATAGAATACTAAGACATAGGTGAAAATAATTTTTATGGTCTTAAAAAAATAAGCACATGAGGAATTTAATGATTTGATTATAAGAAATTTGAAATTCAGTTCAGTAAGGTGTTTAATCATGTCATTAGTTGTAAGTATACTGAGTACTAATCTGCTTAAAGATTAATTCCTAAGTACCTTGGTGACTATGAACTGTACATCTGTGCAAACTGACATCTACTGACTGTCCTCAGATTAATTTTCATTCTTGATTTGCTTCCTGCTTTTAGCTGATATTGTTAACAAGAATGAACATTAATGGTCCTTGTAACGGCAATCAGTGAATCTCCGAGAGACCATAACTCTACACCATTCACTATGGATCAAATTCACAAGGAGAAGAGGTGAATGTAGGTGCAGGTTTGATTGTAAATCTGTACCTGATAAATACCTAATAAATACTGAAAGGTAATTTCTTAACAATGGTTACTAAGAGTAGTTTTATATTTGTACTATACTGCCCTGCATAGTTTTTCTCAGGAAATTATTTTAAATTTATCATAACATTGTATGATAATACAATGATACAATCATGCTATAATTCTATAATATGCTATGCTATGAGTAGTATATATTGAAAAATTTAGTGAATATTTTTGTAGATTCAAGATCTACAGGAGATCACCTTTGTGATCTTATTGAAATCACCTTTGTTGTCTAATGAAATTACATTTTTTAGCAGAGGAAGTAATCTTTAATACTTTTTGAGCCTTATTATGTTTTATATAGGTTGAGATGTTCCTGTAAAAATCTATTATATGTTGTATAGTAAAAGTGCTGAAATTATTAGATAGTTGCTACTCTCTTACATAATTGAAAACAAACACTGCATAGTGACATTTTCTGCTTTCCTATGTACTTATAAAATGCATGAGAACAGGAAGAGACAGAAAATTTTCCCACGTGAGTCACAACACGTGCAATAGAGAGCATTTCTGAAGACATAGAACTGTCAAAGATTTGAATGCAAGAGAAACCTGTGGAGATACAGGACAACAAATTCACTGGTCCTTCTACTATAACAAAAACTAGTGGGATTGAAAAATTGGATTTTTGAACCAGCGAGTCAAGTCTTCTGCTATTACAGGCAATCACATCATGATTCATAACTGTATCAAACTCCATTTTAAACTCTATCATTAGATTTTTTCCTGCTTCACCGTAACTTAAGAGAAAGAAAATTTTTGTTCCAGAGACTTATCTAATTTTTATCCTGTATTTAACGTGAACAGTTTGCATATTGGCTTCTGTATTCTGAAGTTTGTTATGTTCATATGTAAAAGCCTTAGTTCCCCTCAAACTAGGGCCAAATCAAACTACATCATCAAAATCAGTGCTAGAATGTAGGTGAGATTAGAGATGGGACATTCAACAAAATAAAGACCTCTTAAAATAAAATTTTGGATTTTCAGTATGTATTAGACTGCCTGGAAAAGTATCTGGTCTGATCAACTTGTCAGTATTAGAATTAGCTGTAGAATAAAGTGCTGACATGAATAGGGAGGAAAACATATTACCCTGAGGAAAAGTTTAATGTGTGCTAGGAGAACAAGGAAAACTTAGAATGAAGGGTTTTACAATGAAGAGACAGATACCTTACACAGACATACAGGTATCTCAGCCAGACATAAAAATAAAATGTTTCTGTTAGTACTGCTTTCCTCTAAAAAACCGTAGAAGCAGTAAACACAGAGACTTAAATGGAAATATCATGCTGGCAAAATGCAATAAGCAAGCATTAATTCTTTTTAATATTTTCTTACCTAATCTTAATATTCATTCATGTAAGCCCAAAGCCACCAAAGATCTCGCTGTTCAGCAATGCCTCTTAATTATATTGTCTGTCACTCTGCCCTCATAATGTAGTATTTTAAGCTACATTATGTTCAAACAAAGGCTAGACTGAAGAAAAGCAGGAGAACTTTTTGGATTTAAGTGTGTGGGGATCAAGAGTTAAGTTTTTGCAAGTTCAGGGGGATATATAAATCCAGCTTGGGTGTTTGAAGGACATTGAATGCCTGGGATAGGTATGAAGTTGCTGTAGACGGTGTACCAAAGAGGAAGAAGTATTCTAAGGGCATAAATACCTGTCTTGACAAACTACATCTGGAAATATAGCCCATATTTTGTATCTGACATAGTAAAGCAAGAAACCTATGTTCTTCCTTTTAAAATGTACCGAAAGACCTATATTTAACTACCCATAGAAACCCATCAAATCCAACAATAAAGAAGCCTGATAAGAATCCTGCAAAAGAGGGAAGGAAAAAGAGAGCTGAAATATAGCACTTTCTCTGTTAAACAGAAAATACTACCTGCATCAATCAGATTTCCATAAGGATTAGGAGGCTGAATACTTTGGAAGTTCTAGACCAGGAGTTTTAACAAGCACACGTGAAGAGGTGAAACAGTCAATCAGACCTTTGTAACTTTTCAGACAAATACTATTTTCTAGGGAAATGTGGTGATATTTCTTAATTGATAACGTGTTGATTTTCAAGGACAGATGACTGCTTAGGTAGCAGAACTGTTCAGCGCCAACATGAGAGGGGGAAATAAACATTTAGTCATTGCATTTCTGTAGACGAAAGTACAGATGATTTTTTTTTCCCCTACTTCAGATGAAAGTACAGATGATCTTTTTTTTGCCCTTCAGGAATTGTAGTTCTACAATTCAAACCTCAGATAGGCACGTAAAGGGAGATCTACTCTATAGCTGCCTGTGAAGGACCTGTTTGTAGTAAAGTTTGCAAACTGATTATGGGATGGAATCCCACTCCCACAAAAAATAGGAGGAATTTTATCACTGACTTCAATGGGATCCGCAACTGTTATCCATGCAATAGAGTTATTGACAGAATTCACCTACCTGTTTCTTCATAGTGACTTAATTCATGACAACGGTGCTTACAAGATCGATACTTATGGCAATTATAATTGTCAAGCAATTGCCCATATTAATAATTTCTGCTGAATGCTGACAAGAATTTGATGATGTTTACATCTGTCAATTGCCTGAAGACATTTATGAAATATACTAAGTTCTTTGCTGTATTTATAATTACCATCAAGTACCTCAAAGTATTTTAATGCACCTGGAAAATGACACAAAACTTCAACATTGTGGAATTTTAATAAGTTCAGTATTTTTAATTTCAGTATAATAAATAGTACTGTTCTGATTTTTTGTTGAAATCTGGCTTACTAATACATGATGAAGTTTGTAGATCATGCCACTTTTGAATTATGGATGAGCTAAAAATGACTAAATTCAACCCCTAAAACTTTAATTTTTCTTTTCCTTTTCATTTTCCTCATTCTTAGTATAACTCCGTGAGAGGGTGATTTCTACTTTCTCGGTCTGTCCCTCTTTCATTTCTATTCTTCCTTGAGGAAAAGAATCCCATCAGAAATCAAGAAAAAAACAAAAAAAGGCAAAATCCTACTCTGATTTGAGATTTATTACAAAACATTCTTTGCCATAAGACATATTTATAAACATTGGAGGCATTAGAGGTGGGCATACAAATCCATTCTGCTAGAAACTGTGTGGCACATTTGGAGATATTATATTTGTGTTTTGAAAAGTGCTGGTTTAAACAAGAGAGATTAAAATTATTCATCAATGAAAATGCTAAACATAGGGTTGAGACAACAGAGAGTATGTATGTGCGTGGTTGGTATCACTGGTACATCCACCTAACTGCCATGTAGAGGCTGTGGCACTCCAGATGAAGCTCTATGGAAGTGTGCTCAGTTGGAAGATGTTTTTTTTTCCCACATTAACATCAGCAGAATTTTTCATGGTGCTACTTGCCCTCATACAGCATGTCCTTTGAGGATGTTAAATAGTTATCTTATTCTTTATAAAAACTAAGTCTGGTTCATGGCGGCTCAAAAAGGAAAAACAATATGAGCCGTGCAACATTTTGCTCGATAGTAAAACAGTCTTTAAGTACTTAAATTTGCACAAAGCACTAATCAGGCAGGGGAAAAAACACTTAAATTATTTAAGCTAATTTATCTAACAGAAAAAAATAACTCCACTGCAGGACTTCCATCTGTCTGCAATGGTAAACAGCTACCACCTGCTTCCTGTAAATGGCGGTATAAGATTATTACTCAGTAAATGTCACCATTTCCATTTCAAAACCCCCTCTCAGCTGTCTGTTTCTGCAGCAACAAAATAATAAATCACTTGCTGCCATGGTCAGAATAAATCCACTATCTCTGTAATAATGGCTGAGGGAAAGACAGCCAGAAAAATGTTCTTTTCTGTGTTTTGCATTCAGTTATATAGAACTGTACCTAGATGATGATGTGAGAGAGATGTATTCCACTGCATACTTTAGCAAATAGGACATTTTTTAGGCTTAATGCTATGTTAACATAAAAGGGCAAAAGTTACTACTTTGTATATACAATGGCATCCATCAGTGACCTCTAAATCCATGCAAAAATGTTATAAAATATTGCTGTTAGTACAAGGAAGAAAAATATACCTTAGGAAGAAACATTTATTTTCTAGAATTGCCTTTCCTTTGTTAAATAGTTCCTAATGTCAAGATACTCTTCCAGCTCTGCAGTAACTGTAACGATGCATATTCACTACGATTTATTTTGAGGGGCTGGAAGTTAACAGTCAAGCTGAAGTGGATGTGGGCAGAAGAATATTTTAGTGCCTGGGTAGCCAGGGTCTGCAATTGCAAGTCAATGATCTGGCAATGATCAGCAATCAAACAGCAGTGTCCTGTACGATACTACATGCTCTACCGACATTTGGGTTTCTGACCAAAAGCCAGTGAGTTTTCAGTATCATAAAAGAATCGTTCAGTGGACCCTGGTCACACTGTCACTCGTGCAGCTATTAGCACAGGTTAACACTTCTTAATATATGCCTTAGTGCACCACATAACTTTCTGTCTTTTTTTGCATTGTCATTAAAATACTCAGTAGAGTTCAACCTCATTTATAGGGAGGACTTGATACCTACGGCTTGCCATTTGTTTCTCCTTTCTTTTCAAATTCATCATGGTTACTTTATGACTCAGTCATGCTTAAGATGCAGATCATAAGAGAACCTGCTTGAGGAAAGTATCTTACGACAGCAGTCCTCTTCTCTCAGGTTCCAGACTTGGGTGTACCTCTCTGTGTCTTCTCCCTCCTCCCTCCCCTCCAATTCAGAGTCTGGAGAGTTTTCTGGCCCATTTTCTGTGCACACAATCTCTGTGTCTCAAGAGCCCATTTTGCTGCGTTTTACCTGCTTAGAGAAACTTTTCTTTCCATATATATCCACACATGTGTCATGTCCTAATGATGCAGAAAAGAGGCAACAGGTTATTTTGTCTTCTAGAAGACAAGCACTGTTTGTTTTGTGTGGGAAATGAAGAAGCAAAAAGAGGTAATTATTTTACTATAAAATTAAGATTTTCTAAGTCTGTGCTTTTCTCAGAAAACCCTGGTCTTTTGCAAAGGTGTCTGACTTCAGACATGCTCACTGTATTTCCCTTCTATGACAAAGACAGGAATTTCTAGAGTGTGAGCCAGATTATGGTGGATGGATCCCTTTTAGAGATGACTACTCTTTTCTACTGATTGTTGTCAGAGCTGAAAACAGCTTTGCTTTTAGCTTGGGTGCTTTTGTTTGATCCCTAAATTGAGAGGGTGAACCAGGGCACTTCCCTCATAGTTCTGTACTTCTTTGCTCCTAGGAAAAGGTTTATTTCTGTTACAGGAGCAAAGTGAACATTTTTTGCATAACACAAACAATTACTACAGAATATGATCACAGAAACACATCAGAGAATGAAAGCACGTTTCAGGTTTGTGTATCTATCAAAGGATCATTCCCAGTGTTCCGACCATAATGACGGGAAGTGATCACAAGCTAAACAATTAATATTAAATCCCTACCAAATAATCTGCTGTTAGTACGTAGTTAAAATCCTCTGGTTTTCGTGCCCCCCCAGTACAAAGGAGATATTGATGAAAGGTGGTGACAATGGGTTAGAACACAGGGGAGGGCCACTATGGCAGTTAGGTGCCTGAGGAATGCATCACATGAGAAAATGCTGAGAAGAGAATGTGCTACAAGGGGACCTAATAGCAGTCTTCAACTGCCTAGTGGAGTAGGCAGAGCCTGGCTTTTCTCAGAGGTGCGCACTGAAAGGATGAGACGCAACAGTCATAGGTTGCAACAAGGAAAATTTGAATCAGATCTAAAGAATAATATATTCACAATGTGAATGGTTAATCAGTAGAAAAGGTTGCCCTAGCAGGCTTCTAGGAACAGCCTCTTAGAACAAAGCTCTTGGCAACCTGATCTACCAGAAGTTAACTCTTTTTTTACCAGGAGGTTGTATTAGATGACATCTATAGGTCCCTTCCAACCTATTTTTTTCTATAGTTCTATCTGTTCTTTCCCCTAAATTTAAAGAACAACTTTCTAGTCTGCAGGGAAGAAGGAACTAATGGTATGTGTGCCCCTGCTCTGGGGAATTCAGCATCCTCCTGGTAGCAATCACATAGCCTATGCTGACTTGCTCCATTAGCACCCATGCTAGCAGCTTGTGTGGCTTATAGCCCAAGGTTATTTTGCTTTTGTGAGGTTGTTATTGGATAATGCTAAGATGTGAACAGCCAGAGACACTCAAAAAGATTTGCTTTGGTTGAATAAAAGGTTGTTCTCTCCCTTTTCCTGTCAAGTGCTAGTGGTACAATTAGCAATGTGAGGGAAAGGGTCAGCCCTTATAGTCTGACTAACCTGGAATACCTGGGAACAGGGAATGTTGTAGCCCTGGGCTGGAATTACTGCATAAACTTTGCTATGTGGAAGTAAACTGTACATCTCTAACTTCACAAATGTTCTTCTGAAAAAAGATGACACACCTATTTAGAGGATAAATGTGAAGTAAATGTAATGTATACAGGAAAATAGTGTCTAGGTCATATATTTTTTTTGTTCCTTATTTATAAATGAGAAATTGTTGCAGTTGTTTTTGTACTTTACTATTCTACTCGCATTTGATACGAAGTGTTCTAACTTTTCTGTAGTTCTCTGTCATAATTAAGATGAACCCTAGTGGTAACATAATTACATGATGGTAGAAAATGACTTAATCTATTTCTAAAACTGGCTTTATCAAGTATGTTTGATCATTTTAATTTCATAAGGATAAATCATGAATTTTAATAATTGAAGTACAAACCAAATTAACTAAATGATACAATGTAATTAGGGATGCAATACATGGGGTTACATTACAATCTGATTAAATGTCTCAGAAGACTCTTTTCTAAAAAACTAATTTAATAAAGATTTGTAATACCATCACCCACAAATTAACTGCTTCTTCCATAGTTTCATTCTGAGGTAATTTGAATTAGTTTCCTTAAAATAAACATGCAAGAATTAAGTTTGTCTTGCAAAACCATCAATTTTTGAGAAGGATGAAAGATGCAACATTAAAGTGAAAACTGGTGATATTAGAATATAATTTGACAGAATAATTTTACAGTGTGAAATCTTTATTTTTTTTTGAAAAATATTAGAAAAAAGGAGCAGAGCTATGCTACATGGACCATCACAAACTGTAGGTTATTGGTAATCCTAGCTCCCTTGAGAAGCTCTCTTGCAGCTAAAGTTATAAAAGCCAAAATCCTAGGACTAAAATTAATATGTTCAAATTAATTTTTTTATTGTTTCCATTATTTTATAAATATTTTATAACCATTCTCCTTCTGTCTTATAGCCAAACTTCTTCTTAAATGTTTTTTAAAAGAGCTGCAGGGAGTCTTCTCTTGCAGTCCCTTCTTCCCAGAACATATTGTGTTGCAAATATTTCTCAGTAAAAGATTTACTGAGGAAGAAGAATCCCCTGCTATTAGTCCATTATCATTGTTCACATTTTGGAGTACAGGATCTTGAAGCAAGGCAAGATATCTTAGGCAAGCAGAAGGGATTAGGTAAGGGAGCTCTGTAGTGGCTCTTTGAACTGTTTTATGGAATGCATCCAGATGTGCCATTGCATTCACAGACGCTGGCATAGGTCATCATAGTGGCACTGAAATAAATGGTTCTTCATAGTGTTACAGCAGTTGATATTCAGCATTTGTATCTGCTTTGCCTACTTCACCAGTACCTGTCCTGATCACGACATTAGTACTTATTGCAGGGTATGTGACTTAGTGCCTTTTGTTGCTGTGATAATGTAGCGACTCTGTGAAGGTAACTTAGGTGATGTGTTAGGAAGGCATCCTTTGGTTTTTTCTCAGTCTTTGTCCCAGAATATATAATATAAGATTCAAAATAAGTACCAATGGGAGAGTTTGGATTTATATCATAATGTGTGATAGTGCGGCAAAGGCACTCTTTAACAGGGCAGAAAATGTTGATACTGACTCTTCCAGGCCGAAGAGAGAAGTGAAAATGAATCCACATGAATTCATGGTGATTTGCCAATGATCCACCTTCTACCAAAAGGAAATTCTGTAAGTTTTGCAGTGAAAGTATTTTAAAGCAGAAATCAAGAAAGCTAAGTGGAATTAATAAATGAGATGCAATGTAAATTACTAGTAGTTTCTAAAAAGATCCTAATTGACAACCAGTGCTGAATACCAACTACTTATATGTACATTACAGATAAGCTATGTGCAGCTGGTCAGCACGCTTTTATAGGAGAGTTTACCAGCTGTAAAGGCAACACTTAAAAAAACCCAGACATGTTACTCACACATACAACGGATTCTTCTGTTGGGAATAGGGGTGAGGGAACCGGGTGAAAATAACTCTGTGATGTTTATATGCAGAGTAATTTTTCAGTTTATTTTGTTTTATATTCTGTGCTGTACCAGACATCATTATACAAAAGATGACACGCCCAGTGTTCACAGCAGCTGCAATACATTAGCCTAATGGATTGGAATTATATGTTGCCTTAGGAATTGTCTATTTTCACAAAATCCAAATGTAAATCCTACTGTGAAAAGTCTTGGTACTATTAAATGTGATAAAATACTATGTATATGGAAAGAATAAAACTCCAAACCTAGAGGAATGGTAGGGAAGAATAAGAAAGATATGGCTAAAAGTTCAAAAATAGTAGTTGGTCGAATGAAGAAATGTGACCAAATAAAAATGACATATAATTTTTTATTAAACGTGTGACATTTCTTAAAGGACTTTTGTCCTCATGACTTAATACTCATAAGACAAGAATGCAAAAAGTGAGTACTAACTAGATACTGGGGAAATATCTCCACACGTGTAAATGGCACTACTTAGCACCCGTTCAGAGCCCCCAAATTATCTTTGTACAAACTTGAATGTTGGCAAAACACACTGCAGTGCTGTAGAGAGATACTGAAAGAAATGTTTGGAATTTAGCTGATATTGACAAAGCAAACTTTTTTGCTCTGAATTTTTTTTGGTACCAGTTTGGAGAATTATCCGCACTGCTTTGCACTGCATAGTATGGATACAGTCGAAAGACTTGATGCACTGCAGGAGACAAAGAAAATGCTAAAGTACTTACAAACTAGGTGTGCTCTAATTCTGGGGATAAATTATGGCCTCAATGACTTTGTATATGTATGCTGAGCAAATAACTGTCTTTGAAGTGTGGATGAAGAAGAGTCATGGATCTCCATTTAGAGAAGAGAAATAAAATTTATACCACTTTTGTGGAGCACTATGTCATGATTTGGAAAGGTTAAAGGGTAACTCAGAGTTTCCTAATTCATACTCTGCTTTCCAATAAAAATAAATTAAAACATTTAGAATTTCACATTTGTCTTGTTTTCATAAATTGTTTGGCTGCAAGGAAAGAAAAGAACACTAAATTATTCAGTTCCATCTTACCTATACCTCTCCTCAGTGATTCTTACATACACTATTACAATATCCTATGTTGCTTGAAGAACAAGAAATGCTTCAAGTGAAAGATAACTCACTATGTTCCTGGGTAGGTAGAAGTTTTCATAAAAATGTAAAAATTCAGTCTTTCCACAATGAATTTTACTAGCTTCACTTTCCAAATGCTGGAATGCATTACAATGTTTTTCAATAGATTAGAATTCCCTAGTGTCTGCTATTGTTCAGTATTAATATATGTAATGAAATATTGTCTCTACTGCTACCGGTAGGAATTTTACCTTTTATTTCAGCAGGACAAAGGAGACTGAAATGTATTGAGTAGGATTACACTATGTGAAATACTGTTGTCAGTACCATGACTCAGTCTCATTTAAGTTATGTTGTTACAGCTACTTCACAGGTGGTCGTAAGGATTTGCTTATGAATATTTGCCCGGAGGGAACAGGACTGCATGTTTTGATGTGATGCTAGATGTATGTGGGAGACAGGCGGCTCTGGAGCTTCTTTTAATGAGGCAGAAGGACTTCTTTAGTTCCTCACTGTAAGGTCTTTTTTTGCACTTGGTGTGTTCTGTAGCTTTGGTTCTGAGCCTGGTCTTGTAGTGAATCTTTTCTGACTCTTTTCTTCATTCTTAATTCATGTCCCAAATAATATTATTTGTCTTGTAGACACTGTGGAGGCATTGCATCCCTTAATGAACCTCTAAGTATTTATTCTTATTCTGCTGAGAGTTTATATGTTTCCAAAATACCTCTGAAATTATTTGTTACTCTTACCTTTCCAGTTCATATACCTGTATGTTACAGAAGAAATTATTTCTGACATGAAGACTGTCTTTTGGTCACTGAGTTTTAGACTTATAATAAACTTTTGTATTAATGATGGGAAATTGTCAAGGTTTAAATCTGGGCTGGCTATTAAATGGATGACAGACACTCTTTGTTAACACCCTCCCTCCCCAAAAGGGTTGGGGGAGAAAAAAAAAGGGAAAGAGACTTATGGGTTGGAGAAGTTAAAACAGGTTTAATCTAACTACAATAATCACGTATAATAATAATAATAGGGAAAATAATAATGAAATATATACAAACCCAATATCGAGCTCCCAGCCACCGATGATGAATATGTCACCCAGACACCGTGGGGCACGCCCCAGGAAAGTCCCAGACTCGACTCAGCAACAGGCAGGAGCTGGATTCAGGAATGCACGGATCGGGATTGAAGGCAGAAGGATCGGACAGAGTCCTCCTCGGACACCGGCCATAGAAGAAGAGAGAGTGACCCTCATGATCCCTTAGCTTTATACCGAGTATGACACGTATGGGGTGGAATACTGCGTTTGGTCAGTGTTGAGTCACCTCTCTGACCCACTCTTCCCCACCGCGGGGTCACAGGTGTGATCACTTTTCTGCTCTTTCATTCTCGGTGCATAGGAAAGTTAGCAGAAGCAAGCATCGACCTTGGTTTCCATGGGAATAACTATAAGCAAGAACCTTTCTGCATACCATTCCTACCGATGTTTCAGCACTAACTACAAACACCGAGCCTTATCACTGCTAGAAGCAGCTACTGTCTGGAAAAACATACAGTTAATTTCAGAGAGTGCAGCTTCTCAGAAGAGGCTTAACTAAAAAGTAAATTTACTAAAAGAAAACTGGTTCTGTCCTAGCCCAAACCAGGACGGAAATGCAGCTATATATTTACAAAGTTTAAAATAATTTCAATTTAGACTTCTGTATTAGATTACACATTACTGTCAGGTTTGCAATTTGGTTCATTCTTGTTTTTCTTTATAGCAATGGAATTGCAGAAGTGTTGATTAGGTGTTTTTTGGTGTAATAGTTTTATTGATGAGCTCCTCATCACAAGCTTTCAACATTTCTATGCTGATTTAATTGTCATTTGCAGTTTTTCCATGTTGTAATGTTCCCTCTCTCACCTTTATTTATTTGTGACAGAACAAATTACAATGTCTGCCTTTTTATATTACTGTTCATGGGGAAGATCAGCTGTAATCAGTTGACCTTCACAAGTCACATCAATGAGAAAACAACAAGAGCTGAGGCTTGGGATAAGGCAGAACTTGTTATGGAATATTTAGATAGGTCTATGCTTTCAAATCCTCAAGATTAAATAAATGGCATGCTATAAAATGGAAAGACCTGTTTGATTGAATTGCAGAGCCTTTACTTGTTGCCTTTCAAAACTTGTGTAAATCTGATGAAATAGAAAAAGCACAGAAAAGGATAAATGTATGGCTTACCTTAAACAGAAGAAACAGAAGAAATTAAGGACTTATAGACTTAAATAAGCTACAGAAAAATTCTGTATTTCTATGTGAAAGTAACTATGACAGTGATTGAGAAAAATAAGACTTAATACAATCTTTCAAGAGCAAATCCCATGAAACAATACATCTTCTGTATGACATGGGAGTGGAGGAAAAGTTGTAGAGGTGACACATCTTGAGCTTTGATGTTCTTAAAAGAAACTTAGGAAAGCAGGACATTTTTGAAAACACTACATCAAAACTAGTAGGAAAATCATATACAGAAGACAAGAAACAATGGCTCACCATGGCATAAAGAGAAATATTGAGTTCTGTGTTCTGTGACAGGTATTTTTCACTGTTTCCATGAATGAGAAGGGTGACATTTATTACATATGCTGATGACAGGAGACAATGCAAACAAGGGACATTGTACAACAGGATGTGAATTCAGTATAATTTCACCTGGGAAGCAGTCCGAAAAAATAAGATGTTTTTCAAAGGAACAAATGCACAATATACCTAGTTAGGAAAGACTGTGCTCGCAGGATTGAGGAGTTACTGTATAGAACAGTTAGTTAAAAAAAATCCCAAAAGGAGTTATGGGTTACAGGGAAATATAATTGTGCTACTAGTCATCAGTTCTATAAACTGCTTTAAGAAGGGCAGACATCTACAAAATAGTTAAAGAGTATAAATGACAAGATTGAAGTAATCCTTCTGTTTTACTGAAACTCAGATGAATACTTGGTCCCGTCTCAGCTGTTATATGGCCCTGTTAGAGCATACGTAAGAGCAGCAGTAAAGAGAGGTCTAATGAGCATAACCTATAAAGAACTCTGAACAAACTGAGAAGACTGTTTTTCTTCAGAAGAGACAAGTGAGGGCTATATTTTTTACATTTTTTTACAACAGGCTTACAATTTGCAAGTTGCAAATCACAAACAAGAAAGAATATTCTCTTTATGTCACTAATGATAGGTTTAAACTGCAACCAGGACGACTGAGAATAGATATTACCTTTTTAATGCTAAAGTTAGACAAGAATAGATTGTGGAGGTAGTAGGGTTAGTAGGGATTAACAGCTGGCTAGAAAAATACCTGCAATGAGTTGGATTTGATCATGCCTTGGGCAAGTGGACTAGATAAGACCTGTGGCTGATTGATTGCTTCATTTCTAACTCCAGATATTTAATTACATTTATTTGTTGAAGTCAAGAATTTCTTCTGCATATGTTCCACCTTCCCGTCTTGAATAGCAGCATAAAGAATACAATAATGTTGAGTGATGATTTTATCCTTTTATTTAAAAAACACCACTAAAATAGTTTTGTTGCATAGTACTGGGAACTGGAGAGTAAAAAGTGCCATAAAAACTTATATTAACAACATATAGCAATTCTAATGTCTAATTATTTTCTTTTGCTGGAAAAGATTATACATTTTCATTTAATGCTAAAATGTATTTACAGAGTAGCTACAAATATTGAAGAGACAGTAGCTTTCTCTTTTTAATCTGAAGAAAAGTATATTAATGCCTACTAAAATGTTATTTGTTTAGAAGGCAATTGTTTAACTTTTATCTTATATAACATTCCCTTTGGAAAACGAATTACAGAAAGAAAGAAACAGGATGTAGTTTTAGACGCTCTTTACTTGACAAGAATTTCTCGTTCAATATACAAAATACTATGATTGTATCCGTTTAATTTAGAAAAAATGAAATTTATGATCCATTGTTTATTCTGCTTTTGATATCATTAAGGAAACTTTTTAACTGCTAGTGAATCAAATATAGCTAATTGATTAAATGCTCTTTGAATTTATGAATCTGATTAGGCAACATATGCTTTGCATACAAATCACATTGCATGGCTTGCATTCATTTACGGAATCTCAATGTGGTTCATAAATGAACAGTGACATTTCAATATTGCAGCACTTTGCCAGAACATTATCTGGTTAGCAGCACAAATAAACAAATGGTCTTTAAAACTCTGCAGTTTAATGTCAAAAATGTAAGCATCACTGTTCAGTTTGAAGTGGTTTGATCTTTGCATCTGTGGTTTGCAATGGCATGAGGAAAGGCGCTTTTGTAACAGTACAGCAGTGTAGTGATGGCCAGGGCAGTTGATCATAGACAGAAACAAAAACACGGTTACCATCGTCCGGAACGAATGACAGGGATGAATGCCCCTTGGAAGGCAGTTATAACAACAGGAAGCAAAAGCATCTGAAGAATAAGAACTTGGCTGTTGGAAAGAAAGGCAGAGTACAACCACTGAACTGCACAATTATTGCACTCCAATTTAATTCAGTTCTATTTCTCTCCCTCTTCAAGTAATTTTCCTTTGCCATGTCCTTTTCAGCTCTTCCATTAACTGCGTTACTGCTGCCCCTGAAGAGCAGTGCCTGTTCTTTGCAGACAGGAGCAAGTATATATTTCATGTCTTTAAAGCCAGCCTAAATGACAATGGCTTCGTGATGTACCAATCCTCGTAAGTCCCAATGGAGATGCATTTAGCCAGTTTTACATAGGAAATGAGACAGCACCAGGAACGTAAGATGCTTGTGTTAATCATACGTACCCTCTCACTACCATCTTCAGGCTGTTTTGTATGATTTTATCATTTTTTATCATATCTAGCACTTCACAGAGCGAAGAAAATTTCTTCCGCTTATATTATTCAGCCTATGCATCTGCATTGTGGAACCTAACCCAAAGAGAGCCTGAGACACCAAATACTGCCTGTGAATTCTGAGGGATGCCAGTTAACAGCAAAAGAGATAGAGTTGATGGCTTTTATTTAGGCCTAGATAGCTTGAAAAAAAACAAACTGTTCCAAGTGGAAACTGCATTTGACAAATATCAACAGGTAGGAAGTTCAAAATATCAAATAACAGAAAAAAAGAAGTGTAAAAAAATGGGAAAGGATGGAAAAAAAGCAAAAGCAAAAAGGGGATTTAAGATGTGAGTTATCGTACAGCAGAAAGAAATTAGAATGGAAGTGTTGACAGACACTGTCAGATCACCAGTTTGAAACAGATCTGAAGAAACTGGTGAATTGACTACAGTGGTCAGAGGACTAGACAGAATAGGTATATATGTAGAGGCTACGACAGCAGAAATGACTGTAGCTAGGGTCAAGATGACAAATGGGTAGAGGGACAGAGAGAAATCAGTGGCATTGCAGGGTTATGCTCTCCTATGTGCCATCCATGGTGAGAGGGCCTTGTCAGTAGACCTCAGGTTAGTAAAAGGAAGTAGTAATTTCAGGCGAAAGATTAATGAAGAGGACATTTGACAAGCTCGTGGAATTTTCTGAGTTGAGAGTAGATTGCTTGCCTTTCTTTAGAATTTGTATTCCTTAACTACTTAGGTCAGATTTTATGAGACACATGACTAAATAATAATACTTATTCACATTTATGTAAATCGCGGAAAATTTGTATTGAGAGAAGATCATAAACAAACTGCTTGATTATCTGAATCTGGAAAGGCTGACTTCCGATCAGCCAAATTTGCCTTCCCTCTATTCTCACCCCCACTTCTTTTTAAAGCAAAAGCAAAGGTAGCAAGTTGAAATCTAATACTCAAGAAGAAACAGCGGGAAATAAATAAGTAAAACAAAGTGTTTGAATAATGAAATCTAAAAACCACGGGAATGTCAAATGTGCTCTTTAAGGAATGAATCTGAACTGGTTATTGTCTTGCTTTTGAATTTGTCTCCCATTCAAAAAATTGTTAGTTATACATTAAAGTCTAACAAAGTTTATAGAAATTGTGCTCCTATTTTCTAGATATATGTAATGTACGTTGCAAGTGTACGTTTTCTAGTAGGCAAAGAAGCTTGACTTGCAGGAACATTTTCATGGCCTGTTCTAGGGCTTGTTTTATAGTCCCTGTAAACTGTTTGCCAGGGCAATATAAACTCTGTATAATACAATCAATAAAACTAACAAGCATTTACACGGTAGAACAAATTGGGAGATGGTTCATTTTAATCTGGTTTACAGTTATGGTTGAGAAGTTATAAGCCATAGGAGAAATGAGCAATACATAAATATCTTCAATACAGATAGTTACACAAAATGAATGGAAAGTGAGTGTATCATATTTGGGTTCAGTGGAAAGTAAGACCCTGGTCCGCAAGATTACAAACAGCTGCTTTGTCTTCTGCTGCCTCTCATCCTATCTATACATTCTTCCCCTCCAAACTGAAGTGAAGATTCAAATTTCTGAATACTGCTCAATGATGTGGTTAAAAATGCAACCATGTCGTCCAAATATAATAACAGATGTAACTGCCAGCTCTTCTTCACATTTTTATGGAAAAAATAAAGTTTAGAAAGGTTAAGTGTCTTCTAGACCAAGGAAAAGCTATCAGAAAGGCATTAGAAGAGTTTGTTTTATGAATTAAAGAAGTATTGAGATAATCGTCAGAAGGGTTGAAATGAGACATTAGAAATGGAAGGTAAAATCCTCAAGTGTCTCAAAGCTTCATAGATGATCTGGCCTTCTGTAAAATATCGGATGATTTCCCATTAAGTAGGACAGTTTTCTCAATACTTTCCTTGTAATGGACAGTAACTAGTTTTTCCTGATCTTTTTGAATGATGCTACAAATGAAAATCCTAAAAACTAAGCAGGCACCAATGAATATGCTTACTTCTTTCGCTTGCTTTCTGAAAGAACAAAAAGTCAGGCTACACACCAGAAATGTAGTTTTACTTAATTTAAAGAAAGTATTAATAGAGAAGTATAAAGAGTGCTAGGATTGAAAACGGATGTTAATTGAATCAGAAAAAAATGCAGTAGCATTTTATAGGTTGGTACAATCTTTGATTATCATTCTTGTTGCCTAGTAAAAATGATGATTGTAAAGCATTCAGCCTTGATAATATAGATGAAGTGTGTCCTCACCAAAACATACTGCTATGGGGGTGTAAGGAGAGAGGTCCCTTCCAACCCCTACCATTCTGTGATTCTGTGAAATCTAACTTAAGCTCAAAATTTTGGATGTAGACAAAAAGAGGAAAGGAGGAAATTTGAAGATAAAGTAGGAATTACTTGCGGTAATGTTTATACAGATAGGCATGATGGACAAGTTTCTAACTAGGTGTTAAAAACAGTTTGAGCTAGCTTTTGGATTGCAGTGACTTCATTAGCACCTGAAGGAAATTTTAATGCCTGTTGGTCAATGAATGAAATTCTGACTCTGCTACTGATAGACTGCAGCAAGCGTTCTCTTGAGAAATGTGCAATCAGTCTGTCCTGCATGCAGGCTTCTGGGCAAACAAATTATAAAATCCTAAGCACATCTCCTTTTCAATGGATAATGGTTACTAATTTTCACCAGCAGTAAAAAAAAATTAGATAGCAAGTGGTTGAGGCCTGCTCCCTTTAGAGCTGTGCATCCAGTTGAAATAGACAGGGGACGTAAACTGATAAACAGGCAGATTTTGGTTACTTTAACCCTACTCTCTATATCTGTTGATACTTCTAATGACACGTTACACCTGCCTTGAAAACAACCCTCCAAATCTCTAATTTTCCTGCTTCTCAGAGGCTGCTGAAAAGAGATCTGAATGAGTTGGTACTACCAAATGTCAGGGCCCTGAGTGGACTAATAAACTTTAATGGCCCTGACCATCCTTGAAGCTCCCACCCACACCTATGGGACAGGGAGCACTATTTAAGTTGAACCCCGAGGTTTTCAGTCTCCATCTGGCTTATGTGAGAGAGGTATTGGTTTTCAGCTGAGCTACAGCTGCACCCTTGTCTGGCCATGGGCACTGCTGAATTGGACTGACTTACTGGCCTCGGTACTGCCTCGTGCGTGATCTTGCTTTGAGATCTGGAGTCTTCGTTGGACCTGTCTGACACCTCCTGCTCAACTTGCTTGGGTACAGTAAGATATACCCTGCAAGCCCTAGGTTCCCCCTTGACTCCTACCTCACCTTCCCTGGGGAACAGCTGGACCTTGCAGCACCGTGAAACCAAGCAGGTACGTTGTCTCAAGACCATCAACAGTCCTGAAATGCAGACTGCAACTCAGAAGTTTGTCATGCACAGCAGTGTGTACAGAAACAATTTGTGCAGCAGTTTGGAGCTGCTGTCTCTGGTACTGGCTTCACACAGGCTAGTGGAAAATCTGGTGTCCTATGTATGACATCGGAGCAGTTCCTTCCTCCTTGTTTTCTACAGACTTTGGGACATACTCCCTCATATTTCTCCATGTGCCTACTTTGTGCTTGCTTGCAATTCTTGGTGAGTTACAAGGCATGTCAGACTGCGTACTTTCCCCATACCAGACAGATTATTTCCACCGTGCATGCAGAAACTCAGCAGGAATTTCTGCCTTGTTCAGATGTTGTAAGATACTGCTAATCAGCTCGCTAAACAATTTAGCAGTGTTGGAAAATATTCTAGTGGTGAAGAGGAAGCACTGCAATTTCAAGGTTCTCTCTGAAACTGGTGTGATCTACAGCTCTTAAAGAAAGCAAAAAGAAGTGTCTTAGGAAAGACACCTGTGGCAGCACTACAGTACATGCTAGGATCTTAACAAAGTTTAGCTTCCCCTTCCCTTCCCCACATCTGTATGTAAGTTCCACTGCTCTCACCCTCTTTGCAGATTCCTAGCTCCCAGCTAAGATGAGTTTGCTAGACAAAACATTTATGGCTGCTTTTCCAGTTATTTTTTTCACCTTTCTGGGATACTGCTCAGTAATACACACTTGCTGTAGAACACTGTGTGAAGTCAGTGTTGTCTGTTAAAAATAGCACAGTATCTGCTGGGAAGATATCTTCCAATCTTCCTTTTTTATGTCACTTGAAGCACTAATAACTAAAGAGAAACATTCCTTGTATGTCACCAGAGATGATGATAAACTTGTATTTTAATCAATTCCAGTCCAGTTTAAATAGAATCCAAGTTATACTAAGTGATCTGGTAGAATATCTCCACTCACAAATGATGATGTGATTGATACACAAAGTCTACTGTAATATGGATGTCCAACTAGTTTAATAAAATGAGGATTGTTTTCTTGCTTACTGGTTTCTTTCATACAATACTAATACTTAGCAGCGATGCAATGCTTGCTTTCCATGCTTATCAAAGTAAGTGTTTAGCAGTTTACTCAAGGTGGAGGGGAGCTGGGATTTGAAACAGGAAAAAAAAACTTGTCCAAATTAGTGCAGTGGATTGAGAGAAGAAGCTGCAGTAAAATGGAGATCTGAAAAAGGGCAGCATGTCAGAGCAAGATGAACTAACTTGGAGGTCTCTGAAAAATCTTCCAAATATTGTCCTCTAACCTCCAAAATTTCTCTTGTGTATTTGACCAATTCCAAAAAGAATTGCACATAAGTGAAGTTACTCATGACACTGAGAATTCATTCCATCTATCCATATCCTTTGTAGTTAACTTATTAATCAGACACTACTGAAATGGTTTCCATACAAGACATGAATGTATCTGTAAATAACAAAACAATTAAAATATATTATTATTCCTCATGAAACCTCTATCTGATGTATCAGCCTATGCATGTCATAGGGGAATGGAAGTAAAGATTCATATAGCCCACTAGAGCTTTAGAAATCTGAAACTTTTAACACAGAGTGTTATTGTGGCAACATAAGAGAAAAAATATGTAATGCTAGTCTGTGGCTCTGAGATTGGAGAAGGTTTTTCTAAGGATTCTTTTTGCTCCTACTGCTCTGCTTCAGTCTTAAATGTCTTTCTCAGTAAAGCAGAGTAGCCTTTTCAGGGTACCGCTTCTGCTCTCATCAAATACCATGACAACTCCACATAGAATAGTTTTATTGGTAGGGAAAAAAAATGCTGCATATTAAAAATGTAAACTTTAATTATAGTGTCAGTTTATACCATGCTTCATTTTTGAAAAATGAAACTTTTATTTTCCTCAGTGCTCACTTAGATGTTAAATGGCTCAAGTGTCCTGACTACTATGATGCCAAAACAGAAACTGCATCCCTTTCATACTATAATTGCAGTCTCAGTTAAAGGGATGTTAGTCAGTGAATTATTCCACACAACCAAGTGTATTTATATTTCTGTATATGAATTTAAATAAATTATGTAATATTCAGTACACTGTAAACAAAAATCGAAAAAATCCACTCCCAATCTTTTTATGGAACCTAATTATTCTTATACATAAATGGAAATAGAATTTCTGTTATACTTCTTAGTGCAGTCAACTTTTTTTTTTTTATGAACTATAAAACTGTTACTAATGCCCAGGAAAGTCCCAGACTGTACTCAGCAGCAGGCAGCAACTGGATACAGGAATGCACAGATCAGGATCAGAGGCAGAAAAATCAGGCAGAATCCTCCTCCAGCACTTGAACAAGAAACTGGGCAGAGCTGAAGAGTAGTATCCTGCAACATCACTAGGATCCCACTGACGGCCCCATGCTGGGCTTGAATAGGCTCCTGGACCACAGATGTGGGCAGAAGCACCAGGTGAGGCTGCTCAGGACCTTTAAAGCCCATCAGTGCCCTCAGGCCCCTGGCCATAAAGGGAGAGGGAGTGACCCTTGTGATCCCTAAGCTTTATACTGAGCATCATGTATAAGGGATAGAATACTGCATTCTGTCAAACCAGGACATTCCACTCCTTATTCTGTACCATTTACATCATGCTCATGTCCCTACTGCTTT
>VZSC01006101.1:240301-263095 GCA_013398225.1 Steatornis caripensis | reverse complement strand
AAGAGAAAATAAGAGAAAGAAATGAAAACAGTAAGAGAAAGGAAAAGAANAAATAAGACTATAAAAGAAAATAAAAAACTAAAAAAAAGGGAAAGAAAAGAAATAAGAGAAAGTAGATGAAAGAGAAAAACAAGAGAAAATAAGAGAAAGAAATGAAAACAGTAAGAGAAAGGAAAAGAAGGAAAGGAAAGAAAAAGAAAACAGAAGAGAAAAAAGGGAAAAGAGAGAAAAGGGAGGAGGAGGGGAGCCCCAGCGCTGGTACCGCACCTTCCCTGAGGCGGTGGAGCCCCGTGTCCTGCGAACCGGCCCAGGCTGCCGGGGGCACCCCCAGGTGCCATCACCCCAGGGGCACGAGGAGGTGCCGTGGGGCTCCACCACGGAGCCCCCTCCCACACGCCAGGGCTGGGGCTCCCTTCGCCGGCAGCGCTGCCGAAGGAACGCCGCTCTACGGCCACCGGCTTTTGCTGAGCATCGGCCGCCCACGCTCAGAGCCCGGCCCCGCGCGAGCGTCTCTCACCGTTACATTTCGCTCAGCGGGCTCTAGCGCTGAGCCCACGCTCATGCGTGTGACGACGAACGGCGAGGGAACTCCCTCTAACACCTGAAGCCTGGATCCAGCCTCAGTAAAATATTAACGTAGGGGCGGCTGTGCGTGTCTGCAGCCATGGGCCCTTCCGCGCTGCTTCCGCTACCTTGGCGCTAAGGCAAAGAGAGCGAAGCACTCCGAAGAGCGATCGCTTCAGACTACTTCCAGGATCTAGGATAACGAAGTAGTAAATTCCTGAAGGATTTCACGAGTTCCCCGGCATGGAAAGGGAGAGCCTGTCAAGCTGGTCTTTGACGCCACTCTGTACCTCCACAAACCTTCCCGACGTGGAACAGTAAGGGAAGCAGCTCTCAAAGCACGCTTTCTTCACTCTCGCCCTCGGGTTCAGCGCCTGGGGGCTCGGGCACGGCTATCGCAGGCCCCGACACCTCTGCCACGGGCACCTTTTCTTCCGGTCGTCCTGTGGAGCCTTGCTGTCCCTCGGGAACGCCCTGAACTGCTTCCTGCCGAGGCTCTGGCTCGCCGGGAAAGCCTGCTTTCGCATAGTTCTTCACCATCTCCTGCACCTCCGCGTTCAGATTTTTCAATTTCTCCTCATACTCTGCCAGTGCCTCCCGCTGGAGCTGCAAACAGAGACCGCAGATCATGCTCCAGTCCCTAGAGCTAAGCACGCATCAGGCTGAGAACAGGATAAAAACCAGCACGCCGGGACGTCAGCATGTCCCGGTTTTGGGCTCAACCCTGTACTGACTGACTCGTCCCCGTCCCGCAGGCGCTCGCTGGCTTCCCTGACCGTGCAAGCAGGGAGGACTGCTCGTGTCCATTATTCCATTTGCACCCCCGTTTGAGACTGCATTTTTACTGCGTGCCTTGAAAGGACACAAACGCCTTTTGAGAGTTTGAGGAGCTCAGGGATGAGACTCATCTCCTCTAAAGCTGCATTTCCGTCACCCTTTACAGTTGGGGCGGGGGGCGTATGAGCAGATGACTGCTGGTGCTGGCACAGGCAGCGTAGGAGTGCAGCGCCTCTGACAGAGCTGCGTAGGCTCCTGCAGAACCACCTTCCCAGTCATTCATTTCCTCAGCAGCCTGAGGAGCAGGGGGGCTGAAGCGTGTGTGTGTGTGTGTTGAGGACGAGCGTAGCATTAATTAAAGAATGCCCAGGGCAGACCCAGCCCCGGTCGTGGTTTGGATTTACTGCACTGAGTAACAGCGCCGGCCCCGAGCTTCAGCTCTGCCTTTACCTGGCTTTCCTTCTCCTTGATTGCTCTCAGATTATCTGCCTGCTTCTCTTCCAGTTTCTGCTGGTACCTGGCTGTCTTTTCTGTCACCTTCAAAAGAACAAATTAAAAAAAGACTCAAATTTAAGTGTTTATAAACAAATGCTTTAGCCAGCCCAAGCGTCCACCACCACGACGCAAGGTTATAGCGCACATCATCCCCAACTCTGAACCATTGCCGCTGGCTCCGCGTTAGGTGCGCGCCCCCGAACTCCAGCGCTAGGGCAGCATGCCGTGAGCGCGTGCACACGCACAGGGGCTGGCTCGCTGGAGGGCAGAGATGAGATCCTCTGGGGCTCCTCCTCTTCTGCAAAATTTTGCACATTGTTAAACAGACGTGGGCTTGCGCTGCTAACGAGCTGTGCTTCAAACAAATCCCTGAATTCGAAACGCAAAGTGTCCTGGACAGCTCCGCTCACACTGCATCTCTGAGCAGGCGCGAGGACTCGCGCGCCCTGCATGGACCCGTGGTGTTTTAGTGAGGGTAGTAGCTGTCTTCAGCTGCACCTGGGCTGCCTCACTTACACACTCAGAGTGCTCCACGCAGTAGCAACGAACAGGCTTTGGGTGCCTCAGAGAACTCGCTCTGGGCGCACCACGCTGCTCATGCACACGAGACGCCCCCGCTTTGCACAAAACAGAGACACGGCGGCCCGCTCACGGGAGAACAAACGTACCCGTTTGATTGTTTGCACCACTTCCTGAATGTGAGAGTTATTAATTTCTTTCTTCAACCTTTAAAGAAAGGAAATGAATAGAAATCAATAATCCATCTGTTACCTTTATGTAAAAGCTGTTTATCCGTACTAGTAAAGTGCGTGCCATGCAGTAAGCCGGGAGCGGTAGTGCGCACACAGGCAGGGGTGGCACAGCGCCCGCCCCCACGGACAGGCTGCTGTAATTTTAGAGAAGTCAGATAAAACACCATTCAACTTTGACATAAGCCAAATAATTGGAGGCAAAAATCCTACTTTTTTTTTTCCAACTTAACAGACACCAAAGGGCCTTGCTAGGAGCTGGTAGCCAAGGCGGCAGCGTACCCTCTTCTGTACCCTCGAACACCTGAAGCTGTTACAACTCACTCGGGTCATACGCGCCCAGGCTCCGTAGCAGAGTGTTATTTTTATAACAATGAACGGGAAGGAAGGCTGCAGCCATTACCCGCCCAAACCACGTCCTACCCGAGAGGGTCACAGCAACTCATTACAAGCAGATTCTAGAGAGGCTGGGTAGGAGCTGCCTTTGGTTCCGCCGGGGGATGAACACCCACCGAGGCGGGAGGGGAGGCAGGGAGCATTTGGAAGTGCTGTTACGCTGCAGCAGAAGTGACTGGAAGGCGCGTTAGCAAGAACTTTACGTGTCACAAAGGAGAGCCAGAGCAGGGGGTACGCCATAGGCAGGGTTGCCTTCAGGGGACAATTTCTCGGTCTGTAATGACCCCCCGCTGCATTTGCGTACGAGCTCCCTCTCCCTGTTTCTAAGGCACTGCTCCTCTCAGGCTATTCAGAACTCCAGTAAAGGAAACGCATTTTGCTGACTGCCTTACACAAAAAAAAATTAAGCCTATGGAGAAAGCTGAAGCTCCAGAAGCCACTCTCAGCGGTGGCTGCAGGAATGACGTTACCGCTGCAGCTGGGGAGCAGATGTTTGCCGTCCCCGTGTATTCGCCTGTGTGCTGGAATGCTGTGGAGAAAAACTGCGAAGGCAGGAGCGAGGGCAGGCCAGCACACCTCCCCCGGCCCCTGCGGCTCTGCCACGGCCTGTTTGGCTGCTTTAAAAAGTTTCCCCAATGGTGACAGAGACTGTGGGGTCGCGCTGTTCCCCGCGCGGAGCAGGACGGCTAGCGTTCTGCACAAAGCCCCGTGACTCCTACCCCGTACCTCTCCTGAGCAGCCTTGTCACTAGTATTCCTCATCATGGTTTGGATTCGCTCCACTCGCTTCGCCTCCAGCTTCTTCTTAATGTCTTTAATATTGCTGTGGAGAGAAAAGAGCGCCGTGAGACAGGGCTGATGGATTGATTGATTGACTGATCGATTACAAACACCACAGCCTGAAGCGGCCCTCCACATTTGCTCTCTGGAGTGCTCTACTGTCCAGAAAAGCAAGGTTTGAGTGATTGTGCAGCAGAAAACCCTAAGTCTTAAAGAGTATTTTAAGTAAGTCCTGTAACTTTTTCTTTTTTTTTTAAAGGGAGTCAACAGAGGGACAGGAGAAAACACATTTTATAATTAGGTTGCATGGTATACCTACACCACGTTCCTCTTGAGCAGCAGGACGCTTGCTGATTGATCGTACTTAAACTGGTAAATTAAAAAGAAAGAAAAAAAAGAAAAAAAAAAGGAAAAAAACAGAAGGAACTACAAGTCTGTACAGCAGAGCTAAAAACACGACCTGAAGCCAGCAGAAAGGCACATGAACTGTGGGATGTGACTTGCAAAGCAGAAACCACGAACCCTTAAAAGGCATTTGATCAACCAGTAGTCAAGATGAAAAGAACAAACTGCAGACAAGCTAAGATCCGTGCCCCTCACTGAAGCACGTGTGGCCATCAGCAATGCTCACTGCAGGCCAGAGAACGCGACAAGACAGACGGAGGAAGGTGTTGGCGTCAGGCGTAAGTGGCTGCTGACGCGTCGGCAGACCTCATCCCGCCACGCACGTACAAAACGATCCCAACAGGACAGCTGCCGGGGGGCACACGAGAACGGCCGTCGATGGGGCCCGTCGGTCTGCTGTCCTGCCTCCAGCAGTGGAAGGCGCATGTGCGTAGGAGAAGCGTAAGAAAGAGAACAAGTGTAGGGTAGTTTTTCCCTCCTCCACCTTCCCAGTTCCCAGTCTATCCTCCCGCTTCTATGCATTCATCTCCCGTGAATGTCTCCCATACCTTGGAGGTCAGCTCTACTTTTGGACTTCATAGCTCCTTGCCTGAGAGGAAAAGATCTTAATTTATATGCTGTGTGACACAAGAACTGCCCGAGAACTTCACTGGGTGCCCCGCATTTCTTCTCTTATGAGAAACAGTGCATAGTCACTTCCCTATTCTTCTTCTCCATACCATTCATGATTTTACACGCTTGTGTCACATCCCCCTCAATCATCTGTTCTCCAGGCTGACTCCTATTTAATTTCTTTTTGTGCAGAAATTGCTCCTCACTGCTGACTGTCCTTGCCACCCCCTTCCTGCTCTGTCAAAGCTTTTCGTTCAAGATGGCATACTGACAAGGTGACTGCGCTGTGGAGACTTTGACTCTTTTTCTTTTCCACACAATTCCAAGAATTCTACTATTTGCCACTTTCACAGAACCCCAGCACAGCAGGGGCTGGCAGGGCCCTCTGGAGGTCACCCAGTCCCACCCCGCTAACGCAGGCTGGCCCAGAGCAGGGGGCACAGGGACGCGTCCGAGCGGCCACCGCAGGGCTGTGAGCGCTGAGCTGTTCGAGAGAGGGATCCACAGCGGCTGAAGATCGCTTTCCTGAGTGACAATAGCTCACGTCTGTGTACAGTCGAGCTACGGTTAGGTTTTTTTCCATTCACGTTATTTTGTATTTGTTCACACGGAATTTAACCGCTGGTTTATTGCCTGTTGCTCAAGATCTTGAAATCTCTCCGGAGCCCCTCGGAGCCAGCTGTGGATGTGACTGTACTAGAGGACATCGTATTGTCAGCAAAGCATTACCTAGCTACTCGACCTGTTTTTCTTAGTCTTGTCTGAATATGCTGCGTATCTGAGAGAAACAAGAGAATCTGTCTGGATGGAGGACACGAAAAGAGGAAGTTTTGCCTGCCTCAGCAACTAAAGGCTGAGAGAGAATTTAATGGGAAGGAGGAACGCGTGAGGATTTTAGCTTCAGGACAATGCTACTGCAAGAACAAATGGATAAATGCCTGGCTAGAAATTGGTGAATTGATTCTGCCGCTTTATTTAAGTACTGGAGCCAAGAGGCTCAATTCACTTAGAAGACTGAGCTGATCAGTCCCTGAAAGGGACTATGTGAGGTACTGGCTACGGCAGACAGAGGTGACATCCAGTGACCTGCAGTCTTCTATCTCTCCGAATCAGTCAGTCAAGGCTGGTTACCGCAGCTTGAATGCTAGTACCCTGTTTGGTGCCTCGTGGCACGAACGCCGTTCTGGAGATCACAAGACAAGAGCTGTCTTCGCACCACTGCCACAGCGTAACCGCGTGAGGCCCTTTGTCCCATCCCCGTGCCTCAGTTTCTCACCGGAGAAAAAGAAATGCTTCTGTATTCACTCACCGTCTGAAATCTAGCAGAAACGCTGCCCCAGATCACAGCTACGCATCAGTACTTTGTTAGTCAAATACTAAGTTTACCTTTCTGATGACTCCTTCAGTGCCTTCAGCTCAGCTGTCTGCTTCTCTCTGGCCAGCTCTATTATCTTGGTAACTTGCTGTTCAAGGGATGAAAACAAGATCAAAACCAGACAAACCAAGATGAGACACAGCGCCCCATCCCTAATTACCACCAGATTCAGCTTTATCCCTCCCTGCACTGAATTCTAGGGGCAGCTAATCCACGAGGCTTTCTGCAAACCTGCGCACCACGTCAGTGAGCTCAGGTGTGCACACAGACGGGACCGTGCTAGCGGACTGACTCCCCCAAGGCTCCGAAGGCTCCTCTCAGCCGTCACACACCTCTAGGACTGACTTTGTGGGCAGCTTCCCATCTCTGTGCAAGGGGCAGCACCAGATTCACTGTACTTGCGGGTAGGTGGGAAACAGCCGTAGAGCTCACCTTCTCAGCAACAGAGGCTAGCAGGAGGATGGGCCTCCTGTCTTGGGGAAGCAGAGTTCTCTGCAAACTCCTGGCAAAGCGTCAGTGCGGCGAGACCTGGCCTGCACTGCTGCCTGCTGAGAGCAGCCTGGAAGGAAAATCCCCGGCTGCTGGGCTACGTGCTGTGCAGTGAGAACTCAAGGTTTACGTTTCCTTTTTGTAGCCTTGCCCACTAAATCTCACAGTCTTTGACAGAGTTGCGAGACAAGAATGTTTTATTCCTTTGGCTTCTCTCTCTGGTGCTAAGCATGATTTCCAGGTAAGCTAGCTCTCGAGAGCCAGGGTTTTTTTCCCCCTCAGGGCTGCTGTATGCTAGAGCAGCCAGTCTTGCAGACAGCTTGCAAGGTGCTTGTCAAGCCAAAGTGCACCAGAGCACCTAAGATTTAAGACATACCATGCAAACTCCTTTGGAAAATGATGATAGGAAAAGGCCTCCACATCCTGGAATCACCCCCCTTTCCCTGGAACAGATGGCGTACGCTGTATTTATCATCACCATCTCACGGACTGCACTTCATCTCCAGGCATTACAATGTCTCTTGCTGGTGTTTGCTTAAGGTGGAGGGGCCGAGGGCATGGAAAACACCGATGCGCTTGCAGGACTCGCTGGCGACACCCTACGTGGACCCTACTCTGACTCCTACCAAGTCAAACAGCAGAACGCTTTCCAGATTTCACGAGGACTGAGATCCAGCCCTGCTGTCAGTGCCACGGGGTGGTCCCAGGAGTACCACCTCTTGCAAGGCTTTCATTTTATTAGCCCGGGTGCAGCAACGGCTGCTCAGTTCCCAAGCATCATGTGTCCTGGTTGAAAGACAGCTGTGAGCGTGGCTGCCCCTACGGCAGGTCTGTAACGCTCCGATGGCTGCCACGTACCTGCGTGTCACCCTAGCTCTGATGGCACAGCACCAAGCAGGGAGCCCCGAGAAGCGTGGTACAGCCTCACATAGCCGTGCTGCTGCGGAGCTGGTGCCTGGCAGCGTATGAAGCCAGGAAATGCCACGCTGACCCCAAGCTAAGCTATCAGAAGAGTTTAAGCAGGCGGAGCCTGATGTGCTCCAGGGCTGCGCTTCTCAAATTTTTTCAAATTGCAGACCTATAAAAATGTTTCTCCTCGATTTTTGTAGCTTCTGACAAATAAGCGTCACTGTCCACATTCTCAGTTATCTTGCATGGACCTGACAGTTGCTCTGAGGGGTACTTTCTGCCTTGTGGCACCACATTTCTAAGCTCACAGTTCAGTGAAGAACTTGGTTTTTCCGGTTGTCCTTGCAGGGGCTCTGCTAGGCTACGTTTTCTGTTGACACTTGCAGGCCTTACCTCTGTGGCGTGCTGCTCTTTCTTTCTTCGAATCCCATCATGGTGTTCCTCCCCCAGGTGGACGAGGTCCATCTCCAGTCTCTCTCTCAGTTCCAAAACTCTGCTATCGATGCTTTCTGCCATTTCTACAGGATTTGCACATGTACCTACATCACCTGTTGTCAAACTCCTGCAGAACAGATACAGCAGCTGTGCTGCTTCTAGAGATGTCGGTACAATCCCGACCTTCCTACCCACCCCTCGGTGGGAACATCCAACACTATAAACCCAGGGACGTGGGGATGGCAGCACCACTCCACGCTTCCTTCAGAGAAGGGGAGCCCATGTTTCTTTTCGGGATCCCTCTGCTTTGGTCTGGGGAGGTGACCCACAGGCCAGGCCCTGCTGGAGACCCCGTGCTGTATTTACCTTTTCTTCTGAGTTTTCCTAGAGTGTGCCATCCTTTTCTTGCCTCCATAGCACATGGGCTCCGAAAAGAGTACGGAGTATTTCTGCAGCAGCTCCTCCCTCCGTTTACTTCCTTTCCGCTCCAGCTCCCTCAGCTCCTTCTCCTGCTTCTTCAGCAGCTTCAGAAAGAGCTTCATCTGCTGCAGTTCTGCGAGGCTGGCTGTCTGAGGCTCTAAAGGACAAAATAAACAGAGGCTGTTTTCTCTCACAGAGCATTTCTCAACCTGCCGTGATGCCTTCTGGGGTCCGCCAGGATTTTTTCAGCACTGCCTTCACTCCGCTTTTCCTCCCCCTTTTCAGCATTACACGCAGCTCAGTTCACAGCCTGGATGCCTGGCACGGGGACGGCCAGAAGAATTGCTGCCTGTCGGTATTTTGGCCAGAGGAACGCACTGGCGGTGATGCGCCAGTCTCTCTTGCGCCTCGCACCCTTCTCCACAATTCTAAGTATCCCAAAGACAGCGCGGTTGTTAAGCCAGCTGGCAGCTCTAATTGTAAGGGAAAAGCTTTGTCATTTCGTTACTGGTTTTTTTACAAAACTGAGTTACGATGACACGTGCTTTCATCCCTTCCAGTTTTAGTGCCTGGCATTTCTTCAGTGGTGAGGAACAAACGAAAGGGCTATTGAGGCGGATGGGAATGAGAGGGGAAGGATGCCTGCGAACTAACGGAGAACTTGTTATCTGGCAGTAGCAAGTCAGTCATATGTGGTTATCTGCGGCAGAAAGGCCACAGGGAGTTACCTTCTCAGGGGAATTAACTTCTTTTTTTTTGGCTTGGAATGTGTAAAAATTACCAGAACTTGCGGGTGTGTCTGCAACCCGCTGCTGTGCTGTGCAGGGTCAGCTCCTTCCAAGAGGCTCGTGTTGAGGAAACCGAAGCGTGCAGCTTAAACGCAAGTGTCTCAGCCAACACGTCCAGACTCTCAAACCAGAGCCCGCTACACTTCTCTTATGTGACGCCTTTTACCAGAGTACATGTTTACAGTAATCATAGCCAGCGGCCTCAGAATGCTAAAGCTGGAGCAGTCCAAGGCTCTTCTGACCTACCCGTGCAGGTGACGGTGGCCCAGCTTGCATGAGGCATGGACCGCGGCAACTTCAAGGTTCTTTTCTCCTCAGGCCCTGCTGTGAGCTCGGTCCCAGCCTGAGAGCTCAGCACACACCACGGCAGTTGTCAAACTGGGCATATGGTGCCACAGGCAGGGAAACCAGGTCCCCAAGCCCAAACATTCACGGGGTTTGTCTTTAGTGCTGGCTACAACAAGCAGGGGTGGGCCAGGTCTTTTTTAATTTGCAAAACAGGCTTCATCTCTATCCCAGTCAGAAATTGGGCAGAGAGGGAATGTAAGGTGACTGACAGGGCCTCAGCCCCTGCGGACAGCACGAGAGGAGTTACCTGCAATCTGTGTCGCTTCTGTCACGTGTTCGTCCTTGGCAAAAGCTGCTGCTCCTGAAATCACACAAGATGTTCCTGTTGATGTTCTGTCTTGGGTCTTTGGGTTGAAACAGTCAGCGAAGAGCTCATCAAGAACACGGGCCACATGAGGGATGTTGGTGTGAATACAAAGGAATTAAGCTGTCAAGACGCTTAAGCGTAAAGTTGGGAACTTTAACAGGCACAGCAGAAAGGGAACAGGATTCTCCGCTTTGCCAGAGAAAACTGGCAGTCGCTTTGCCTTAGCTGAGTACTGCTAGTGACCCCTTGGTGTAAGTAAACGTGTTCTGCTGAGGTGAGAAGGATATTCTGGTCTGAAATTTGAGGAAACTGATTGTTTTGATACCAAGGTATTTGAAAGGACACTAATCACATTGATACTGTTAATATAGAAGAAATACTGATGAGCTGTCCAGTACTGTGAAACAGAACAGAATGAGGTAGTCTATGTGTACGGCAGGGGACGTGTTCTTACCTAACCTGAAATTACTCTATCAATCAGTTTGGGTTAGAAGCATGTTTGAGGAACATTCCTTCTGGCACTTTCACCAATACTACACCTTTAATGTTTGTTGGCTGTCTTGCTTTGTAAGGCCAAGAAGGTGCCAGTATGAAAGGAACAAACATACTCTGTTAGCAAGATCTTCCTCTGCTAGAGCTTCTTTAAACCTAGTAATAAATGCTGACTTTTGTCTTTTGACATCTAATCAAGCAAATCAGAGTTAAGTAGTTTTTGCCCTTGTTGTGTGAATGGGTCCCCATTGAATCTAGCGGTCAAAACCCAGGACTGTGCTCCATTCTCACGCTGCAGCATGCCAGATGTGGGATCTGCTCACTCTGAGCTTGTAATGGATCTTAGAAAGAGTTTGGTGTTCATCTGAGCTGACAAACACAGGTCATTGATCTTTAAAGCTCCAAAGCAGTATACAACTGGACTCAACTGGACTCTAGTGCAAGTGCAGTTTTGCAAGATAAAAGAGTTTTCAGGGGGATCTAAACATACTTAAAATGTCAGAAATCAACAGTAATCTACAGAAAGAGACCCCTGGAAAGAACAACAAAGAAGTAAAGAGCAGTGAGGTATTACGGGATAAAACCAAGCCAGATCTTAAAACCTTTGTCTCTCAAATATCCGGCACTATCATGTCTTTGCCCAAAATCAATGTCCAACCTCCAATTTCACACTTAAGATGAAAGGCTACATCTCTGTCACAGGCCACTTCTGCCTTGGACAGGGGGTCCCTCTTCATGTAGTCATCTTCCAGGAACTCTGTGCTGAACCTGGAAAACTGAGGTCCTCTATCAGGGTCCTCGGCATGCGTGCAAGACAGCACAGGACACAGCAGTATTACCGCAGTACATCAGCCCTGACTGGGAGGGGAGAGATGATGTGCGCGTGAGCTGGGCCTGCAGCTTGCTGCCTGCTATTCTCAGGAGATACCCAAGATCCCTTTCCCGTTGTGGAGTAAAAGCACTATGCGCATCACACTCACTCCAGCCACAGGCGTCGGGGATACCTACGACTTCTGCCATCAATGACAAGCACCAGAACTGAAGCTGGTGACTTGGCCTGAGAGGTTCTGACCCCATTACCAAGGCTCTTCAGCCTCCAGCACTGCCTCTTTCCAGCCTTTTGAGTGTACAGGCTTTCCCTTCTACTTTTACCTCACCCCACGTCCACAGCTTTACCTGCAGGCCCGTTTGAAAGCGGAGTGCTGCATTTCCCGCTGGACTCTGGCATCCCGTTAGTTTCAGCAGATGGGAAGTTCCTCTGTGTGCCAAGCCTCTAAAACAAAGATCAGAGGTAAATCAAAGCTCTATTATTTCAGGCTGAATCCATGCAACACGGTTTAGAGACAACAACAGAATTTGGAAAAACTTACCTCCACCGAGCCATCTTTTAGCTTAACCGATCTCTTGTCTTGCAGACTGAAGAACTTAATGGGGTTGGAGAGAGCAATAGTCAAATCTGGAAACAAAGAGGAGGCCATTGCTCGGACTATCAAGTAACTCATTGTACTCCGCTTTTCCTTGCCTTCCGGGTTCCTTTCCGGCCCAGGGCAGGAAATTGTGGAGAAGGGGTATTTTGTATTCTCTGCTTGTCACAGGCTTCTCCCTGACAGCACAAGAGGGGACTGGCTTCACCTCAGTCTGAAAAAAGAACACCGCTCCCAAAATCCAAAGCCAGGCTAAGACTCTGCTAATCTGCAGAGCCCCCTACGCCAGCTGCAGTCCAACGCTGTATGAACTTGGCCTTTTTTATGAGTACGTGCTAAAACCATCTATTTCACAGGACTTCTCCCATAAATAAGGTTTATCTGCATGAGTACGGGGCAAGAGATAGTAAACATGAGAAGCAGTCACAAGAACTTCTGTGGCTGATGCTGTTACATTCTGCCTGGCTTTGTTCATGACTGTTAGAAGTTTTGCTGTTAATACCTCCAGTGGGCCTTCTTTCCCGATTCATCTCCCACTGTTCGGCCACCCCCTTTGAAAAGGGAGACCGCTGTATCTCAGTGCTTGCAAAAACCTCCTTCTCTTCAAACAGGGAAGGAGACGCTCCTGCGCTCCCTAAAACCCTACTGCGTTCAGTCCCTGAGAGTTATCACCTCTGCACTCTGGGAAACCTGGCCCTGCTACTGAATAAACGTAGTAAGGAGACGGGACCCATTCCAAACCAGAGAGGCAGAGTTACGCCTGCACGGCACGTCAGGTGTGTGTGCCTCAGCCCGTACTGGGAACCAGTCAGCAGTTACAGTGCGAGCATCCGCTCTCTTCTGATGAAGGCAAGGGTGTGACAGGATGCTGGCATGCCCTCGAGTCCCACCGTGCCAAGGAATTAAGGGTGCAGCAGGAAAGCATCCCCTGGGCTGTTAAACTGCTTCCGGACCGCAGTCTGGGCAAAGGCAGAGCACCCCCCGCGCACATTCTAACGCGTACTACCTGCCCAGGCATCAGGAACGTAGTCCTTTATTTCCAGGTACACAAACAGAGAAGGCATGGTGAGTGGCATGTTACTTTCACTGCGGAGACAAACGTGGTGATAGCCTGCAAACAGAAAGTAGAAGAGGTGAGAGAGCAGAATCTCTGTCCCTTGCCTGTGTGCTCCAACAGTAAAACAGAGTCTCTCTTTACAGAAGGGCATGATGAATGTATTATGGGATTAAGCCAAAGCTAAGACAGGACGAATTTGAAGACTCCGCTGCCTACAGGAATGACAATTAAGTAGCAAAATACGCAGATATTCGTATCTTCTTTACAGCTTCCGAAGGATAGGCCTCAAGGGCACAAAAGCTGAAGGGACTTCCACAAAATTTACCTGAGTGCACTGCAGTAACGGGAATGACACGATGGCCAATGAACTTCCCTCCTTCCTCCCAAGCCACAATTTTGAGAGACGCCAATTCGGGCATCATGATCTAAGGAAAAAAACAGAGTAAGGCACCAGTGTCCTCCCCTCTAACTCCTAACACCACAGTACCTTCGCTAAGTACAACTTCACTCTCTCCTCCATCCAACAAAACAATGCCATCTCTCCAAGGAAGTCACTGCCGGCTTCTGCATCTTGCGATTGAAGGCTACAGTTTATCGCAGACACAGCCAAATTCACAGCAACTCCACAAAACACAGGCTTCCCAGAGGAGAGACTGCGGAGGGCAGTTTACCTAAAGAAGAAATGGGGCAACCAACCCTCCAAACCACAGCTTCCACGAAGCAATTCACCGGAGAAGGGAATGAACTCAGAAGGATAATTTAGCAAGCACGGTAACTTTGTCGTAAGGGCTCTTGCCTCTCTCCTCCCCCATTTTCTTCTGCCACAAAATGAACCAAAAATTTTTCTGCCAGCTCTGAAGCCTGAGGAGTGTTTTCTGAAATGAGGATATTTATCTACCGCATCCCAAGTAGGCTGAAAATATCTGTTTCCCAGAGTGCCTGACACAGATGGATTGTGTAACGTGTATTTTGCCTTTTGTAACTTACTGCAGACAGGCCAAACGTGACCGTCCGCTTTGACTTAACCTCCCCGTACCGTGTAGCTGGACTAGTGACCACTGAATGCTTGTGGACAAACAGGGCAGCTTTCCGTATTCTGGGACAACTGAAAACCTCCCACTGGTCCCATTACTTCTCCGGTTTGTCTGTTTCTCATTTACAGTTTATCCACAGACATTCCGTTCCTTTCTGCCTCCTGGTGCTTGAAGTTTTCAAAGCCCATTAGTCAATTCAGTCTGAAGCGCATCACAAACGAGAGACTTTTTGATGCCCGTTATTTCCAGAAATGCTCCCACCTACCCCTTGTCTGTTCAGGGAAATACTGACGGAGAGTCGTTTTGGATATCACTGTCGGGTATTACCTGAGAGAGCAACACGTAACTCCTGAGTGTCTAAGGCCACGACTGAGATCACCCAAAGGGAATCCCCTCTGTCGTCACTGACCTCTCCAGGGGCAGTGCTTGTGGCCAAAGGATCTTTAAGGATTTTCTGTCTACGTTACTATCAAATGTTACTACCTTCTCGAAAACAAAAGCCTCCTCTTTCCATACAGGGTTAATGGAATTGGCAGTGGAGGTCAGTTTGGTTCTGTATTTGCGTTTTGTGTCCCTTGGCAACCCGAACAGCTCTACTTCCACGTATGTCTTCACACTGCGGTCTGAGAGGAACTGACCGGAGAGTATCTACGAACAAGCAGAAACACAATTAGCAACTGCTGAAAAGAATAAAACAACAGAACCCTCCCCTGCCTTCACCCCAAAGTCACTCTCCCACCCCAACGCATCTTTTCTGCTGCAGCTTCCAGCCCACAACGGGCTTTTTCTTTTACCTCCACCCATGTTTCTTGCTTCAGCACTTCCTCCAACCTCCTCCCTCCCATCATCACAGTCTTGGCTGCTTCTGTGTGGCAGATGCTAATTTTCCATTTTCATGCGATTATGATTAATTTAAAATAGTGAAAAGACTGGGAGTTGCCATGGTAACCCTCTCCCACAGGACTCTCTGGGCTCATTTGCCACTAAGAACCCTACTGGGTAATAAATAGCGGGGACATAGATGCCAGTTATACACGCGGTGCCAGGAACTGGCTGTCAGGGCGGAACAGCACTACGGGTTGTACTTGCCGTGACAGACAGGGTACTCGCCACCACCACGTCAATGCGGTCCACAGAGAAGGGGTCAAACTGTTTGTCTGGACGTCGCATGAATTCATGCTTGAGGAGATAGCCGCACTGGCCGTTGAACTCAAACAGGGCCATGTTCTGCTGCATGGGGACATCTGAGATACAAAGGAACACAACGGGAGAAATTTCTGTGGGACTTCATCAGGTGGCTCGCGTGCTGTGAGCGAGCTGAAGGACGCTGTACTTTTACAGCCCCTGCTAGCCAAAGGCTCACAAAGCCACCTCAAAAACTAATTAAGCCTCTCAGCACCCTACAGGGAAAAAAATATTACAACAGCTGTTGTAAGAAACGTAAGTGGTTTGCTTATTGCACTGGAAGTCATGGGCAGAACTAAATTAAGACCTACTTTAAGACGCACCCGCTGTTTTTAGGTGTGAAGTAAATAGTTGTCTGAACCCCGCTACTCCTTCCCCCGTTCATTTTGGCCCTCCCCTCAGTCCGTCTCCTCCTCTGCCCCTTCTCTGGAGAGAACACTCTCTTGTGGTTTCTGCACCTGTCTTCAATACGACATCCTCTTCATGACCAATCTCTCTCACTCCCTTTTTAAGTTGCTTTTTTCTTCTCCTACTGATCCTACAGCTAGTCTCCTGCGCTCTCTACGCATAACACTCCTCTGAGGAAGGAAGAGGGCTAAAGAATAAATAGCTTTCTCTGGAGGCTTTTCTTTCCTGCTCATGATGGTTGTGCAGCAAGGAAAGGCCCTTCTTCGCTGTTCAGGTCAAAATACTGAAGTAACAGCATAGACGGGTCAGGCCTGTAGCCAGACGGAGCTCTGCCTGCTGCCTCACAAAAGAGGAAGCGGCTTAAGGGAAACGGGAGTTTCTGATGCATTCGTGCACATTACTTAGTCTGACACGACGTTACAGGACAGCCGGAGCCAGTGCCCAGACACTGGATGACAGCGAGCCCACGTACGTGTGCATGCACAAGTGTGCAGGACCGGCATCCCGGACGCTGCATGCCACGTTTGTGCTGGGCCTATAAAAGTGTTCTTGCTCTGCGGGAGACGGCGTCAAAGAGCACCACTCTGGGAGAAGGCACAGGCATAAATGCATTCAGGGAAACGGCAGCGAAGGAAGAGACAGTGAAGACGAGCACGCAGCCTCACCCACTCAGAAGCTGGAGGACAACGTGACACTCACCCATGGTCTGGAAGTTGAGAGCCACCATCTGACAGCCGACGTTCCAGAACATCTGGGGCAGGTAATTAGAGGAGTCCATCCGGGTGCCTTTGGGGTAAATCCGGCTCATCTGTCGCTTGTTATATCTACAGTTGCTCTATGGGAAACAACTCTGGAGCACTCCTTGTACCCTGGGGCTAGCTCACGTATTCAGATTGTGAAAATTCTTTAAGCTTTGCTACCAAACGCTCAGAGCCTTCCAGAGCAGAAGTGAGGGAGGCCCTGGCAACAACAGGCTCCTTTCCCATACCCCTGCCGCTTAAGGACAAGCGGCTGGCAGCCTTGGCGTTCACTACAGCAGGACACATGCTGTCAGGAATCTCTGTGAACAGCCCCCAAGCCGCCCCAGAAGATCCTAAGTTCCACCTGCATGCTTCATTTCTCTGATGAAGAGCTTGCTCGGTCCTGAAACCACAAGCCAGCTGGGTATGCCTCAGCCTTACCCGGGCTTCAGATTAGCTCGCATACCCCATACAACAAAGGTTGCCGAAAGGATACTCTACAAACTGCACAGGGAACTTGGTTAGCAGATCGTAAGCCTTCAACTCGGTGAACGAAGAAATGACGTAACTCCGGTTCTTCTCTAGAAACAGGAGGTAAGAAAGCATTTGGAAGAAAGGAATGCCCCGTCCCCGTTCTGTGCGTGGGGACCGACGGACCCTAGAAGCACTTGGCCTGTTTACTCCCACTTTCTACCAGGTGCTGTTTTCCATCAAGGCAATTTACCTTTCTCTGGTCCCTTGGAAAGGGACTGGAGAACAACACTCCATAAAAGGGATTTATATTTACCAGAGAGATAATGCTTGTGCACTACAGGACAGGAAATTCATGGCGTACAGACAGGATGGGCGCACGAAGCTTAAATGGCCATAATTTTGCCCACCTCTCCTGGATTTCAGTGACATTTAGAGACTAGCTCCTGCCTGGATTTCTAGTTCCAAGTAAATCCAAATATTCACAGTATTGCACAAAGTTCTTTAGTTTGTCAAGTTTGCCTGTCTTCTCTCTTCTTTTTTTTTTTTCTTTTCTTTCTGTCATGAATCAAACCAGCTCACTCAAAGCTAGACCCGAATGTGAGAACTGCTTAGAGGAACCTGTTGTCTATAAAGAAACGGCGTGCGTTTCAGTGTTTCAGATGTTTCTCTGCTCAGTCACCACAGAAGAGGAAGGCCAGTCACATACACTAAGAAAAGCTGGGCTCAACCCTGCCCTCAGAAGCAGCAAAGCAAGCCCACAGAGATGTCACTGGCCTCTAGGCCGCTTCTTTTCATCCTCACTCGTGTAACTGGGAGCAGCATCTGACATCCCCTGGTCTTCTCCTTACCAATTCCCTACTGCAGAGAGGAGAGCAGACGGGAAGCGTTTGTGACCACGCGCATGTTGTGGGAGAGAGAGGACACAACAGAAAATGGGTGAAAGCAAGTCACAAAGGCAGGTGGAGAAGAGCAGCATCTGAAAGCACCGCTGTCCTGGTCGAATGGCAACACTTGGGATCCTGAAAGCACGGAGTTTGACTTACGGGCAGAGACTTCGAAGGAGTCAAACTTGATAGGCTGGATGTAATTAACTAGGCTGGACATCTCCTCGTACGCCGTCACTTCCAAACCAGCAGTGCCCTGAGCAGAAAACAAAATCCAAGAGAAGACGGGTGAAGAGACCTTTCCTAGAGACGAAACAAAACACACGTGGGCTTCACAAGCAAAGAACTCTGGTGGCTGCCCTGGCCAGAGCACACCAGTTTCTTTGGCTTCCTGGTCCTAGAACTGCACTGCGGGCAGCGCAGGCAGGGGCACAGAGTCTGTAGGTGGCTTGGAAAGAACGGAAACTGAGGCATATGGAGAGGTACGAGTCGGGATGTAAGAAGCCCCAGATCTCGTTAACCTCTCAAAGCACACAGTCCGGGACAACGTGGGGCACTGTTTTCCCTCCTCTCTGAGTGATACTAGGGAGACAGAAATGGAAAATGTTTGGGGTTTTTGTTTTTTGGTTTGGGGGGATTTTTTTTTTTATTCAAGGGAATGCTGATCTCTTCCTTCCTCCTTCGGCAGCAGCACTTCATGTTTTGGTAACAACTTTTACCAGACTAAGGCTAAGCCTCTCCAAACACCCTGAAGGCAAACAGTTATCTCTAAATGACGCAGACTATCAAACGCAAAGTCACAAATAATAACTCTTCTGCCATCTTCTCTACGCTTGCAACAGCATTTCTCTTGTTCAGTTTCTCTTGCAAAAGTTGTGTTGCATGGGGGAAGGAAAGCCCTCAATGGGTCATAGCACAGTTAATTCCCCTTTGCGTTCTGGGTTCATCTCTAATCAATATGGTGAAGCCCCAAAGAAATGCAGAGGCCAGAAAAAAGAAAAACCAATCAGAAAAGGGCCAGAAACAATGGTGATAGTACCTCATCTGACTGCATCTTTTTGATTTCTTCTTCATCCAGGTTTCCAAGATGTTCATCCTCTTCCTCTGGTTCCTCTTCAGCCACATCACCTGCCCAGACTAAGCACACACAGCCCACATCAGCAGCACGTACCAGTAGCACGCAGAGACAAGACACTGCAGATGCTAGCAATGGAGAGCTCTGCAGAACCTCACCATCAACTCTCACAGAAACAGTAAGTGGCAGAATCGTAAGATTTTATTATCTGAATCCAAATATGGACCAGCACAGGCTGGACTAGCACACCCAAGAGAGCAAATCATTCCTCCTGCAGGCTTCCCTCCCACCCCAAGACGATCACGGCGCGGTTTTCCCCACCAAGGTCGCACACATTCGTGGGAATACCTGTCCATCTCTAGGTGCTCTGTAGCGGCGCTCACCTTATCTTCATATGACTTCACGTGTTCCTACCACAGCAGGGACTGAAAATTCACTGTTCTACCGTAGGTTCCCTGAGCCCAAGACATGACAGCCTTGAGACTGCAGGAAGGGAGGAGAGTGGGGCTGAAGGTTCTATAAACCTTCAAGAACCTCACGGTGAAGAACTAGGCCATGGTGAATTTGTGGTTATCAGAGCGCTACAAGCAGTAAAAAATCACCCACCCTTCCATCAAACCAATAGCCAGCGTGTATCAATGAATTCCCAACTCGCGCAGCCACGTGCCTCAGAGTAGGGACAAGAGTTGACCGATGGGCAGGGCATGAGTTGAGTATCTCTTTTGGTTGGAATGAAGTGTTTGAAAATATTCTGAAGATTTAATTTCTCTTCCAAGCTTATGCTGCTTCTTGAGATAACAATTCATGACTGGTACTGGTTTGCCTCAAGCCAGTACTTGGCGATTTGGAAGGTCTCCAGTGGGCCAGACTTGCTCATCTAGCCACACTGGTCCCATTTTCCCTTCAGACATACCAGTATCTTCAGCATCCACAGGGGCTGGCTGCTCGATGATTTCTGGTTCCGCATTCCTCCCTTTCTTCAAAGAGTTCTGTCTCTTCCCAGATACAGACTGCTTCTTTTTGTTCTTAATCAAGATTTTCCCTAAGAGATCCTTAGGACTTGGCAGAGGAACTCCTGGCTTCAGCTGCAACAGATAAACTTCCTACTGAGTTTTCATCACAGACAGAATTCAAACGCTCATCACTCCTGTCCCTCCCAGTACCGTTCCTCTGGCCATGTACTGGTACACAGACACATCTCTCACCCACTGTACGCTTTCATCTCTCCGTCTGCCGGCATATCCCACTGTATCTACGCAGATTTTTTTTTTCTAAGGCTTCACGTCTTTGGTTTCAGACCAGCATTTTGCACCTCTTGGCCCTCTCATGTTCTACTGCCTGCACATGCCATGCTGTTCACAGCCACCTATCCTGCACCACAGCTAAAAAAACATCTACATGGCCTGAAGGCATCCACACACCTCTGGCTTTCACATTCCACCTACTTCCCTCATTATTCCAGAGCCTCAGTCCTCAGGCCGTATTCAAACACTCTGCCTGCAGCAGATTTAAAAAAAAAGATCCCAGAGTAGGTGGCTCAAAACAAGGATGTGTGACTCAGACGGTGCTTCTCGACCTACACTCCCTGTACAGACAGCAACAGGCCTATTAATAATTTAGCTAATACCCTGAACTGTTTCTCCCCAACACACCCCCCTGTTTCTCCCTACTGCTGGGACAAGGACATGGGTCTGGACAGTGGGCAGCTGCTGATTTGCTCACTGCTTCCTTTCAGCTCTTCTTTTGATCTCAGTGCTTTACATTAGATGCTTGGGCTAGGTCTCATCTTCCCCGCTGCACTACGTATCCCAAAGAACTGCCTCACGCTTTGCAGAACACAGGCACTGCCCGTTATTTGTAAATCGCTGTCCATTCACAAGGCAGCTGAAGTAGCAATGCGCATGGGGAGCACCAAAGGCATCACTGTGTCCACAAAAAGACATGCTTGTACAAGTCAGCCGATGACTAGGGTCAAGCGGGTCGGGAGCTTTACTCAGCTACTCTGAGCACAAAGCTGTGCACATCACTGACCCGCCCGTGCCTGTCTGTGCCTGGAAGGGAGTATTTCCAGGTTGGAAGCAAGAATTGAGAAGCACTGGTAGAAACAGCCTGAAATGCTACTAAGCCCTTGTTCCTGTTTCTTTCCAAAGCAAGTGCTGGCAGACAGATCTGAAACAGTACCGCGTACAAAAATACACTGACTCATCTGAGTACAACTGGTACGACTCAGCTACCCAGGGCTGTTTCCAAAGTCACTCAAGTCACCGGGTGTTAAACGAGCAGAGGCAGGCAAACGCTCAGGAAAACCTCTGTGACCGAGAAGTCTTCCATCCACTTACTGTGTTGCTCGCCCCTATGAATCAGGCGTATTTGCCCATCGCATCATCTTCTCTTTCACTGTCCTTGTACCGGTTGTGCCATCTCCTAGCACCAGGAGTGACCTTTTTTTTCCCCCCAAAAGAACTCTCCCCTAGCTCCTTTCCCAACTTCCACTCACTGGGTATTTTTCCAGCGGCTCTGTCAGCAGCATATCCCCAAATATGGTTCGGCAGTACTCAGCCATCTTCGCCTGCTGCTTGGGCCTAACGAACAAAGAGATCAAGCAGGAGTGAACAGGGTAACAGATGCTCAAATCAAGAGCTTAGCGTGAGCAACCATCTCAAGATCCATGTACTCTACCCAGAAATCCACCTCTTGCCTTCACTCAGCTACAGAGATTTTGAAGTGCCTTCCCAGGGTGACTCCCGTTTGTTCACACGCTGCCACCCCAAGCTAAAGGGCTGCGCAACCGTGGGCACTCTCACTCTGCAGCGTACGGCTCACCTTTCAGCTCTGACCCACCTCCAGTTGCTTCAGAAATCTCAATCAAGGGTTCATTTCAGCTCAGGCACTCACTGAACACGCAGCAGCCCTTCCCGCGTACCTTCTGCTCTGGACAACAGAGACCACCACTCTCCCAATCACTAGATACTCACGAGTCCACGTGGTTCTCAAAGGACAGGATGACAGGGTAGAGAGATGTTTTAAAAGCACTTTCTGCAATGGCCTCGATGGCATCCTAAATGAGAGGCAATGGTCAGAGAAACGATCAGCACTCACTAATAACCGGGACACGCAGCTGACCTCCCACCGAACGGACCCCAAACTGATCGTTGTCAGGAGCTCCTCTTTGGAGTGACCAAGCTTCTCCCAGTAAGAAGGTGAGAAGTGGTGTCTTTTGCACGCTCGCCCGGATTTCCAGCTCCAGAGGATGCAACACGCAACTAAACTCAGTAACTTGAATAAAAAATGAAGCTGAAGATGTAAGAACATGAGTTTTCATTTTTGTTGCATAGTTTAGCATACACATAAATGAATGCGAAAGCGTCTTGCCAGGGAGGCGAGCCGCTGCCACATGCGCTTTGAATTGGTAGGCAAAGGTGTATGCAGCCAGATCAAAATGCTTCGAACCGGACTTACACTTATGCCCTGAACCCGTCCAATATTATTTCATTTCACCTGCTTATAAAATCCTTCTGTCTAGCAGCAAACTGGAATGTTCAGTAGTGCTGACATTTCAAATGCAAATACCATGGAAACGTTCTCAGCATTAATGATGTAAGAAAAACTAATCGTATTTTTCCCCAAGCCCCTGTTCAACTGCCACAAACTTTCTACTATTTTCTTCCCTGGTGCTGCTCATTGACAGGGTATAGAAGTGTCATTTGCTCCTTTGCAATTATAGTCCCCTACTCCCCCCAAAATCCTGGTTCAGCCACAATCTCAGCACCCAGGGAGGCTGCCACAGCTGCTCCTCCATGGGCCACTTGGACTTTCTATCACCAAAACCTGCGTGGTTCAGAGGAGGAAAAGCTATAGAAAAAGCTACTAAAAGGCCACAGGCAGCGGTAGAAAAGGGGGAGAGGTGCGGAGGGAAAGATTTACACATTATGTAAAACTAAAACCTGGGCACACGCTGCGTTAACAGGCTAGAATTTCCTTGAGGTACTGTCACGTGCTTTAGCAGAACTCTGCAATTACAGCAGACACGGCTGTCATTATTTCTCCTATCTGTAGTGAACCGCTGTGCAAAAAGCAGCGGTGCTACTGCAGGCTTTGGGAAATTACTGACATTGAATATGGCAATATCTCTGATCTTAAGGATTGGGTTCCCCCCCCCCCCCCAAAATTTTT
>VZSC01006101.1:206055-239834 GCA_013398225.1 Steatornis caripensis | reverse complement strand
CCCCCCCAAATATTTTAGTAATAGTGAAGTGTGGGAACTGGGGGGAAGATAGGCAGTAAGAATAAATAGCTTTCAGAAGAATCTAAAGTGCCTCTGCCTGTCTGCAGCAGCTGTGTAAAGCAGCGCAGAAAAGAAATACGCGTGATGCATTGATTTTTAACCGGCAAGCTGTTTGTGACTGCTGTGGTTAAATGCCCTATATTTCCAAGGGAGAAGCAGGCTGTGCTCGGTGCTTCTGAAGCCTGGGAGCTGAATCCTCAGGGAAGCCATCTGCCCAGCATGCTGGAGGGCAGTTGCTCCACTGAACACGTTCCACACACGCATGTAATTAGGAAGGCATTGAAAGCTATTCCTCCTCCGAAGGGCCACCACGTGAGGCTCTAAGCCACAGAACCCTGCTGTAGACTACTTGGAAGACAAAACTTGTTTCAATCGACTGTTTTCTAAGAGCCACCTTGTTTGTTTCTCTGATGTGCACCTATCCATAAATCCAGCACCCTCACGCAACTCCCTGTCCGTACATCCATCTTGCTAGCCAGCCCTGTGTATGCAGGCACATCCACCGAACCATCCCTCCCCCTCCATCGCTTCTGCCTGACTGCCCACATCCCCCTCATTCATTCATCTTCATCCAGCTAACAATCTCTCGCCTGGTCCTCCCACTCCAAAAATGTGCACAAACTCTAACCTTATGCATATTTGTTCATCTTTCATTCTATCTAACATTCACTCACTTGTCACGTTGCCATCAATCTTTCCCTCTCAAACATCTTTGCTCTCAGCCCACCCATTTGGCAGTTCCCTCAGCCAGCGTCCTCAGAGGCCAGCCTGAAACCAAGCAGGGGGAAGCACGTATGGAGAAAACGCTTTCCATACCTTGAAGAGGATCTCAGTTGTCATGGTGAACCCGTGAGTGATGATCGGTTCCTCATCCGGGGGACGGCCCTTCCAGCAATCCAGCTCCACGCAGCGGCAGCCAGCCAGCAGCGCCTGGCGATACATTTCAGGAGACGAGATACCAGAAAACTGGCCAGCTGGAGGAGAGCAGAAGGAGGGAGGCTCGGCATTAGCTATTCACGTGGGATGGTTTCCGCATAAGCGGGAGCAACAGAACTCTCCGCCATCCTTGAGCAGGTGTACGTGGCAGACTGGCAAGATGTTTTCAGTTACAGGGTGACATTTCTTCTTCTTACACAGCATTTAAGCGCCAAGCCCCTCTGAGGCCATTACAGCCCTCAGCCCTCCGAACTTCAGGGCAGATACATCTGCCCGACTGATCGTCAGTCCCACTCATCCATCGCTGCGGCGGCACACATGCGTTGGAGCTGAGGCAGACTCTGGAACGGCCCGTACCTGTTAAGTATGTGTTGTGTGATGAATTGATGAAGTAGTGTGAGAGCGGCTGGGTCATGTCCTGGTACAGCACCAATTTGTCCAGTGCTATCACGTTGTTCTCAGGGCCACAGAGAAACCAGACCATCCCTTCTGGAGACAGCTGCCCTACACGGAAAACAAAGCCGTGAACGGCGCCGAAACACAGTGGTTCTGGCACCTCCTTGCCGGTGCACTGCGACACAGGGACCTGGGAGAATCAGGCCGATTGCTCCCCGGGGAGAGTCTGCGTAGCAGAAGGTGCGAGATCCTCTGCTGTCTTCGTACTACCGCTACAGCAAGGCTTCCGGGCTGACCAAGACTCACCTCTCTGGATGTTAATCCCACTGGGCTCATACTTCTCTATGAGGCTCTGCACCTGCTCAGGTTTGGCTGGTGGGAAAAGGATGTCATTGAGGCGAGAGTCTCGCTGCTTCTTGTTGATAAACTTTGCCAAGTGCTCTTTGGTCATGTAGGGCTTTGCTTTTAAATGGCTAAGGCGAGAGAATTACAGAGGAGCAGAGATAAGGCCTGTGTATTACCCAGAAAACCTTTTCACAAAAGAGACACTGGTCCTTCCTCAGGTTAGCAATGGGTGCCCACCCCGCTGGGCCCGCAAATTTGTTCTCTCTACACTTCTTCCTGTTAAAGGTGCTTCCCGCTGTGGCCTTTCTTCTTCCTAACTAATTCAATACTGCAAAGAGGTTGTGCTGAGGGGAGCACAAAGCATATTTTGAGCCTCTAACTCGAACTCTACGGGGACCTGAATTTCAGAGCACACTATATTGCTTGCCCTGTGAAATCAAGTCCGTTTGAGAAGTCACAGATTTAGCGACTTGAAAAAAAGTCACTGGCTCTGTGTGAGGATCTGTGGTTCTCGTGCCGTACGCGGCCTTGTCTGGGGCTAGCCACAAGCAGTACCACGTTACCATGACCTGGTGTTGATCTTGAACCAGCCACCCTGAAGGCGACAGTTAAGAGTCCCTGCAGCACAGTGAGGTCTCATCCTTTTTTCACTGAGGCTGCGAGTGAAAGTGTTAAGTGCGCTGGCACTGTTTTGTGACCCGAGTTCCTGCCCGTTTAAGGCTTGAGACCAGACAAGCCACATAGCATGTAATCCCCTTGCCCTTCCTTGCTGCCTATCTTTTGCCACAAAACATCAAGTTCTCTGCTGTGGCTTCAGGGAAACTTACTGCGAGGTAAATATCTCATCAATCTCAGGCCGTGGGCACAGATTCATGAGGAAAGTTTTATAGACCGTCTCAGGGAAGTCCTCTGGGTTGATGGCATCGTTCTGAGAATGCAAGAAGGACGCGTCAGTACCACAAACCCATGACAGCTTTCACCTCTCCATTAACACCCACAGTCCGGCACTTGTTCCTGACAACGCAAGGAAGCGACTGGAACATCTGGCAAGGTGTTTAGGAAAGAACAGAGTGGAGAAGCACCACAATGCCCTATTTCAGCACGGACAGTTACTTAAACCGTCCCTCGGTGCCTCTTGTGCGATGGTATAAAGCAAAAACTTGATGTAGTGGTAGGAGCCGTCGGAGGCCTGGATTGTACTCGGCGGGCTGGCAGAAGTGCCAAGATTAACCATCAGATCTGTTGCTTCAAAGAGCAGACAATGAAACAGGCAGAAGGGAACGTGCTGCTTCTCGTGCCACACAGCACAAGCGATGGAGTTGCAAGTGTTACTGCAACGCCAGCAGTAAGAATTGATCCTAGCAGGCTGCGGTTAAGGTGTGGCAGCTAGTGGTACGGAAAGGTTTTGGAGCAACTAAGTGCATCTGGGCTGATGATTTTTTCATAGCCAAGGGCATCACAGTCAGGGTAGGCAAAAAGATTATTCTCAAACTAGTGAGACCTTTGGCTATCTAGCGAAACCCTTACCTTGCCCTTTGGAAGATGACAAGCGCTTAATGCTGCTTCCACCCTCTTCCTGTCTGCAGGAAACATCTGAAAAATACTGACCAGACAGGGGGGGGAAAAAAAAAAATCACCACAAGGTAGTAGGAGTGAAGTCAGAAAGCCTGGGTTTGGATCACGGGGAGCTGCAGCCAGAATGCAAGACCCTCAAACGCACAGCGAAGGAGACGGACAAGACGACCATAAACACGAAGCAGGGAAGAAAAGACAGTGCTTCTCCAAGGGAGTAACTGATGTACCAAGCCTTAGGAACCTACAGGGGATTTTTGACTGCTGCCTTAATACAGAAGTTCTGTATTTCTGTTATGGACTCTGTAAGTCACTAAAACTGCATCAGCTTACTCTAAAAATCCCTCTTCTCTGTCCTTCCCCTGCCCCTCTTGGAGGTATCCGCTGCGGCAGGAGGCCTCGTGCCACAAATTCCCTAGGACACTTACCCCACTAGACACGACCCCGCGCGGCAGCTGGCACTAGCGAGGAATAACTTTGTAGTCACGACAACATTCAAAAAAAGCAAACAAACACTGTGTACATTTGCTGCTTTGAAAGAAGGCAAGATTTTCTAGAACCAAAGGCTTTCTGTGAACTCAAGGAACAAGCTCATTACACAGGCAAAGGAACGGGTATGCTACACGACACAAGTACAAAAGCCTGCTGCTAGGGAAACCAAAGCTCACCTCCAATTTAGAAAGCCGGGTGCTGGTCTGCTACAGCGCAGGATTCACTTGGTCAAGCCTTCAGCTTAAAGCAGCCTCTTTGCTGCGCTACGGAATAGTAACAATAACTGAACTCTCCCTGCTTTCAGAACGTCTTGGTCAGCAGCAATGAGGTCTCCTCTGTGGATAAATTTAGATGCCAGCTCTATTGAGCTCCTGGCATCGCAGGTGCTTAGAGCCAAAGAGGGGAACAAAAAGTGCCAAAGGTGTTGACAGGTGGAAGAGCGTTCAGTGGGAGCTGCAGCAGGCTTATGCAAACTCAGTGCATGTTGGTTCCCAAGCTGCCCTTTGCAAGGCAAAAATTGCAGCACCCTTGTTATGATTCAAAAGGGATTTAAATGTCTAAAGAGAAAGGCAGATGCTCCGTGGAATTTTCAGAATTCAGACGTGGGGTTTTGAAAGCCTTACATACACCTGCACCTGCGGATACTGAATATTTTTATAAATATAGCTCTTAATCTGGACTACTTAAGGGTCTAATGCTTTACACAGTAAAGCATTTTTACCACTCTGCAAGAAAGGCAGACCGCGCATTGAAGAGAGGTACAGCCTGTACCGGATACTCTTTCTAGCTTATTTCAGAAGAATAAGCTGTTTTCTCTCTGCAGTAATGCTACCTTGCTCGCATGTTAAAGATAAATTCAAAGTACTCCTCCCTAGTGTGAGTTATTCATTAAAGACCTACACATTTTTAAAAGCCCTTTGATGAATACGCTGGTTTCTGACAGAATGCGATTCTGCTGGTTGGTGGTTTCAAAAACAAACAACAAAAAAATGTTTCTTGTTGAATAAGGATCAACCATTCAGGAGCCCGTTTAGCCAGCACAGACTTCATCTAGAATCGCTATGCAATACAACACGCAGTAGGCAGCACGTTTATTACAGGTGATTAGCGCTTGCCTCTTGTGAGCTGTAACACAGCATAAAGCCAGAAGCAGTTGTTCAAAACTTCCCAGCGAACACCCACAAATGCACTATCTGCAGGTCGTTATTCCTAAAACAAAAGATTATTTCTGCACCCAAAAGGGAATTCAACACGGCAGCGCAGCCTTCTGTCACTCATTCATGAGCTGAATCAACGCGGAGGAGCCACAGGATCAGCTGTGAAGTGATTTTACTAGGGAAGACACTGAGCGGCACAAAATCAACGCTAGATTCACGCCATGCAGTGCAGGGGAGAAGCAACAGGCTGCTCTTTGCTTCAGCAAAGCAGCCTTGGCTTCTTCTAGCGGCAGTCCTACCCTGATGCACAAAGCCAGCCCTGGGGACAGCAAAGGGCAAACCTGCACTGTTCTGTGCTTGAACCAGCACTAACGCCGACCCAGAGGCCTGCCCTCAAAGGCCGTTTCCCTCTCACGCACATCCAGAGTAAAGACTGGGGGCAGCGGAATTACAGCAGTGGAGACCGGCCGTAGGGGTCGCATGTAAAGAAAGGAGACAAGCGAAAGCAACGGACCCCTGCTTCAGGCTAGCTGGGGAGGCAAGCAAAAAGTTCTCCAAATACAGAACTCCTTCTATTTAAGGTAAAACGAGCCCTGTGCCTCACGCACCTTTCAACGCAGGTTTGCAAAACAATCTGTGATCGGAATTTTACCAAAGTTGCTTGGTTTTGTTGATTATTTCTTGGCAACAGCCAGGAAGTTAAATCCATGGTTGTTTAAGGCAATTTCTCGCTGCAGATGAACGCCACATAAGGTCTCCTTTCCAGGCCAAAATCCCATTCCAGGCCCTTCCTTGGAAGGAACCTGGGTGCAGGAGTCCTTTCATGGCCTCGATCCAGAGGGAATGATCTCTACCTCTTAGGCGCAGAAAGAGCAGGCAGCTGAAGCCATTGGGCAACCATCCTCTTGCCAGCTGCTCTGCCTTTAGTCTGACTGAACACACAAGAAAACAAGCATCCACACTCACTTCCTGACGGGAATCTTCCCCTCTGCATTAAGCTGCATCTTCAGCTTCACCAGGCTGTGAAAAAAAAAAAAACCAACAACCCAAGACTAAGAAAATGCACTTGAACAATCTTGGAGGTCGTGTTAAGTAAGGAGAAAGAAAAAATATGCAATTGGGAAAACAATCTAACAGTTCACTGAAAATCAGGGTCCTACAGACCATCAGCTTATCCTCTGACAGAATCTGTTCCTGTTTCTGGGGAAGGAGAAACTGGTAAGCGATAATGGCTTAGATATCAGAAAGATTCCTCTGAAACATAAGATATAATAGGAGATATCGTGACATCTATTTAGCGCTCCTCAGCGATCCCAGGTTGCCAGTCGAACAGCGTTACAAAGCCAAGGAGAAGGGGCAGCACTTTGTTGTGGTGAGTGCTGTGACCCGGTGGGAGACCGATCTGGGGCTCAGAATTTCAGTTTGTCTAACAGCACGTGTGTGTTTGACCCGCTCAAACACTTCCATGCCAGGCAGTTGTCACGCACCTGCCAACCCCCCGCTCGTGCCCTGGGGCTCCTGCGCTGACGCAGCACTTGTTCTGGAGGCTGCCAAAGGACCTTGATGCTAAGAAGCCTTTTCTTTTGCAGACAGAAAGGGCAGTATCTGAATGTTTCAGAGAACAACGTTTGTCAGAATCACTTACATTTTCTCTAGGAAGGTGTACCGAGAAGCGTTGTACGTGAGGGGATTCCGAACAATGGCCATAATATCCTCAGCCCAGCTCTGGGAACAAACACACACACACAAACAAGGCGGAGGCGGGTGGGCATTACGGAACTGCACCGAGAAGTACGCAGCAACACACATGGAAAGGGCATAAAACCATAGAATGGTTTGGGGTGGAAGGGACCTTTAAAGATCAACCCCCCTGCCACTGGCACAGACATCTTTCCCTAGGCCAGGTTGCTCAAAGCCCCCTCCAACCTGACCTTGAACACTTCCAGCGATGGGGCATCCACAACTTCTCTGGGCAACCTGTGCCAGTGCCTCACCACTCCCATAGTAAAAAATTTCTTCCTCATGTCCACTCGAAATCTACCCTTTTTCAGTTTAAAACCATTACTCCTTGTCCTGTCACTACAGACCTCGGCAAAAAGGCCTGTCTCGACACTGCTGGGCTCCAAACCTCAACAACTGTGCCCTGGGCTTGGCTGTATCACCTTCCTACTGCCTATATAAATCAGCAGCTGAAATTTTTCCACTGCGTCTCCTCAGCTGTCTGCTTATCCATACACAGCACGTGAAGGACAAAAATGGCGTACTAAATTTCTTCTACTGGTCCTTCTCCATGCAGGGCAGAAGTTTCTAGAACTATGGAGGTACCACACCTTACTGGACCACAAACCTGGTTGTTTATAACCTTGCCAGTAACACTGCTGAGCTTCAGTTCCCTGCCTTCCCCGCTCCCTTCCTGCTCCCCAACCCTTGTGTTTCCCAGCGCTTCCTTGCCCTCAGGACCCGATACCTTGCCAACGTTCTCCTTGTAGGACACAAAGTTATGGAAAGTGAGGTCAACCATGTCAGGGCCAGATACAACAGTCAGAGTCTTCAGCAGGAAGGTGCTGTGAGGGAAATCCAAGTTAAAAACCTCTCGGAGCTTCTGGCACTGCAAAAGAAACAGAACAGATGGGGATGAAGGGAGAATGAGGCAAACTGTACCTGAAAAAACCCAGGACCCAATCCAAACATTGACCCAAATTCACAGCAAACTTTACAAGGGTTGCAAAATTGTTTCACGCAATCTTCCCTTCTTTGGCTTTCCTTATTTTCTCATCTTTATTTTGAAGCCTGCATTACCTGGATCCTCCACGGAACAAGACACTGCGACTAACGCCACTGCACAAACACGCTGTTTTGGTCTAAAAACGTAAAAGCTGGAGACCGCTTCTGGAACTTCAGCCTCAACTTGCAGACAAGCAGCGGGGTATTTGCCCCGCTCATACCAGAGATGCACAACGAGGTTACTGCAGACAGCCGTTTGTCAAAACACACGCTAAGAAGGTATTTTAGGTTAGTGGGATAGCTTTTGCTGTAACCTCCCTCCACCACATGGAAGATGATGTTTGGGACCTGGAAGGTCTACCAGCTTCAGACCTGGTCCCTGGAGACAGGCTTTCTCCCTCCGAGTCACATTTTCTGCTAGCTGTCCATTGCTAGAAGTGGGTTTTTTCCCATAGCAATTGCAGTATCCTACAGCGATGGCTCACCAGAGATTTGTTAAGTATAAAGCTCATCCAGTTAGTCATACTCGGATTTCATCGCCATATGAAAGTGTTTATAGAATCCCTTTAAATTATTTAGCATTTCCTGCATTCCTACATAAGGCGTCACTAAGCAAAGGTATCCTGGAGTTCTACTGACAGGTGATATTCATCATGAAGGGATAAAATCCCCATGTCCTAGTATAAAGCACAGCAATTCGTTATCTAAAGCGCAGGATAAATTCATATCAAGGCAAACCGGGAGGCTGTCAGAGCACCTGCTCCTTCAGAAACCAAGGGCAAAATTCACGATCAGGGATCGTCAGCAGAGCAGGCCAGACTCCGAGTCTAAGCGGAGCTGGAATCTGCGCTGTAATCACAAACCTGTTACAGTCAGACGTTTGGCTGAGTTACTGCGCGTCAAGGAGTTAAAACACCAGTAACGCCTTAACGTATCGGATACCACATCAACTTCTGCAAAAGAGGTTTTCGCTAAACACTTTACCTTTGTGCTTGCTATAAACTTAGAGCACGTACAGAGCGGGTCCAGCTCGTGTTCAGGGACTTGTTAAGCTGCTACTAACTGGATAACGTCTGAAGCTTCGCAAACTGAAGAAAGCAAACTCCCCGATCTTAGACTTCCACGGACCTCATGTCAGCCCAAACCAACTAATAACCCCTAGACACAACCATCTGTTTGCATCCCGTCGCGATTCAAATGGAAGCAGTTCCGTTTCTGCCCAGAATTTTCTCTTTACATTCGGACCGTAAGGGCAGAAACTCCACAGCGGCTCAGCTTCAGGCGTTCTCATGTGCCCGTACCATGGCACACACCCAGCTGCGTATATATTTCAAGGAACTCTGCAGAGTTTTCCCCGCTGCATTTTTCCAAATATCTGGAGCGTTTGCAGTTTTGACCCATCTGTAGCAAACGGGCATGTTTAGGAAAACCAGGATGGCCTGGATTGTAACTCAGCATCACCTGACGGCTGCCTCTCACCCCATAAAAGCAGCCCTCTGCATGGGTGAACCTGGAACCTGTATAATCCAAGAGTATTTGGAGGGAAAGAAGGGGGAAGACAGCCACCCAGAAGATTTGCCCGTTCTCCAGTAGTTAGGGGATTTCTACAACGGCTCAGTTGTGCTTTGTGAGCAATTCTCCTTTGCAGAAGTGAGCAGCGCCCCCGTACCCACACCCCCTTTCCGCGCTCCTGGCAACTTCTTGATGGAGCTTAACTTTTCATCGCAGGCGGCAAAGCGTTAGGATTTTAACTTCAAACTTAACTTCGTTTTGCAAGTCTACTGGCATTTTTGCAGCTTCCTTACCTCTAGTCCTGTGAATTATATGAAGCTAAGACAATAGAGAACTTGCGGTTTATGCTGAACTCATTTCCTGCATTTGTTACAAAGGGGCTCCTCCCAGCCCTTCCTTCTCCGCAAGCTGGTGTCGCCCGGCTCTCCAGCAGACGGCTTCTGTTCACGCTGTGCCCCTAGCAAGCCGAACGCTGCGTCGGAGCTTCTGCCTTAATCTAGCTGTGCTCCGCCAGCCAAACCTGACACAGGCAGTGTTCGGTCGCGGCCTCATATCTATCTCATCACCTTCTCAGAAGTCAATGTTCGCGGGTAAGCCTTAGCCTGTGCTGCTTTGTCTATCAGCATTAACTTACGACACCTCCTAACACCTCAGCAAAGCGGACAGCTTCATTTTACGAGAAGCAAAGTGCAGTGGGGAAAGGATGGTCTTGTTAGGGGTCTAAATTGGGCCATATTTTCCCAGCGACTGATTTCCTGCCCAGCCTCAAGCAAGTCGCTCGCTTACTTTGTGCTGCCTGCTTGGCGTGGGGGTTATCTCCCTCCCGGGATAAACGCAGCGATGTTGGCGTAACACTGAGCGGAGGTGGTCAGAGAGGACCAGAGACTCTGCCCACGGGCACAGAACCTGATGCCAGGGCTCTTTCGTAAGCTGTGCTCCTCTAGCACCACGGTGCTGCAGGTTCACTACGTGATTACTTAGCGTCACGTTGCAGCTGGCCATAAAGGAAAACTAGGAATTGCTACATGAAAAGCAAGACAACTGTATTAGCCGTGCAGATCAGAGGAAGGAAAACATGCTTAGCAAATCCACTTAAGAAAAACAAAACCAAAACGCCACCAAGCAAACAGAAAAGAATGGGCCGGCAGCGCGGCTGAAATACGCGTTCAGCTTTCATTTCACTTCCCGCTGTCCTGATTTCCCTAAAATCCTCACCTGTACAAACCACATTCATAGTCCAGAGAAACGCAAATTCTCACGCAAATATAAACCAAGAGCCAGGCCTAACGCAAGGGACAGAAACAAACAGCCCTTTCTCTGCTCGAAACGGGGCACGGCCGAACGACAGCAGGGATTTGCCACAGCCGCAGGCACTCACTACACCCCGGCAATTTCGTACCTTGGTGAAACACCCAACACGACGCAGTGCTGGTGGTGCTAGAAGACAGGGGTGGACAAGTCATCTTCTCTTCTGGAGAAGAAAGGTTGCCAGAAGGGAAAGGGAGCACCAAGATTATTCAAACGCCTTTGGCTCTGCAGGTAAGGCTCATGTCGTCGTTAGCAGCCCTGCCCCATCACGGGACGCAGCAGCAAGCCCCACTGCCATGAAGCAGGCAGGGCTGCCCTGCCACCCCGTCTCTGCGCCAAGCATCTCAGCGAGACGAGAAAAAAAAAACCTACACAGATGAAACACTCTCAGCTTTCACTGCTGTCTTATCTAAAGGAAACGGAAAACGTAGCAGCACACAGATTCACATGGCACAAAATAACCCGCAGCATTCTGGAATCGAGCAGGAACAGACTGTGAGGGAGAGATGCAGACTGCATGCTCAGTAACTTCTGTCCCTGTGGTCTAAGAGCTCACACTGCGGAAAGACGGAAGAGGCACAAACAGGGCCCAGCATGGCCAAGGGCCCTTATTCAGCTGTGACCATTTACTTGCTCAGCCCCTGCTCCACCATTTATAAATCTTTTGCAAGCCATGGGCTTCTACTTGCTTTTCTCTTGCATGCACGCCTATCAGTTTGTCTCCATACAGCTTCTTGCGATCACTCTTTTATTTGGACGCCCGAACGTCATTCCATGCCGCGCTCAGGCCCGTTGCGGAATCCACAGCAGAGCGCTGAGGTGATGCTCCAACCCCAGGGCCGCTGCCGTCCCCCGGCGCTGCAGACGACTGACCACCCACAGCGTGTTTACAGTCCACGGCTCAGCGCCGAGTGCAACGCGAGCGCTTCCTGCATCGGTGGTTCCTGAACACTACTCGCTCCTACTTTATCATCTCAAAGTATGACATGTGAAATACCTTGGCATGATTTTGCCCCTTGTACGCGTTCAGTTCAGAGTCTGCATCTCTGACTTCAGTAACAACAAAATGCATATGGAGGATAAAACTGTTTTACAATCATGACAGTCAGAAAATACAACTTCTGTTTTTATGAAAAGTTGTGCTTGTTTCAAAGCCAATGCCTGCTGAAATGTCTAAACAAAGCCCAAGATCAAGCCAACAGCCCAGCAGTCTGGCCTACAACATCGTGTATTTTGGTCCTAATTATTACAGTCTCTGGCAGTGTTCTGGGGTCTCGGTGTATCACAAAAAACCCCAAAATGGAGCAGCCATTATCGTTCCTTGTTACTCAAAGGAAAACACAGAATTGCATTGTAAATAAAACATCTTGATCAGCTCCAGCATGCCCCTGAACCACACTCAACAGCTTTTTATCTTGTCTCATTTACATTCAGAGTCTCTGCTAATTCTTATCTTTATTGCTCTTGAACACGCGCCAAAGTTCATTCTGCCCTGTCTCAAAAAAAAATGTCCAGGGAGAAAAACCACTGCAGAACACTGCATAGCTCTCAAAGAAAACAAAGCAAAGGGGGCGAGAAGGAGAAGCATGCACAGGCATAGAAGAGGTCAGGGGAGGACTCGAGGGCTGTGTGCGTGCTTATGCGCTAATACGTCAGGAGGTGAGGGCTCAGAGGGGGCAGGAAGGGAGCCAAGTCTTTGCTCAGAGAGCACGGCTGTCTCTCCCCTTCAGGCAGGTTCAGTTCCAGGAATCGTTTCCTTCTGGGGCAAACGGTGGCGGCCCTTCTCATGCAGAGGTGGTTCCTGTCGCTGCCAGCCCTCAGTGACCTCTCCCTTTTTCAGTGCGGTGCCACGAAAGGGGTCCCACCAGTCCCTGCCTCCCAGCTTGCAGGGACAACACTGCGACCAGCAGTGCTGCCTACGACAGCACAGCTTTTAGGAAGCGTTTTTTCACACAGGCGTTTTGGTGTTATTCTTCTCGCTGTGTATACAGGTTACAAAAAAAACCCCTCAAGCCTCTTGCTTAGCAGCGGCGGGAAGGCATTACCGAAAGCAAGTAACTCCCAACATCCACAGTACAACCACCCGCGAGCAGGGAGGCTCGCTTCACCTACATCGGTCTGAAAAGCTCAGGCCAAAGCTTGAACCGCAGCCAGAAAGTGCACAGCACCTTGCAGAGAAAAGCAATAGCGCAGACGCTGTCCATAAAGCACTCCCCTTCCCTGTAACTTCCTTCAGCCACAGCGCAGTGGGAAAACCAGATCACAAGCTCTGCCTCGCAGAGGCTGCGGATTTACTACGGCACCGCTTGCAAGAAAGGGGCGAGGGGGGGCAAAGGATGCTCCAGTTGTTACCGGTACTGGCCAAAGCTCTTCCAACAGCTGTGACCTTGTTCTCCTTGTCTTAAACCCCGTCCGTCAGCCCATTCTCCTCCACTTTCAGCCAGTGAAGCCAAAGTTACCGTTTGTGTTAATTCCAGCAGTTATACCCCACAACCATTCCAGGCCATTATTTTCTAACAGGGGAGACAGCACCCTTTTTCATTCTTCCGCCCTTCGCCTCCAAGATCTTTGTTCACTTCGTCACACCAGCCTCTCCTATTCAGACCTTCTTGTAACGACGCACCAGCCGTAGCTGCCCCGTGCGGAGGGTGTGGCGATTCACGGGAAGAAATTTGTCACCGGTTTCCACATTCCTATGAGCAAACACTGTTCTTGGGAAAGCCAACTGAATATAAAACCGAGGGCTTTACGCAAGCCCTGCGGAAGCATCGTGGATAGTACAGCCACATGCAAGTAAGAAGTTTCCAGGACTGGACGGCACATCTCCCCCACCATCTCGGTTCAATGGCCATTTCAGCGCCCACAAGACCTCCCATCATCCCCTAAGATCAAAAGCCAGCCCAGCGCGTTTTACTGCGTGTTGCCATAGAAATGCCAGAAAGTTCCCTGAAATAGAGGAGTTCTTTTAAATGGGTTTCTGTGAAATGCAGAATTCAAAAAGCACCTGGGATTTTCACAGCAGAGGTTGTCATCAAGTGTATCACTTCTGCCTGCTGAGAATACTTAATAAATCACTCGGTGCTCGACCTTTGCTTCGTTGTTTGTAAAAAGTGAGCTGTAGCCCATTCCCAGGACTGTAAAATAGTGCCCCTGGCCTATCACGACAGCTAGAACACAACGGCTGCACCAGGTCACACCACAGATCCATCCAGATGCCTGGGGGGAAGCGTAAGAACAGGGCAAACTCAACGATACTTCCCTGACACACTTCTGCAGCTTCCAGTAATTTCTGATTCAGCAGCTTCCTAAACTAGAGGCATTATCTCGCATTTAATAACCCTCAGAGGGCATTTCCTTCTTGTCCCGACTTTTTAAAAATTCGCGTATGTTTTCATGACCTGGCCAGGAAGGCATCCCACGGCGCAGGGACACGAGGCGTAAAACAGCAGCACCTCCTTCTGCTTGTGCCGAACCTGCCTTTGGAAAATTCCATTTGATGCGTAGCTCTCACACTGGAAGAAACACTGAGTAACGGCTTCGTGCTCACCTTCTCCATTCAGCCCCCGGTTTTACAGCACTCCACAATACTCCTCCACATCCCCCTCTTTTTTTATTTTGCCAGACTACAGCCCCTGTCCTGCAGTAGCCATTCCGTACTGTTATTAACCCTGCTGCTCTTCTCCACCGTTTCCAGTTCTTTGACTCATTCGAGATGAGGACGCTAGAAACGTGCAGAAACACGGGTGCGTTCAGGGTGCACGCAGCGGCGTGATCTCCTAAGTCTTTCCTTTTAATTCCTAACATACAATTTACCTTGAGCAAATACCACTGACTGCTGCGCTGGTATTTTACCATAGCGTCATGGTGGTGTTTGAGTAGCAACAGTCAGCTCAGAGCCTGTTATTACAGAGGGCTAGGATCGGGGTTTCTTTTCCTGTGCGCATTGCCTGATTTTTATCTGTACTAAATTTTATCGCTTATTAGATCATCGAGTCAATCAGCAATTCAAGGCCTTTCTACAAATCAGCCCTCATTTTATCACCCCAAATAACCTGCCAAACTTTGTCTTGCACCTCTTTTGCAGATCACGCATGAACACACAGTACGTCACAGGCCCAAGCGCGGATCTTTCTGCGAGCCTGCTGGTTCTCTCTCTCCTCTCAAGAGATGCCCAGCAGTTATTTGTCCATGCAAAGATCTCCTCTCATATTCTGTCCTGTAAGAGCCTTTGTTTATGACAGGAATCCCACAGGCCACTTTCCATTTTTATCGACAAGATTTAGAGCCAACCACGGCACACAGCCACTGCCTCCCCCTCCTCTTTTGCTTTTCGCTCCCTGGCACTGCTCATGAATCTCCTCATTCTTTTCACAAACTTCTTTGTGCTTTTATTAAAAACAGCTTTTAAAAGGCTATTTTAGTTTTTCTCTCGATGTGGAATGTGGTCATCCCCAAACTGTACTGCAAATTACTCCTAACAAACTGGGGTAGGTCTGGTTTATAGGGTAATTCCTTGTTTGTGAGTAGGGGCTCATTACAGAAAGATGCTCTTTGAGTAGCAATTCCTTCCGGCTAGAGGCAACTCCGACACTGCACTCGTGCCAGCGTGTTTGCCCTGGTAGCCTCCAATTAGCCTTCCTTAACTAATTGCGAAAATCTACGGCATTCTTCTCCAGCCTGGCTGCTGCCCCCAGAAGGGCATCCACTTAGTACTCCCACCATCAATTTATAATCTGATTCTGGAAGTTTAACGCCCTAGAAAACAGGGCCTCATGCCGCTCGTTTAAGCTGGCCTTTTCCTTACTGCATTCTGCCTGGAGTGTAGCACCCAGCTCTACCAGCTCCAAGTATTTTATCCTCTCAAATGAAAAAAAAAAAAAACCAACCTCAAACTTCTAAGAGCTTTTTTTCAAACACTATTCCCACAAAACAAGTTGCAGACAAAGTTTTAGGCTTGTTGAAAATTCAAATATGTTTCATTCTAATAAATTTCCAAGAAGAAATGCAGTTTCTCAGAAGGAATTATGATTTTTAAGAATTGTCAAAATGGGTACTGTTCTTGAGCTCTGCTGTGCTTTCAGCGCCCACCTCTTCATGGTCTTTTGACAAAGAGCAGTCTCGGGCAGCTCTGAACAGACATTTTCAGAGCAGTATTAAGAAAACAGCCAGACTACTTACGCAAAGAGGCCTCACGAGTCTCTCGGCATATATTGCAAAATCTTCCCCTTTTGCGTTAGACTGAGAATCACCTACGTTACCACATGGAGCCATTGTCTTTACTCCTGTGTTTCTTTTCACATTCTAACTTTGCTTCCATTTTCTGCTTGCCTTTTCCATACATGGAAAAGTCAAAAACAAACAAAAAACAGGCCCAGAAAAAAGTCCTAACAAGGACAACTTTGCTGCAGAAACTTTAAGTTGTAACTGAAACCAAGAACAAAGCCATAATCGTGTGCTTCCCTTAGCCTGCCACCCTGCAAGCAGACAATTTAAAATTATTTGGGGAAAAAAGAAACACTAGTTTTTCTGAAACTACATTTTCTTCCCTTTAAAGGGAAGAAAAAACCCCACCACACACTGCGTTGGCATCTCACTGTAATTACAGGTCTGCAGCTGCCTTGACCCAGCCTGTGCACCTTTGCACAAGCCAGCAGTCTCCCACAGAACTTCCCAGCAAACGTAGAGGCCAGGCCGAGATTAAAGCAAGCCAGATGCATGGTGGTGGGAGAACACAGCTGGGCACAACAGAAAACGGCTCTTTTGGAAGGCACGCGGAAGGAGGATTGTTGTTTTCCTAGCTGTCTGGCACGTTCTTTCCAACACGCTCATATCCCACAGTCTGGACGTGCCTTTCTTTTGGGTGCACTGAGGCGCCCTGGGGAGTTCAGGGACAAGAGGAAAGACAGCTTTTCTGTATTTACGCAGTTGTGATGTAAGCAGACACGGTCCTCTCCACCTTTCTGTAACAGCAAGCCAGGGCAAACTGCCTCAGCTCATGCCAAAGCCCTAGGCAGTGTTGCTTTTCCCATATGAACAACCGACAGAAGCGACACTACGTACTCACCTTGGGGATTTTGGCAAATCGCCCTACTCTGGTATCTCGGATGCTGGTTATATCCAAAATTTCCATTTCCTAGAACAGAATAAGGACAAGGAAAATGAAGGAAAGACAAAGGAGTACGGAAAGAAATACATTACAGAGTCCCCAGAAGCTGCAAAGCAGGTGTCAGCCAGCGCCCTTCACTGGGGAAGAGCCCTCCCACCAGGAACAACGCCGGCAGAGAAACACCGGCTGCTGAAATGCCGAGCTGACAGGCGGGCTCGTGCGGAGGCGGCGGTGGTCTGCAGCACCGCTCTCCTCACGGTGAGGCCAGAGGCTCGGTGTGGCAGAGACCTCCCCCGCTGAGGGATGACATGCACACAGGTAGACTCTACCTCAGTTACAGCCCACGTGTTAATACAACCCACTGATGTTCTCAGCCTGTCTTTTGCCTCCACGCATTCAACGTGGAGCAGCTGAGCTGGAAGGCAGGCAGGACCACCTCCTCCCCGGTCACTCCCAGCAGACCTTCGCCTAACCTGTTCTGAAGCAATTCCCATGGAGGACATTCCACGTCCTCACTACTGGCTAGCTGTCATGTTTATTTTGTTCATTCTTTTAATATCCAACCTGAATTTCCTTCCGCTGTTACTAATTTGTCTGCTCTCACCATGGATCTGGAGAACAAATTATACTTGTTGCAGCAGATGATATTATTTTCCAAGATCACAATAAGGCACAATGTGGATACCATGTCTTCTGGCTGAAAACCAATTTTATTGTTGAGTCTGATGGAAATTTTACTCCTAATCCCACTCCTTTCTGAATGCCTAGTGCAAAAGTGGTGCAGTTTTCCATCCTTGCTGTTCGTAACAAGCAGCTCTTAATAGGAGTCAGCCAAAGATTAATAACCCATACGAATTCAACGGACAAAACTGTTGACCGTATCACACCATACTCTGTGTCAGCCCACCTCTTGTCCCTGGTTGTTGTGCTCATGCCAGCCTGCACATGACCTTCACGAGCCTGCCCAGCTCCCTCTGGCAGCCAGCATTTGCCCACACTGTCTGCAGATTCCCTCACAGAATAGGAAAGATGCCAGACAAGTGCTTCCCCAAGGATGTAAGACAGGCTGTTACTCCACTGCAGCTCTCAAATTTGTTTACAGTTTAGGTGCTAATCAATGGCATTTTCCAGGAACATGAGATCCACCCCCCAAGTCTGGGTTGCCTTATGTCAGCTATGCTTCCCTACCCCAGCCCCTTTCCCATGTAATTAAATCCTTCACACCACTAACCCAGCGAAACATCTCGCTTCCGATGGGTGACAACAGCTCCCCTTGCCCCATTCTGTGCACCTCCTCCAGTGCTACCGCTTCTTCCTGCCGTCTGGCTGGAACCCTTACAGCAAAAATTCTACCGCCAGGAGCAGACCTTGAAAGGGGAATGGGAGTGACAGATGGCTGAAAAGGACAGCACACCTTCTAGAGGGATGTGACAGTCCCCAACCTCATGACACCACGTTCTCGGAGGATACGGCTGTGTGGCAGTGCCTTGCCCCCACTGGCACTGAGGCACAACCTTTGGAGAAGGCAGAGCTCACCAAAACACATCAGGTCTCTTGGCCAGGGTGCTGTGCAGGACCTCTGTCTCTTTATCTACCATGCCTCTTCAGCATGTAGGTCACAAGGAGGAAGTAGAGCTGAACCACAGCTCTGTTCTGGAAAGCAGAAGTAAGCCCAGCCTTCCACCTCCAGTCAGCCAGATCCCTCCACCCATCGTTGCTACTCATCAGCAAGGAACTGAATTCTCTTTCCTAAATTTGTTGCCTCTCTCTCTCCTCCAGCAGTCCGAACCCTGCGGTTTACGTCCTGCAGTGTGCACACACCACCCTGGCCTGAGAGGAGCACAACTCACTCTCCACACTCGGAGTCGCTACGTCACTACAGTCACGACTTTTTTTAATTTCTAAAGCCCCGACAAGGCAGTTAGTTACATCACAGGCTGCACATGAGGTACACGTTAGCTGAAGCTGCGTACATTTAATTGCATACATCTAGCTATTTTCTTTCCAACTGCACCGCTACACTGGTTGGGAGAATCCTTCAGCATGCTGGGTAACAGGGATATCAATACTACTGCTCTCTGAAGACCCTTGAAGCACATCTAATGAACTTTGCAGGTACGAAATGCCAGCGTGACAAGCACAAGAAGGCCATGCACATCTCTGGCATGTTCACAGCTTAATTTCCTGCTCTTTTCTGGAACTCTGAAGACAGACAGATCTGCCACTGAATAAGCACGAGACTCACAGGTCCTGTGTGTGTGTGTGTGTGGGGTTCCTACTAAGTGGAATGAGCGTGGTAGTTTGCTCCTGAGCACAGAACTTGAGCACCTATGGTGTTTTAACCTCGTACAAACTTGAACTGGCTATGTGGAGAACAAGCTGTGAAGTCTTAGCGCTTACCTTATTCTGATAGGTCCAGTACAAGAAAAAGCCCTTTGGATCCACTCGAAGAATCACAGGAAAAGCATTTGCTGTTTCCTGACAAAAAAAACCCAAAAAACAAAACAGAAGAAAGGTTAGCATCTTACGTGACTTGGAGAACCCATCATGGGACGTACAGTTCCCAGTTCAAATACAGACCCAGTCGGCTGGATCATCTTCTGTGACTTATGGAAATGAACCAGATGATTTTAGTACATCTCCAGGGTAACAGCGTGAGGCTGTGGAAGCTGATCTCTGCTGAAGCCTGGGCCTCACCTAACACTATGCATTTAGCTAGAACAACTCTCCTGGAGCTTTTTATACAACGAACTCAGAGAAGAAAGAACCCGTAGATACAATTAAATGTTCCACTTGAACTGCCTTCCCTCCAAGGTCCCTACTTCGCCCTACGAGCTCCAGAAGCAGCCTAGGGCAGGTACAGATAGCATTCACCCGTGGCAGTGACCATGTAGGTGCCCACGCTAGTTAGCTGGGCTCTCTGTAGAGAACGGGGCCTAGTCAGGAGGAGCTCCAGGAGGGGTCCATCTAATACAGCAGATGAGTCTGCTTTACCTGGTGATTCCTGAACTCCACGGACTAGCTCTACACAGACTATAAAAAGAAGCAGCTGTTTAAACACCCACACTACAGGCACAAAATCCGATGAAGTTATTCGGGGCTGATCCTGAGCGCCATACAACAGGGAGGCCTTCCAGATCAGAACCAAGGCACACTGTGCACAGAGACACAAGCTGCTGTGGGGCTGTGTACTTTGCCCCTGAATAATTACACCGCTTCTGTGTTTTCAGTTAAAGGCAACTTCACAGACATTTTCAAGACGGCATCCATTCTCATCTCACGTGCAAGCCTGTGCTAAGAGACGAATTAGCACGAGCTCTTTGGAGACAAAGATAAAGGGTGCTTGGTGCTTCTGCTTAGGTCCTAGCCCATTTGCTCATTCAGCCTAGACGACTCCTCACTGCATTTGACCTCCGGCACCACAGAAGACAGGATCATAAGGCCCATCAGCCATTTGAAGGAAGGCTTCAAATTCAATTTAGGAAGCTGAAATACCCAGCTACTGAGATGAACTCAGCAGTGGAAACTGGAAGTTGTATTTGTCACTCGGCCTTGGGTTCTCCAGTTTGTTATTGAACTCATACCTCACTCCAGAGTGCACCTCCATTTCCAGATGCATTACAGTAAACTGCCCATGCCCCAGAACATCGTATGTTCTCCTTTTACTCCTTACCACCTTTCTCACGCTGTACTATCGACAATGCTAACCTGCACAGCTACATGCCCACGTTCCCAGAGCTCTTGGCTTGCTCCCGGAACACATGGCCACAAGCCACGAAGAGCACAACAGGCACTGTGGTACTACTACAGAGTATTGTGCCATGTTTCTAGATTAACCTTATCTCCTACGAAACAGCTTTCTTGAAAGCAAGTTGAGGCTGCAATAAGGACTGCTGACAGCTGGCCTCCCGATCACGGACACGGACGGCTGTGGCGTGCAGGCAGGCCCTCCCACGGGGTGGCTCCTGGCAACAAAGGAAATGGTGAATTCTACAGAAGATGGTCTGGCAGCCAAACCGGCTGCTGCTCACACTGCGGAGTTCAACTCTACAGCAGAAAGCAAGCATTGTCTGGTAAAATCCTGTAATCCATGATCTTTAAGAGATAGAAACAGTTTTCCTCCTACTATGAGGGCTAAGAGTCAGCATGGAGCCAAATCCACAAGTACCTGCTCTGCTTAAGAGGTCAGCTACTAGACTGTGCCCTACCTGAGGTTTTGAACGGGCTCCCAAGCTGGTTCTTGAAATAAACTACCATCCACTTCGCAGGACTTAACCTCTTCAGTCTGCTTGGGAGCCCCAGCTTGCCGGGTGCTAAACAAAGCACAGTGGAGTTGCTCCTTACCCCAAGATGCTGCAACTAACTCAGTGAGACAGATCAGAACAGTCCTGCCAGTCAGAGATCCTACTGCACTCTCCTCTAGGAATACACTACAAATGCTGGACAAGGTGAAGGCACTACAGAAAAAGTCTGGTTTTGCTTTTCTCAAGGAAACTATTGGGTTCAGCGAAGGCTCCTGTGCCGTCTCAAACTGTACGGAGTGATGTAGGGAGCCAGTCTGATCTCCCTTCATTTCTTTGCCTCAGATACTGTGGAAGAAGTTCAAAACTGTTCCCAACAGCATGGCCAGCTCAATTCAAAGAGCGAGACAAAAGGATGCATGCCCATGACCTCTAAACAGCAGCAATCCGACAGCCTGGAGCTCTTGCCATCATCCTTTGCAGCCTGCTCGAACTGTGGAGTGGGAAAGCACAATGAGATGGAGCAACATGATCACAAAAGCCCATTTGTGGAGAAGGCTTTCGTTATTGCTGTAGGTCAAGTCTGTAAACTACCCAGTAATTAGAGGCAACCTTTTAGGAATGTTTACAAATCTGTAAACCTTGGGGGAAAATCCACACAGGACTTCAGCTCCCTAATTCCTATGGTTGCAGCAACAAATAAACACTTGGCGGGTCTTGGAAGCCCAATTTGACTCAACTTGGGTTTCCAGGGAGCCTCACTATCCCAGGAATGCCTAATGAAGTACTTAATAGCTTCAAGTTCTTGGGGAAAATGGTCCCCAGGGACTGAGCACAGAAAGTCAGCAGCAGTTTTAGACAAGTTTGGCTACTGTTACTCTCAGAAACCAAATCCCTGTTCAAATTCAAAGCAGCCACCTGCGCATTCTGCAGGCACCGTCCCCACTGGAAAGAAATGGAAGACGGCACTTTCCGCCGTACCTTGGTGTCATCTCCTATTGACGTACAGCTAGTGGAATAACTGCCCAGTGATATTCCAGCCTGCACTCCTCAGCATCCATCCTTTCTGTCAGCTGTATATTACATTGCTTTCTCATTTCTCAGTGCTGCTGGACCACCCTGGCTTACGATGCAGACAAGCGATCTGCCTCCCCCGCACACACTGCCTTGGGACTTAGAACTCTATTTCAGCTTTACGCCCACAAAAGTAAGCACTAATCCCTCCTGCATTGCTGCTGGAGGCTCCCGCTGATGCGCCTCATTTGCAACACCACATCAAATGTTTCCCCCAGATCTTGGTGAATAATCATAACCTGGCCTGCCCCCTGTTTTATCAACATCCATGCTCAGTAGCAGACAGTTCATACGCCAGACAAAACGGACGGGCAGCTGCTGTCCCCTTGCTCGGGTATGTGGGTATTAGGGGAAATACTCTTTTGCCGCCTTAGCAAGTGAGGAAGGGGACTATTACGCTGAAATTAACATCTCCTCTTCTGCCGTTCCACACGCTCTTCCCCTCACAAGGAAAGGCAAACAGAGACCGCAAACCAGGTGTTTTGAAGACACAAGAGGACACCGAGCCAGAGAGAGAAGCAGCTTTTTGCAGCACCCTCTGAGGCTCCAGCACTGTTAAAGCACAGGCCCCTCGCTGCTCGGCCACTGCGCACTTGGTAGCTCACAGACCCACAGGCCAGGCAGGCTCACCCTCTGATCCACTCCAGCAACAGGACCATAAGAGGAAGCAACTTGGAGCCTGATTTCCTCTCTAGCTGCACAGCACGGAGAGGACGCTCAGTTCTGGAGTAAACCCTACCCCTCACACTCCTCCACACATGTCCGAATGCAGCATGTGCCTCTGGCGCCAGGGAGGCTCCCGGCAGTGCCTGCCTTCCTGGGGGCTGGTTCACAAACAGGCAGGACCCTGGGGTCCTACACCAGAGAAGCTGCGCACGCAGACCCAGCGGCACACTCCGTTTACTTCTATCCTCCACGTTAAGAGATGCAGAAGCCACGTTACCAACCCCTAACACACATGACCCTTTGTTTTTAGCTCTCAGCTCTCCCGTTCTTCTCAGTTCACTCTCCCTATGCAGACATCGCTGCTCCCAGGTACAACACACAGCATCTCATCCCCCCGCTGAATACGTGCTCCCAGCCTCCCCACAAACCCTGACCAAAACAGGGTATCTGCCCCGTCACCGTGCATGCGATCTAGTGAAGCAAAAACCCCAGTACTCACATCATCCCATTTGATGAAGCGCTCACCCTTGGAGAGATACTCCTTCACCTCTGGGGGCTGCAGGACAGGGGTAAGCATTGACATTCTGTCCCGCAGATGGGCTCCTCAGCTACCAGAAGCAACAGCAGCTGCACGGTTTGCTCCTCCTTGGCCTCCTCTCTATCTCTGCCTCTCACATGGCAGGGCTCTCTGCCATTGCCACTGTTGGCATCAGAAAGCAAACAGCCTCTTATAACCCAGCCAAATTTAGGAGGGGCAGGCAGGCGAGGACCGATGAATCTGCATTGTAAATCAACAGCTCTCCAAGCAAGTACGCAGAGCTCAGCCCAAGGTCACCTAGAGGAAAGCTTGCGATGGGTTGAGATGCCCGCGTGGGCAGTCATGCACGCACGCCGTCTCTCCAGGAGGGACCTACTCCTCGGAGCGGTACTTGTGAAGAGCACGGTCCGTAGCACTTCCGCAACTGAACTTCCTTAAATGTTCTCTTTGACGAAGCGCAGGCATTGCGAGCAGACACTCAAACTATTTCAGCAGATGTGGTTACGGAACAGCTCACGCTTAGGCTACAAGCAGACTGCCCCCTTCATGCAATGGGCCAAATATCACGTAAAACAAAGTCATTCCTTGCTCTGTGCAGACTCCATTTCTGAGGCCACTTGCTGCACTGTCCAACCTTTAACTTTAACTGGGGTACTCCAGGCCCAGCTGAGACAGCATCAGTAGGACCCTCCCACCCAGAGGACGCCGTTACACAAAGCAGCAGATGACAGGGTCTGCCCAGATCCCAGGGGCTGAGCTGGAAGCGCCCAGGGATGCCAGCCCGCGACTTGGCATAAATGCCAGTGAAACACTGCTGGGTGGATTTTGTTCCCTGTGCTCTTCTTGTAAGCAGCTTAGGAACAGATCTTGAGGCCTAGGTATGTATAGAGAAAGGCCATGGTGCACAGGAGGCTGCAGTAAGGCGTGGAAGTTTGCTCTCACCTGGTCCCTTCGGCAAGGCCAGAGCAGTTTCAGGGCTGCTTAACTTTCACTTAGTGAACAGCTGCAAAAAGGATAAAGGGCATCGATCTTGCTCAGAAGTGCTGCAGTCCTCCCAGCCCCTGCAACACAGAAAGCACTAAAGGAAGGCCTTGGAGACCGCAGCAGTGAAGAAGCAAAAGGTGGGATGAGCTTTGTTATCTGGTACTGCCAAGAGCAAAGCAACTGCAGGTGAGACCAGGCAGTCACAACTACCACTTCCATCGGCCCATGTGGTATTTACCACAGTTATCATCACCACTTCGTGAGCCATGTCTGCTTCCTGCCAGAACCCGGCCTCACGGAAAGGCTGCTTCTGTCCTGCACTCTGGCAGACCTGGATGTGCAACAGTTTTGTCTCATCAACAAACCTGAAGTAAGCAAGAATCGTGCCACAGCTTTACTCGCTTGTCACTGAAGGTCAGCTTTCCCTAAGGGATAAACCAATACCTTTAAAAAAACCAAAACATGAAGAGCAGCTGTCCTGAGAGGCTACGTGGCACTGCACAACATCAACTGCCAAGGTCCCCACTTGCATAAAGATGGTCAGAAAGCTGAAGCTCACTTCCCTTTGCATAACTGAGCCTCCTTATCTTTCATTTCACACTCTTTGCTCTATGTAGGAGCTTCTGTCCCTTGCATGAAGGGATAGCTCATGAAACAGCGATAGAATAAAGCAAGTCCTGCCCTCTGCTGCAAGCTCTGATATCAGAGCAGGCAGAAGCAGCAGCACTTTGAGCAGTATTTATTCCAACTGCCCTTCATTTTCTTTCTCCTGCAAGGCCCATCACCTACTGTCTCCTCATCCTACATCCCCTCTGCCTCCTCTGCTTTCGTCCCTTGCTGTCACCACTGTGCACGCCACCACCCACTACAAGAGTTCTGATATGCAAAAATTTCCCTTTTTTTCCCCTCTTTTTTTTTTCCTTCCTTATCTTCCTGTCCTGTCTATTCAGCAAGCCTCTACCTCCTACAAAGTGCAAGCAGAAGCAACGTAATCAGCATTACCCTTCACAGATTTTACACGATAGGATCTGTAGACAGCAATTTAAGCCACGCTGCCTATTAAACCACCTGGCCTGGATGGCCCCCGAGTTCCAGCAAATTACTTCGTAACCCCAACCTATCCCTAGCACACACTAAATCCGTAAGAAATCTCTTGCAGCATTGTTCCATTATAATTATACCTTGCCATGTGTAATACTGTCCTCTAGTGAGCAGCCACGATATTGCACACACGGCCCTCAGCGCTGCCTTCAAACATCAGTAATAAATTCACAGCTACGCAAAACCGAGTTCACCCTGCTGCTCCTTTCTCTACTCTGCCCTCCGAGCCCTGGGAATCCTGAAAGGATTAACGACACCATTAGGACCACAAAGGCCAATATTTTCTCACCACCCCTGGAGAAGAGAACTGCTGAATGTGTGCCGGGGCATATTTCGTGTCCTACTTCGAGCCCAAACCACAAAGGCCAAGGATTCACGACAGCTCTCAGCTTACAGCACGACTCTTCGACTTGATCTGCAAAAGTGAGAGGGCAGTGGACTATGGCACAGGAAGACAAGCGGCCATAAAAGCAGTGAGGTCTTGTGTTAAAAAAACACAAAAAAACCAACCCGAGCAACCATGGTCACATTATCGAACCAGGAACAAACAACAGAGACACATAAAACTACTACAGCTGCTTAGCTAAGAGCTCTCTAGGAAACACGTAACACCTCATGCAACTCTAGCCACTTTTTTTGAACAGTCAGATAAACACAGGAACAGGAAAAAGCAGCAAATGGAATGGAAATTGCTACCAGAGCACAAGGAAGGTCTCTTACTGGGTCATTCTGTGGCATTCATGGGTGCATGAATGGCCAAAGGCAGTAGCACATTCATGAGTACACCAACAAATACAAGGCTGGGTGTACTGGTGGGAACAGTGAAGGCTCAGGAAGGTGTATCAGGAGACTTCTGTCTAATAAGGCACGTTCAGAGAACACAGCACAGCCTTCCAGATAAAACCACCAGCTCCGACACATGCCACCTCGTCAGTACTCGTGGCACACACAACCAGGTTATATATCAGGCTTGATTCCACTCTGCAGTTCACAGTCTGTGGTCTTTAAGATCCCGGTAAACAAGCTACAGTTGGTCCCCAAGCTTTCAAGACCTCCACGGTATTTTTCAGCTGACGACAATGCAGGCACCACGGTCCGCAGAAAATTGAGGAATAATACTGTTGCGCAACCAAAAGCATTTGGATACCTCTGCTGGAAACGTCTATGCCCAGAGAAGAGCGGATGATTATCAAACTAGTGGAGCTGGAAGAAGTATTTTCCTCAGCAGAATGGCCAGTGGCTTGTAATACAAGATTTCTCTGAAGACAACTCCGCATTAATAAGGAATCCCACTTAAGCTCATTGCCAACGAATCTTCCCCCTTTTCACAAGCATACAACATAGCAGGACTGAATTTTCTGCTGACATCCTCCTTGCTGTCTGCTCCTGGAAGCATCAGAACAGCCTCTCTCCTAGGCCTTTACAGCTTCATTTCCAATCGCAGCCTGAACCAGGATGGCACAAGTGTGAACACAGTAAGATGTAACAAGAAAGAATCCATTCTAGAAGAACTGGGGGAAGTTTCAGTCTGTTATTTTAATTCAGTTGAATAACCCTCTCTGGCACAGGGTTATCAACACGTGTCCAGCACATTTTCCTTATTCAGCTACCAAAGCCAAGCACACAGAAGCTGAGAAAGTCAAAAAGTAACAGGCACTTTTGATTTTTTTTTTCTGCAAGGAAAAACTACTGTGAGATCAGGGAACATTAACACATTCAAAGCTATGTTATTTTAACTAGGGTGAAAACCCATGTTGGCACTGTATAAAAAAAGAATGTTTGGCTCTTTAAAGCAGTTAAAACTTCATGTTGCCTTAGTGTAACTCAGCAAGGACCCAAACTTAAGCTAAGTCAAGCTAACTTTGAAGACTGGACAAGCTGTTTGGTCTAACCAAGAGCTTGGCTGCATTAAGAGCCGGCCCCAAAGACAGCTGGAGCAATCATGCACAAATGAACAACCAGAAGAGCACCCTTCTCCATCCTGAGGGGAAAACCAAAAAACCCTATCCTGGACTGAAATGGTGATAAACCAGGATCCGTTTAGCTTCAGGGCTGCATGACGAGACTGTGGATAAGGCTTTCCAAGAAAATCCAGTTCCAGTTCTTGCAGGGGAAATCGCAGGTTGGTGCAACTCTGAATAAAGCGTATAAAATGTTATAGGCTGTATTTTCAGACAAGCTATGGCAGTGCTCTCCCACACATACATGTGAGCAAATACTTTATATATACATACGTACGTGCATCTGTGTGCATCATGGAGAAGCAGAACTCATACACGCTCATTCTCCACACACAAAGGTGGGCGAGTTCAGCTTCTTCAGACCATGAAAACCAGAGGCAAAGACGCAGTCAGACTGCCTGACCATTAATCATCACTGTCCTATTGCTTAAAAAGTGGTGGTTGTTTTTGAAACGCAGCCCTCAGAACCGTGTTCAGGTGGTTAAGCGTTAAGTGTGTGTGGGTGTGTGTACATGCACGTTTTCTTCTTGCAAAATGAACAAATGATGCACTGATTTTTAACTCTAGATTCCTGCACAGAGACTGTGTTTAGGGTCATAAGCACAGACAGCAAAGGTTCACACCCAAAGAGAAGTTTCAGAATTTAAAAAACCTCAACATTCCTCCTCTTGAAATCCTGCACTTAAGTGAAACGAGGGCAACTTTCCTCTCTGCAGACTGATGTGTGAAACCCACAGCTCCGCGCAATGGGAACCCCTGGGACCAGAGCTTCACATTCCAGCAAACGGCAAGCTTGCTTATTTCAGCCAATGCCCAGGACACTGTGAAGCCACCCTTGTCAGCCTTTTGTTGGTTTCAGAGGTATGTCCTGGGAACAACAGGCCAAAGACAACTCACCTTATCTGGGATAACCTCTGCCCTCTAGAAAGCGGATCGAGATCCATCTCTGCTCAGCAGTACGCCGAACCTCCCGTTACACCGAATAGAAGCAGAGCTTCCGAAACGTTGTGAACACCTGTGCTACAAAGCTAGCCAAGTGTCTCTCCCCACTCCACAGCCTGAAGCATCACCTACTTACAGGAGTTTCTAAACATTAAAAACAATAAATCCTTTTCAGACATACTTCTCACTCTCAAGAGTTTTCCCACGGAGGCAACATTCACTGACCAAGGCTCTCCTGCAAGCAGGACGTACCCTTAATACTGTGCAGATGGTTCACAGGATAATAAAATGGCTCCAAACGGACCTCACCAAACTGGTGATACAAGGTCAAAGCTGCTGATGCATTACTACCCTGAGCTACCAGATTTCTGCCCAAGGCCTCTATCCGGAGAAAATCCAGACCTCTTGCTGTTATATCTCAAATTCAGCATCACTTTTACCATCTTCCTCACCCACTCTATAACCTCTGCAGATCATTTTCCAAGTCAGCGCAAGGCAGTGGGTTGGGCAAACTTCACTTACCACAGCTAAACCAGAAGCTGAAGGAATTAAGAGAACATCCCCGACCTCCCCCCACCTGTTATTGGATTAACAAGAGAGACAGCACCTTCCCACGTAAAACAGAGGAGATTTCAAAGCATAGGAGGAAAATGTCAGAAGAACAGAATCCGAGTCCCTGAAGGCTCCAAGCAGGAGGCTGGAACAACAGTGTGAAATAAGGCATATTTCCTTTAGACAGCAGAGCACGAGAGATTGTTCCGTGTCCAGAGCAGAGATGTTCTCTACAGCAGAAGGCTCAAGCCTAGCAAAGTATTTGCTCAAGGACTTCAGCCAAGAGAGAGATGAATTTAAACATACCTATTCCATCCTTCAAACATCAGGAGGCAGGTAGAAAGACCTCATCCATCTCTCCCCTCCCAGCTCACAAATGCAACCAGCAAGGAGACAGCATGAAGTTTAAAAAGCAACACAGCCAACAAAAAAAGTTACGATTCTGTATGACGTCTGTAATCTGCCTGTAGAAGTCACACTGCCAGAGGCAGACACCAAGAACAAAAACCCGGGCCAGAGTTCAGACAAGGGACTGTATAGCATCATGGTAGCCACTTACGATTTTTAAGGTCACACAAGCTAAGTAGAGTACTCAAACCACACACCTCGCAGAATAAGCTATCATTTGTAGGGTGTCACATCAGACTGCCTCCTAACGACGAGGCACAGGAAGGAAAGGCAGAGTAGCCGCCTCTGCCAAATCAAAAGCACGGGGGCAATGGGACTGCGGGAAGCCATCCAGCCCATCCCTTGTCCCAGGGCAGGATCAGCCGGGACATTTATCAGCTCTGACAGACATTAAGCCAGAGACCTTCAGGAGACCCCCGTTAACAGTAGACGCTCAGCCACCTCCCAGGCAATCCAATCCAGTGTTTCACCATTCTCAGAAGCAATGTCTGCACAGAGGTAATATCTTAGGCCAATAATGTTCCCTTAATTAAGTCCTCTCTGTCCTGAAGCACTAGATACTATCCACTGACTCTGAACACGGGAAATCAATAACACAAGTTTATTTAGCTACATCCTTCAGGGGCCCTTGGAGAGCAAACATCCCATCGCAACAGGCAGCAGCAGAATTCAAGCAATGCTGTTCAGTCAGGTAGGTGGAACACCAAATCTTCAAGAATCTGTCTCAGTGCTTGGGTTTTCAATTAAACACAGGTGTAAGGTAGTAAGCAGTGGGCTCGTAAGTCTCCTAGTGGACCCTCAGGCAAGAGAAGTCAAAAATAAGACCAGCTTATATGTAGGACCCTGAAGAGTACAGCATTTGGACTGCCATGGGAGAAAGGCTAGATGCTCAAGGGCCATACAGCGCTCCTTTGTCGGCAGGTCAAGTCCCAGGGTGCACCACGTGCCCTTGTCTCCATTTGTCTCAGGCAAGCTCTCTTTTTTTTTTTTTTGTGTTCTTCAGGCAAAAGTCTCAGAGAAGACTAATTTGCAAGCTTTGCCTAGTATCTGACACGTTCACCGACTTTACAAGACCTCTGAGCTCTGCACCCCAGAGCTCTCTTTCTGCGCCACAGGAGCCTGCTCAACACACAGCTTGGTATTTCTGCTAAAACCCAGAGGACAAAAAGAAAATATCATTATTGCAGCTCTGGCTTCCTGGCTCTCATTTGCCTTTAAAGGCAGCTGTTAGCAAGGAACTAAGTTTAGGAACAGAAGGCGCACGCCTTCTGGCAGCTGCCTGCACTTGAACAAAAGGACCCCGAGAGAAACTCACACCCATTTATTCGTTCACAGTAAAAAGAAAAGCTTACACCTGACTTTGGCAACAGCCAACAAGACTTCATATTTAATGAACGCAAGCCTAGTCTTACTCAAAGTTGAGACAGCAGAGGGCTTGGCGCAGAGGAGAGAGCCTCAAGAACACTGAATTTCTTTAATAATGCGACAGAACTGTTGTCTTCTACGAAGGGTGAGTCTGCACTGCAGCCTGGAGGCACACTGCAGCCTCAACAGCAATGAGTAAGTGCAACGGGGAGGTGAAGACACAAGGCTGGATGTAGAACGTCTCCAGAATGACACAATTCCATTTTCAGACAACTACAGAACTGTAGTCCTGAGGAGTGAAGGGGAGGGCAGCAAGAGAGCTGGGAAGGCAGGAGGCAGGGCAACTCATGCCGAGTTATCTAGTGCCACGTTTTCTAGCTGGAGCAGCTTTACTTGCTCCTAGAGCCCACATCCAAGCGATATGAGGTGCAGCGGGATCTCAACCGCAGCATGCTCACTACCTTTGCTGGGACTGCTTCTGTGACCCCACTGCACATCCTTCCCCAATCCAGTCTGCCCAGACCTCCACTGATGGAAAAGGAAGGCGATCAACTGTTGGACTTTGACAAAGTTTTGGTGAGCACAGGGGGGAAAAAAAAAAAGGCAGCACCACTGACAGAGCACCAATTATTTACACAGAGATTAAGGAGGACTGCTTTCCTTCCCAGGAGAGGGAAACTAATTTTGGGGACATAGGACTAAGATAGGCAGCTCTAACTGCTTTTTCATTACACTGCTACCTACCTCCTCACTGTTACCTTCTGTGCCTATTTCCCATCAACCTGCTGACTCTTTTAAACGTCCTTTATCAAACTCAGCATAATATACATTTGAATACTTAGCAACCCTGGAGCTCTCATTTTGTCTACCAACTTCTATACACTACAACAGGGTCCAGTCAAGCAACAAAGGAGGATGTAGCGCCTCCAAGGACAGACTTAGAATGGAGGAAGACAACACGGCTAGACAAGCATCAGGGAAGAACTGCTAAGGCCTCACTCAGCCCAAGAGGAACTGCCTGCATACGTCAATCCTCTCCACTAAAATTCCAGAACTGGAATTAAGGAAGAGCATAGGGAAAGGACTTGTGGGAGGGAGTAATTTATCATCCTTTCACCAGAGGCAATGACAAATTGTGTCAGTGGCAACAACAGAGATCACAGACAGCGTAAGGGTTTGCAATGAACCGATTTCCACACAGATCATTTGAAGAACTGAGCGGCCACAGATGGCAGCCCAGCGAGGCTCTCCCGCTGCCCGTCTTTGCAGCGCTCAGTAACAGGAAGACAAAGGCCAGCAAGAATGCGAGTACAGACTGGCAGCTGAGAGGATGGATTAAAAAACAAGCTGCAGATCTGAGAAATTACACTAGACAAAAAAGGTCCGAACTCAATCTTAAAATACTCTGTAGTACGGAAACCAAAAAGTCTGACCTCAAAATAAACAGCCCAGTGACATACGTGAAGCAGAGCAAAGGTGCACCTAAGACCTAATCAAGTTACAAAAAAAAATTTAAATGCAAAGAAGAGATGGAGCAGCAGACAGCTGCTGAATGAAATACAACACGCAAAGGGAGAAGGCGTCGGAGCAAATCCACCACTGAGAGAAAACAGCCTGAAAAGTCACTAGAAAATCCATTTTGTAGGAATTGCTATAAATCCAAATGTACCACTTAAACATATAAACCCCAAGGGAATTTGTGTGTAGAATCTATAGAACAATACGGAACATGCATTTCTGTGACTCAGGAAAACTTGGTCAGTAGGATGCCATCAGCTCACGCCATTCAGGTGTACAAAATTTGCCTTTAAGAATGCAGTCAGGTGTAATAAATCAGGGAGGGAGAGACAACAGGGGGCTGCTCATGCTATGCAGGTGTCTGAAATTTGACTTCAACAAGAAAAATGCAGTCAGGTGTAACAAGCCAGGGCAGGAGAGATAAGGAGCCTTTGGAAAAAAAAAAAAAATCACAATACCTACTAACAAATGTTTCCTAAACGTAGTAGGTTGCAGCAACATTTCATGAAAATTAAACATTTCTGGAGGATAGAGCGTGTCACCAGCTGCAGAATCACCTGGGTTGGAAAGGACCTTTAAAAAATCCTTTCTTCCAGCCCCCTCTGCCCTCAACAAGCAGTGAAATCACTGCTACCGACGGCAGCTGTGGTGGGATCCACTCAATCCTGTATCTGCACTGCATAGCCATGATTTTTATTACTACAGACAAGACTTATGCCGAGGCCAAAAGGCAGCACAACGTCACACCCTTTAGCCTCTTCATCCAGGCAAGAGCAGGGTCTGGATACAGAACATCCCATGTCTACACAGCTGCCCTCTCCCCAAATAGGTTTAATCCCCCAAATCCCTTTGCCCTTGTAAGAGGACTGAGCCGGAGCCCCCGGGCACCCCTCACCGAGCGGCTTCGCAGCCCCTGAGGAAGGCTCCCTTTGCTGCCAGACACCCGGAGCTCCCCGCCGTGCCCAGACCATCACTGCGGCGCTGCCCTTCCACGTGCACCCAGCAGCCCTGGAGCTTCTAGTCAACACAATTCACCGTTTTCCCCAAGAACTACGGTTATGCTGAAGTTACTCCACGTTACTGCCTAACCTATTTTCTGCCCCAGTAGTCTTCCTCGGAGCTGCAAGCTCCCCACTTGTTCCTGGACAACCTCAGCTTTTCCCTCTCTCTCCCAGCTCTCCACCTTTTTCCTGCTATCGAGAGTAAAAATAAAACGCTACTGGTAACTCCAAACTCACTCGCTTCCTCTGATGCCTTTCTGGGGGACAGCCGTTCCTCCAGCCGCCGTTAGCTGCCGTTCCGTGCAAACGGGAGGGTTTTCTGCCGCAACGCACCTGCCTGCCCTGAGGTTTAAAGGGAGAAAGCGATCGTGAGAGGGGCAACTCATGGCTCTCAAAAGTAAGCGTCTTGCACTGTAAAGTCGGAAAACAAAACGGGATATAAGAAATACCGCGGAACGGTGTTTCTGCTGCCCTCGGGCTAAGTCAACGCAACGCCCCCGCGCGGGAGGGAGCCCCCGGGGCTGGGGGCAGCTCAAACCGCAGCAGCGGTTAACACGGTTGCGATGATCCCCGCAGGCCTGCGATCAGCCCGGCCTGAAGGGAACCGACACGGCCCAGCCGGGGCGCCCCCCCCCGGGCTCGCACGGGGCGCGGGCAGCACCGAGCGTTCCCGACGCCCCCCCGCACCAGGCCTCTGCCGGCAGCCCCCCTCGCCGCGGCCGCTCCCGGCGCCCGAGCGGCCCTCGTTGCGGCCTGCCGGAGGGGGGGGGATGCCGCGCGCGGCGGCAGGCGGAGCGCCACGGCGCGCTCACCCGCGTAC